>OX465581.1:21490010-21938080 GCA_950022655.1 Alentia gelatinosa
GAGAGTCCTAAATGGTAAAAATAAATGCGGATTACCAAAATATTTCAGTAAGCTTCGTTTTTTAAGTACATGTATATCAGTTAATAATTTAGGAGTACAAAGATAAGTGGTAAATTCATAACTAGATAGCCAAATGTTAGGGCCTAATTCTTGGTCCACACGAGAGACTGAGCTATCGAAGATGGTCATTTTATGAAGAAGTCACAACTCGTTCATCGTAGATATATATAGCAATTTTAAATGTAGAAGAATTGAAAAGATACAAAATTAACGCTATATAATTCCATAGCATAGGAGTCTATTTGTACAATATAAACAGGATGTATACCGTCAATTATCTTCAATTAAATCATTGATATAGACAGCAAAACTGGAAATTTACGGTGGGCAGTGCTGGGCACACCTTGTACGGTGTACTAGGACAGACTTGCATTCACAGTACATTACAGTGCACCATATCATACGTATATATCGAAAACTGTTTTCTTTTGTGTGTGTGTGTTTGTCTTTCTTTTTTGTTTATGTCCCATGCGAACATTTAGCTGGTCTGCACAAGCTTTTTGTGAGACAGGTTGTCATAAATGCTAGACCACATATTCACGATGAATGCTACATGACAGTCTAAGGTAAACGAGACTGAAGTTTCAAATTGCTGCACTCTGTTTTATGTTAATGTGCACAAAATATACATTGCAGACATAGACGATATATTAAACAGATATAAAGACCATGTGATGACGATAGTAGGTATTCGCACCCAGGAAAGTCTTGCAGATTTTCCGCTCAAATTACTACCGTCCAGTTTGTATTGGTGTTTCCTCTAACGATGCATCAAATATTGTTGATATCGCCACTATTATGATTCTAATTCAAAACGGTACCTTTTGAAGATGCATTTACAATCAATTAAAAAAAGTGCGTTTCTCTTTTGAATTTCCAAAGACGAGAAATATATGTCAAATGGATGAATTGATATCTAGAAATAACACGTCATATTAAATATGTAATACACCGACAAATTTACAACCTTTAGTTATTGAAAATACTTATACTTTATGCAGTATGCGAAGTAATTTCACATAATCTTATATCAAACTGTGATGGAAGCACTTTATCACTAAAATGCATAATGACAAATTTCCAGTACATAATTTTGCTGAGTATATTTGTAATTGCGGTATCATAGTGTACGACTGCGTCTCTTTTAATCCACCCTGCTCCAATATGCCTCACACTCAACTTTTGTAGTTCAAGCTGAGGCCAAAAGGTGGGAGTGTCGGCAGTGCATGTTACCAGTTGTCTAGGAAGTCGAATCCTGTCTTCGGTGCATCGGGATTACCTTCCTCATCATCCTGAAGGAGGAAACCAAACAAAAATCATTTATAATATTTGTTCAAATCATTTAGACTTATCGATTTAAGACGGAATCCAAGCTATCATATCCCATCAAACATAAATATATATATAAGTGTGTCATATATAGTCACATAATGGTAAACACGTAATTTTCAGTGGGGCACTATTGGATTAGAACGAATATCCCTTGAATAACCTAAAGCATTACTGAGCAATAATCAACAATTCCGAAAAATACCACTCACAAAAGAGAACCTCTTTATACAACTATGTAAACGGAGCAACTGTGCGATATTTCCAACATATCACAAAGGTGGCTACTAACATCGGAGTGATGAATGTGCAACACCTTAATCAGGAATAAAATAACTACCCAAACGTGAAATTTCAGCATTCTTTCCCAAACGCTCCCATTCTAACATGCACAATTGGTGAGTGACACAAATGTACAATTGTGGTATACAAATACATGCAAAACAAATTGGACCAAAGACAACGAATACTAAAAGAAATCGAGGATGACACGGCCACACACACTCCATTTCACAAACATATTTACAGATTATGGATTTCCTCTAAAGTTTCAATAACGATTTTTACAGAACCATCAGATAGTTTAAAAGCAGTATCGACAGTTATCTACTCGAGTTATGGAGACAAATACTGCACAAACTATTTATGCATGGGTAAGGGAAGGTACTGCCCTGACATACACTAAATGCACAAGTCATTCGATGCTGAAAATGTCAATCTTAGCTTTCTCATTGGAATGTCAAACAATCTTAACCTTCTCATTGAGAGATCAACACACACACAAAGCAACATGCCTCAAGGGTTTGTTTATAATACTTTTGTTACTTTCATATAAAAAAAGTGACGGTAATTACTGAATATTATGCATGTCAATCTACTGCAACAAACATTGCTCCAGTAACTTATGAATACACAGAAGATGTTTATTGTTATTATTATGCCATATGGGATGAATTCTACCGGTCATACCTAAAAACTAATCAAACAAAGGTGCCAGCACGGGATTTCCAAAATCTAAACAACAGCAACAGCGAAGCATATTCATGAATAACTCAACGGAACGATATATAACTCCGAGATTCTGACATTTGCGTTTCAATAATAATATACTTAATATTAATAATACAAAAATGATAGCCCATTGTCTGCCTTTCAGATCAGATTTACCATAATTATACAATTTATATGATTTGTGACAGCAATAATATGTTTAACATAACTAATCATGTTCGATTTCAAGCGGAGCTATTTCACTTTCCGTTGATGCAATTGCACTATGAAAATAAACGATGCCATTTTGCCATGATTTGTAAACGTTCTAGGACAATAATATGGGAGGGAACTAGACGAACGTGGAGGAGGGAATCCTGGGAAGTGTCAGTGACTGGGTCGTCCAGAAGGCGCTGGGTAGCTTTGCTCTGCAGTGACAAAAATGCACAACCATGATGACAAGGCGGGCACGACATGAGGTAGAACGGTGACCTCCGTCAGGTGGCGCACACAGTGAAAGGACACTATAGCAAGGCGTTCACTGAGACAAGAAGATGGGTGAGTAGTAGATTTTGAGATCTAGACGATACTACAGGATCAACCCTCCTGTATCAGCGAGAAGCATTTCATCTGTTTATAGTTCTAACTATCTGATTTGAGAAAACTTAGTCCATATTCACAACATTTCTCTTGTGACATTTAACTCAGTATCAGAATGCTGATGGAATAGAGGTACTATAATACATGTATGATGTCTGATATGCGTAGATATAAAAGGTATTTATAAAATACATGCTCTTCATATCCTCTTTTAACAAATACGCGGGTCCGCTGCCATGTAAATCCGAGGTCATATACTGCAAAGTTAGTTCTCCCGGAGATCATGCTCACAATTAATTCAAATATCCTATTAAAGTATAATAACTATTCAGCTTTGATAATGGTTAAATTGCCATAAAGCATATTGGAGAATCACAACGATTTATACTGTCTCAATATGGCATTAACAAATATTTAAATATAAGGGACTGAAAAGATAATTCAATTCCTCACTCATGTTTGGAAACCTCTTGAAAGTCGAAGCCATTAAACCTATGACCTATGTCCACACGTCTAGACTAAGTTTAATCTAATAAAACTCCTTAATCACACATTCTTCGGTAATTTACGTGATTGGAAGCCACAATACAAATTCATTTTTTCAAGCAGTCCTTGGCAATCTTTTTCCTCCCAAAATCCCAAGCAGTTGCTCAAATACTTCGCCATGATTTTCGTGTTTCAACGTTTAAGGAGAGAAGTGCCGCATACGTGTGCAGGGGATACCTTGGTTAGGGAGATATGCACCTTGTCTAAAATGGCTATTGGAGATATCCTTTTTAACCGTTATTCCGGAAAGGTCTTACCTTATAGTTACGATTTAAACATTAACTTCATCCTGAAATCGAATTGCTGGAAACTGAGCATTATTTCGCCATTCCAGACAAGTTTATGTGAGCACATTTGTTTTCGGTATCACTTCTGGTATAGCCTCTTCATCTAATTAATTGAATTTAAATAGTATAGTATTAGGTATGCCATTGGACACTGAAATTGAAGGATATATAATTATGGGTATCATCATATTATTAGTGCCTTGCATGCCTTTTCAGTTATTAAGACGGATTAGGTATCTGCATGATTATTGGTTAGTGGTTTGAATGTTTGATATACATGTACAAGTAGGTCTGATTAAATTCTATAACAAAGATTTCTGTGAATTATACGATACAGTATATACACACAACACTAAGTGATATCTAAGCCAAGCTGTGAGTGTCTTACCGCGCCGAATATATCCACTTTCCAGTCTTCTAAGTGGTCACCGTTCTGGTCATCATGACTAGGTTCCTCCATTGCCAAGTTGATCTGTCCACCTTCTGCTGTCGAGTATGGCGCACTGTCCACTATAGAGATTTCGGGTGTGGGGACACTGACAGACTGCTCCTTGAGAGTATCCTGGAAGAGGAATTTGGCGTTACTGTTAACACTTGCATTGAAGTCTGAGGAAGACTCCCCGGGATCCTCGATGTAGACAGGAGACACCTGGGCCCTGATGTCATCTGTGCCGATGGACGAGCCGACAGACACGGACAGCTCCGACATCAAGGCCTGCTCAGCTTCCGGCTTCTTCTCGGTGCGCGACGGCTTCCAGCGCTTGTCCTTGGAACCCGCCTTCCCAGGTTTCTTCTTGCTGGACTTGCTACTGCCAGAGCTGCTGATGCTGTCCCTGCTTGGACTGGCCCTGTAACCAGAGCTCACTTCCAGAGTGGTTGAGGATCTATCCGGGGAGGGGTCTTTCTTGCGGGGGACGTTCCTCGGCTCGTCCACCTCGGGCTGCATCTCGTCGGAGCAGACAGAGATGCTTCTACGCTCGGCTTCCTCAGCTTCTCGCACAGCATTGCTGAAAGCGGCGGCCATGCCAAACTTATTGATCATATCTCCATGATCTGATTCATCCGATCCCTTGGACTGATCGCTTGAATGAGAACTTGGGTATGCTGAGTCAAGACCACGATCGGCAGCAAGAAAGGGAGAGTCCCAGATGCTCTTCTCTGGCTTATATGCCAGGTTTCCTTTAGGCTCCGGACGAGGGGATTGAGACTTTTTGGCCTTCCTCAAAGGTCGTTTTGGGGTTCCCACAGGTGTACTTTTGTTACTTGCTCCCCCATTTTTGTTAGTGTCGCTGCCATCATCCTCGATACCCTCGTCTTCATCATCATAGAGTAAAAGGTCTTGCTGACTCTGAAACACATGTAGGTGGGCAATGGGATGAGGATTATTAGTTTAAAGTGAAAAACTATGAAGTTCTGAATATTGGACTGAAACATATCTGCTACCAAACCAAAGAATAACGAAGGAATGACTAATTAGTCATATCTGGTTAAAGGAATCATTCATTCATGTTACTTATCACTATTTGTTAATGTTATCATCTTTATATACCTTTGTTACTAATCTGATGTGTTTTTGAAACTTGTCTCTATCTTGCGTTAGAGATATCTTATACTCAGACTTGTCAAACCATCTTTGTAATTATACTAATAGAGTAATATACATAATAACAAAAATTACAGAAAAGCCACAATTATTAAAACAATAAGATAAACTGAAACTTACTCTCGTCATCCATGAAAACGGTCCTGAATGTTCATCTCTCCAAGTCCATCCTTGCTGTAACATATATATATACAAAATTGGTCAAAGTTATAAATGACAAAAAAAAGTCTAAAGGGTGTGTTCCACCAAGGAGACCCGATTTTGATGCCGTCAGGTATCTAGAAAACATAAGGTACATTGTAAAACCTATCTAATTAGGTCAAGCGGCCTTTGGCCATTCCACAGCCATGAATCCATCGCCTTTGAGTGGGTGGCCGACTCCACTGCACCTACTTGGTGGAACACGCCCTTCTGACATTACTCTGGATCAGGCGAGGAAGATCGAAGACTAGCTTAAGGGCCGATTCTACCAACACACACGATGTAGCAAGATTCGGCCCGATTTCGTTGTCTTGCTAGATCGGGCTAGGATTGAATCATCGCGTAACTATTTGTCACGATGTGCCTTGTGGTGTCGCGGTGGTGGAGCACCAAAATATACACCCGACACCACTCGCCTACGTTTTGAGACAAGTGAGGTACAACACATTGCGACACTACAAGACATACCAAGATATACCACGGCAAATCCAACCTGTTGGTGGAATCGGCCCTTTAGACAGAGCCGAGCTCAATTGTGACGGTTTGGATGATTTGTTCCAAATGTCATGGACACTTTTTGTCATACTGTAAAGTCACCAATATGATCCAAAAGTTGCTGATCGGTTGACATGGCGGTTTCATATCTAAACCGTATGGAAATAGCCAGTAGCAAACTGGTTATCATATACGTTTCTGAAACTAGCAGTTTCGATGGTTTGTCTTCTCAAGGGTTCTATCAGTTTAATGAGCGGTTCTGCAATTAATTGGTGTCAGACACTGTTACAACCCTGGATGTGGGTTCTGACAGGTGAAAGAATATGTCTCAAGGTGAGACCTCTTCAGAAAACATACAGAAAAAAATGTAATATGTAGTGTAAATTGTAGGAGCAAGATCCTTGACCCTAGCTATGGCAGATTTTAGTGAGGAAAAAAAGTCTTACACATTAGTTTACCTCATATCATTGTGCATGTATAATTTCAGACAATAGGTCCATGAAATATGGTTAAATTTATATCTTCAAAGTATCTAAAATAACAATAATTCATAGGTGATGTAGGTGTATTCAAGAGAGTAGAAAAGTAAAGGTTTATAATTGAGGAATATTGTCGTTTACTTTTCTCTATTAGAATACGGGCCAAAATATGATACGATATTAAATTTGTAGGATCATGTTAGTCCGAGAGGCTAGATCATGTGTGTTCATTCTAGACCTAGAGAAAAGTGTATACATGTAACTAAAATGAGTCATACACAGACGTGTCAGTAGCTTTGGTAATACTAATAGGTCTACCAATTGTACTTCTCTATTTCTACCACGATCGTTATATCATACTCATAGTCAGAGAAACGTCTGTCGTATGTGTACGGTATTCCTTGAAATCAGAGACAGACGTGTTGTTGAAATGGTTTAAATTATGGGCGTTACCAAAATACATACATCATTGTCAAAATCCACACAGATTTTTTCGCCACTAGGTATCATGAGTTTGGGAAAACATTCTGGGCGCTCCTCCTCTGTAGTTTCACTCGCATATTTCTCTGCAATTCCAACATCAACGAAGAATTTGTTTAACAGGCCTTCCTGTTGTTCGAAAGTCAGTTTAGTCCATGCTTCTTGTCCATATCGACGTATCAGGTTTTCTTTATCTTGACTAATCTTCTTAGCCAATGGACTTAGAGTTGAAAAATACTCAGGTGCCTGTGACGTTAATGTAGTCGCCATTTGAGATACGAAGTTAATAAAAGAAGTGACAGGGAAGTGTCTTAGAACAATGAAACAAAATGTTTACAAATTTGACTGGCTGTCATTCTCGCGGAAGTCGGAAGTTGATCTTTACCGAAGTGAATATGTGACGTCACAGCTGGAGGTGTAGGTAAATATAAGAGAAATAGATATGATATGAAAATTCCATATCTAATCTTAAGGTAACTAATCGATTAAAGAAAAGGTTGAATGGTTTGAAGGTGAAAAGGCCATCATTTTATTAAATGTGTTCCCAGAGTCCGGTGTTCCCCAAGAGACATTTGCTGCGTGTCTATCAAACCTCATCACTTGTTCCTCATAAGCAGGAAATACCAGCGAAAATCCAAACATGGAGGCGGCGGTTGGGAAAGAACTCAACTTCGTTGAGGTAAATGGAATATTACCAGGTTTATGAAGATGTATTTTAGGCTGCATAGTTGTCATTGATTTTCCTTCACACAGGCTTTAAGGTCAACAGTCTGTTCCGAACTTGATACATAGAAAACAACAACTAACTTAAGAATCTCTTAATATCGCTCACACCACACGCGTCTCTACATAGATAGTCAGACGGAATGTCAGACAACTGACCAATATCTCAACTGACACACTCCTATGTCGAACAACTGACACCCACTGAGACATCTGACACAATGTCGTGCTCGTGGCAAACTTCGTAACGTAAAACGGGAAATCAACATGTTACCTTTCGAAAATCAAAATATAAACTTTATGACAGTTTGAGTCTTGACACACGTATCCACCTAGGGCTAGGCAGTGTACCCGGCCCTGTCCCCCAGACAGGGCCGGGTACTGACTCCATACACCCCGACCCTGTATTCTCTACTGGACGCAGTCTGACAAGTCTGTAAACAAACAGAATGAATAAATACATACCTATTTGTCTTCGCCATTCAAACAAGGTGTCTGTTGCTTTATAACTGTATATTTAGAGGTAATTTTCCAGTAAAACTTCCCTTCTTCTCAGCTCAGCAATTTTTGATTCAAACAATATTACAGGATGACACCAGTTACCAGCTATGAATAGGGTGTTACAGTTATGCTATATAACTGGACAATTAAATAAATCACCGGTTACCAGCAGAGATCAGATGTAGCCTCATTTCAAACACAATGGCTGAATGATTGTGTGGCCTCACATTAGAGTAAAATACATTGGAATAACAAACCTCATAGACAATGGATTTGATGAAATCAGTTAGTTTGCTGACTCAAAAAGCCTGAACAATATGCCTGAATTGTCCAAGATTAAGGTAAGTTTGGCAAACTTGGTAAAACAGGGCCTGTTTGCTTAGGGCAGCCGTTCACCCCTAAATGGAGGGAAAGGACAGATTAGGGGTGAATATTTTACCTAGTATCCACCTATCTATTAGTCATTATATGGTATTTCTATGCTAATGCTATATGCTCACAGAGTCATGACCTGAGATAACTGACACACTGTTTTCGCGTGAGTCACTTGTCTTGTGTCAGTTGAGATTCCGGTTAGTTGTCCCACCCCCGCTGTCTATCAGCGACCCTACAACCTATACATACATCTTAAGTCACTTAATTGATCTCTTGATTCGAGGTAGCGGCTATCTGGGCGGTATCCAACATTTAACTAGAAGAGAAAGAGAGTGTTTGTGTGTGTGTGTGGGGGGGGGGGGGGGGGGGCGCTCAGACTGGTTTTACACTGTGGCTCTTCGTGGAGATGGAGAGGTCCGGCCTTTCCCAGGCTGAGCGTTGTCCACGGTTACTATTGAGAGGATATCCAACGAAAATATACTAACTTCAGCTCTGTTGATAGCCTAGCACATATGGTGTTTCCCCTGATACATAATACTGGTGTCGCCTGGAGGTGAGAGAGAGAGGGGGAGAGTGACGGCGGGAGGGAGGGGACAACATAGGCACTCATATATATATATAGACCCTATTTAGGTGTCCCATTATTCAGTCTGTTTACAGGTTCTGTCACTCTTGACCTACTACCCTTGTACTGAGAACCACGGATTTTAATGGTTACTATAACTAGAACAACCCATAAGATATTTATTGTACATGTTTATTGTTACAATATATCAAGTTTAACGCTTGGGCATTTTGATACACGTGTTTCCGTTCAACGCCACTTAACGGTGAGTTCCTTAGTTAGGCCGACGCTCGGACAAGTACAGCCAAGTCCGGCCAAATGCCTATAGAGATGTACACATGTACAGCCATCACACCTAGAGTGTGAATGATAGGTGTAATTACAAGAGTGTTTTTTTTGTTGACAGATTAGACTAAGAAGAGATAAGTCACATACCAGTAGTCGCTCAAGCAGATCTGTTCGAGAATTTGTGTTATCAGGGCCGACAAATCATTTGTCTTATAATGTGCCAAGGGAGGTAGAAACTTACAAAGTTGACAGTTCTTGTCTCTCCTCCTAAACCAACTTAATTTGTTTATGATATTCTTACCTTATTTCTTGTATTTACTCAAAAAGACCTGTTGTAACACTTTTAAATATTTCAAGTTTATAAATCTTTCCTAACCAGTGAAATGTATGTTATTTTCAGTATGAAATGAAATTGATAACTCAGGACCGAGCCAAGGCTGGACGTGCAGCTGTTCTATTAAAGCAATGGGGCTGTTGTGTGTATTGCACGATCCGTTACTTGGGCGACAAACAGGTTGATACCTATAGAAAAACTACGCAGGTAATTGTTTCTGCCATGAACATTGTAGGTAACACCTAGAATTAAGTACTACATCTTATCTCACCCCGGTATTTTTTTCCATAAGCTTAACATTACGAACTCGTACTCCACGGCCGTGAAGTTCGTGTACCCAATACTCAATGGCTAATTGGATGATTCATTCTATCAATAAATTATGTTATATGGGGTGATGTAAAATCAGAAACCTACCCAATAAAAATAACTTGGTCCACACTCCACCTCGTTTGACTGCAGAGTAATACACTCAGATTTACTTCGTGAATTACTCTGCAGTCAAACTCGGTGGAGTATGGACCAAGCTATTTTCATCCCGTGGGTTTCCTTATAAGTATGTGTCTGTATACAGATGATACAATCTGTTTTTAGAGTCATAGATACCCAGCAGGGCTATATCTACTTGATCATAGTATCTATTTAATTTTTTTCAAAGCAAATACTTTTTAGTTTCATAAAATGCAATTAAGGTGATATATGAAGAACGTAAAATAAACAGACGAATACTGTCGTTGGTATCGGTTTTATCTGATGTGTTACAGAGTTAGTTCCTGAAGAATATCTTAGGGTTATTAATGTATAATGTCGTGTATGAGTATTTGGTTTTTCCGTTTTAGGAGCTACAAGAGATGATAGATGATTTGATATCGGTCATGCCAGACGGGAATGATATTGCAGATAATGCTGAGAGTCAACCAAAGAATGGAGAAAAGTTATCGTGTATAGCGTGCTTGGGTATTTTAGAGGAGTCATTTTGTAGCGACTCATTCATAACACAAGTAAGTGAATAGATACCTGTTTTCCTCTTGACATGTTTGAAAGAGTTATGTCTATATGATATTTTCTAATGTATGGATGCAAGAGCTCCCAACACTGGGTACACTGCTGACACAGAGATGTCAGTTTTCCACTTTTCTATGGAAATCGTAATTTTAGTTTCCAGTTTATAAAATCACTTTTTTCTTGTACAAAACAAATATAGTATGAATTAAGCTTCATTTACAATAATAAAACTGGCTCGAACCTCCCCACTAACCCTCAGCCCCATTCCATGGCAAATACTGCTACATTTTCCATGTTTTCTCAGTATCTATTGGGCAGTTTATTCCGGATGAAAATATTTCCACGTTTTTTCCTGGCCCCAGCTACCATCTATACCTTATTTAAAATTGGCCTTCATATAAAGGCGTGTTTAAAATGTGTTACCAACAGGCGATCTATAAAATAGGAATCGATGTAACTGACAGGTAACTCTTAAAATATTATTCATATGAATCCAAAATGTGATCGAAATCTATCAAAATCCATCACATGGACCCAACAGAGACTGCTGATTGGTTCTGTGCGGATTACCTCTAGAAGCAGAATTTACTCTACCTCAGCAGGGAGATATTTCCCGCGTAGTTTCACGTTGCACAAAGTTATTGAGAAGTCCATGAATCAACTGAAATATTAAGTGTTATATTGCAGTTAAGGGGCATTTGATTAGATAATGATTCATGGCCATCCTGTTGCAAAATAATGTTACAGATGCTTCTCTCTTTTTAAGAATGATTTATATCCGATATCTTTCCTTGGATATGGTCGAGTGATATGTGAGCAAAGTGTTTATTAGAGAGATTGTATTGCTGAAAAAAAGTACCATGGAAACCTCACACACTCTGATTGTTTTAGGTCGCAGATGTCAAACAGAAAGACAACCATGAATGTGACGACTTCTTCATATCCATCAAATTGCCAGTGTCAATTTTACCACGAGAGGTATGGTGACGGTAATTTTTGTGATATTGTAAATTTATATTTGCATGATAATATATAGTGATATTGTATCGTATACTGGGTTATGTCTATAGTTGTGCCGAAACCAAAACATCTTATGTATATTTTACTTTAGCTAGTATAGCTTGAAAATAATGGCATATTTTCTTAACATCTTTCGCCTAGTTTATGTACCTGCCTTGGAAAGAGATTTATGTCATAAACATATCGCCTCTTACTGAAGTATACTATTTGAAAAGAATAGTTAAAATTAAGGTATACATAAAATTTGAAATATTCTCAGGATATCCAGTAATATAAAAAGTGGTATGATATATATCACAGACAGGTGTTGTTAATAAGATGGACAAAAAAACATCATGTACGAATATGTTACTCCCTTTATTAGAAAATAACTGGTATCTACAAGGAAATAAAATCGAGATGTAATTTTTCTAGAATCTCTTTCGATTACGATATAGAAGAGTCTTATTATTTGAAAGGAATACTTTTCAAAACAGGGATTGTAATTTTTTTCAGCACGCAATATGGTTGATGCTGCGAGAACAGTGCAAGTGAGTTACATACATGTACTAGTTTGCACCAACTATTCATAAGTTAGTTAAGAGGGTTATGAGTATGAAATCAATTAAATTTTGTTATCCTAACTAATAAAGATAGTGACCATATTAACTGACTCCAGAAAAAACTAGGAGTTTTGAACAGCGGAGTTCTCTGGTGCACCAGTAGATGAAATAATTTCCCAATAGCTCTTTCAAACAAATGTAGATGTAGTAATGCAACATAGCTCAGAAGGTTACTCGTGCATTTTACGTCGTAAAGGACACAATGCTTTCCTGTCTCAGAGATATATATTATGGACTTGGCTTGGATGATATCGCCGCGATCAAGGAGGTGTGGAAGTGGGTGAACTCCCCATTACTCGGACGGAAACTGGGCCTGTGCTTCAGCATGAAGGTATGAAGAAAAGTTAGTTTTTTAAAGAAAATGCAAATGCACACAGACCATAGACTCACTTTTCAGATGGAAACCTAAAGTATATATATAATGGCTACCATCCATTTGCTGTTATCATACTATGCAATTACAGGGTACTGTTGCAGGTATTTTGAAACCTAGCATATGTTTTATTGAGGCATGCCCTCGGATATTTATTGAGAGAGTTTAGTTTAAAAAAACTGTGAACAAGTCGTTTAAGTTGGGTGCATTCTTGTTTATGTATATTATTCAGATTCTGTTCTAAACAAATTGTAAATAGCAGAGGAAGCTGCATAACATCGTAATGTATACACTTATCAACTCGGCTCTTATTTTACTTACAGAGCACCTTCGACATATGTATAACATTTACACATTCTAACGTAGACAGAGAGTGTCGTTTTCTGTAAGTATATTTTTCCTACCAGAAGAATGGAATGTAAGTTAGGTCTAGTGGTCTTTCTACAAATCTAAGGGCATTAATCATATTATTTATTGATATTTTACTACTTCTAGCTCACTTGAGCGGTAGCTAGTAACTAATACAAACAATTGCCTTGTCGTAGATACATTAATTGTACTATGAACAATGTAAATTTCTAATGTAAGAACGTATTTCTATGATAACATATTTTCAGTCCATACAAGCATGAATTGATTAATGTTTCCTTCCACTATAGTTTACACTATTAGCTGGTATCCCCCTCCACCAAAGGGCATTAAGGAAGCCAAACAATCTTAAGTTGATTGATGCCTACATGATTATTATCTTTATGAATCAGTATGTGAATCTTGACCATGAACGTGGTAAGTTTGAATAGTACCATTGATTATTAATGTCATTCGATAATTACTGCTCGTTTAGACTTCACGTAAAGTAACGATTTCTGTTTCTTCTTTCCTTAGGTTGGATTGTTTCCCTAACGTATTCAAAAGAAGGAAGAATAACAGAACGGTAAGATTTCAGACATAGATATTGAAATATATTTTTGAACATTTTATCTGAAAGATAACGACGTATAAACTTTTCAGCCCGATGTTGATGAATAGTCACATTTTTGGCATGTTAGTACTCATAGAATGCATAAATGATGCTCAAAAGAGCAAATTGTCCGTGTATTCTATTCTAATAGTATGTTTACTTGTCTTTATTAGGGATGGGAAACGTTCACGAGGACTAATGTTTCTAAGGCCATCAAAGACATGTCAGAAGCAAAGTTCAAAAAGTAATACATTTTGTTTCGTGGTTTGCTGATTTGTTCTGAAATAGCAATTCATGGTATGAAATTATATCAAATTATCATTTCAACGAGGTATTACCAAACCCAACCATCTGTTTGATGAAATGCAAGGGAATTCATATGCAGCACTTGAAATTCCAGGTACTATCAGTGTCCTCCAAACCGAACATATCTTGTATGTGAGTGCAAACAGATTGTTTGTACAAACGAGGCGATATTTATGGCAGGTAAATATATTTCGTTTATTGTTATTAGGTACCGGCACAGACTTAATTGGGTCCGATTCTCAAACATTGTTCCCATTAACAATTCATATATATTTTTTCATTCATACCAACGGCTACATAAGTTAAGCCATTGTTATCACGTTCGTATGGTGTAAGTTATGTTGAATGGACATTATCTCACAAAATAAGGACAGTCTGTACTGTGTACATGAAAAGTACATGTATGTGATATTGTCCAGCACAGACTTATAAACAAGTCCGTGTGTCTAGCAAGTGGTACCAGTCCTTTGATATGCAAGTTACATAAAAGAAACCGAGAAGGACATGAACCAAGTATATTCCAATATGTAGAATGCATTTTCCCTTAGACAAGAATGTCTCGCTTCGGCTCGTTACTCATAAGGCTCATAAGGTATATATTACTATATATAACAGGAACCATGATTGAAATAATGAAAAACTTGCTTAATCCAATTAGGTAATTTTAACATTATGCCTAGTCTAACTACAGAGACTTCTTGATACTTTAAAAAAAAATTGTATTGTATGCCAACGCATTCTAGATGGTCTTACCCCCTGTAAATAATTATGCTCATTAGGAATGTCCTGCTAAACTAATGCGCCTGAACGTGTACATAAATTGTTATGAATTTCAATGTATCTAGTGTAATATAACTACCAATGTTTTATTCACTAATGACAACCCACATCAGTGAGTGTTCTGGGTAAAACGCATTAAAGAATAATGTGCGTATGAACACTCTTCACGTATATTTGAAAGGACATTTTTATTAAAAGTGGTCCGAGCATCAATCTAAGTTGATACTTGGTTTGTGGTCATTTTCTCATCAATCTAGAAATGTAATTCACAAAAGGACGGGTGTTTTAAGACTAAAAGTATGTCCCGATATCCTGATGTGATTATTTCACTTTAAGTAGTACTGACGAAGATATAAGTTAACTAATGCGAGGACCAGCCTGCGCCCTTCCGTACCTTCATATTGCATATCTTCTTTGCGTAACTTCCTTTATCATTTTTCTATAACATGTTAATGTAATTTTAAGTTTGTAAAACTAGTGCTTATCATTGGTTGAGATAATTCTCATCTACTAACATGATGATCTTACAGGTCGGTACAATAAGTTCTGCCGCCAGTTACCACAGTCTCCATGGATCCTGGACGGTGTTCGCAAAGCTGACTCCTCCATCCAGGAGCTCATCTGTGAGAGTGTTGTAGACGTGATCGGGTCTTCAGGTAGGGTCAACATTACGACACTGCTGTCTATAAATGGTATCATTTAGATACATTGATAATGGATATCATTATCTTTTTTTACAATTACGAACAGGATTTATTCCTTAGATGTGGTTGTAAATATCATGTAACGTGCAGTATTATAGAAATTGGTACTGTTAAGAGGAATTCATATTTTGACATATCAACCCCATCTTTAATTTCGCTACATGCATTTGGTCGATAGAAGAACTTTGAAGTTTGTAAAACGTAATAACATTTTGATACTTCTCCTTGCAGATTATAGATTTTCTGCCTCCGGAAGGGAAGACGTAGATGTTAGGATGCTCGGCAACGGTACGTTTATCTATCCATAATACACGTATAAATGATTTGTCTGGTTAGGGGCATAGGTGACGATACGATGAGAAATATGGACTATAATGACCAATTGTCCAATTGCAAATTTTTATTATTCCTCTCTCATGTGTAACTCTTAGGTGATAAGGGTTTAATTGTACTATAGTCCCCCTGGCCATTACGGTCACTGTAATCCTCACTGAATGACCGAATTATAATGCTGCTATAACGATAACGGATGATAATACTGAAACGATGAAATACACTGATATTCCAGGTCGACCGTTTGTAATAGAGCTCGTTAACCCTCATAGAATCCGACTGTCTAGAGAAGAACTGGCCAAACTGCAAAGGGCAAGTATCTGATGCTATTTCACGTCGTCCGAGTAGTAACGGTGTATAACTTTCACCTCGTAAGACGATGGTATTAATAGGGATTCATTATAAAACGAAGACTTCGGGTTGCTTTACTACTTCGGTGTTCCTAATGTTCAATTTTAACATAGATTGGTATTGGTTGTCCCTCTCATGTAAGTATGAATATTAATACATTAATTGTCTCAATTGTTATACGACGAACAAAACCTACTTTTCCACCCTCAAAAGAGAGGATAAGTTATATATTCATCACTTATTTTCAATCCATGAAAGGATGAGCACGTGTGATAGCTTATGTATCGGTTAGAATAAGAGCACGGCCGGTCTCGTAATTACAACTATGTTTTTCTTTCAACAAATAGAAAATCAATGAATCAACTAAACGTGTCAGTATCCGCGACCTTCAGATTGTTACAAGGTAAGAATACCTTTTTATTGAAGCCTCGAATGCTGTTCTCCTGATATATCCTATGGTAGAATCTCATTCCAATATGAACCTCAGTACTGGTATCTTAAGCTTCCCAGCTTTGATGTCATAATAGGACCTTTAAGGGGGAAAATCGATTCAGGTTGGTTCTCACGTAGTGATCTTTCAAATTATGGAGCAGCCTTTCTGCTGAATTCATTTCTATTGAACTCAGGCGTAAAGGTAGCTTAGACGTTTCGGTATGTGACATCATCAAAGTACTAACAAGAATGAATGTCGAAATCAGAAGCGTTATGTAGAGGAGTATTAACCAATATATCAAATGCTTTATCCCTAGCGTTTCATAAATCTAAATGTATCAACCCTTTCGTATAAACTTTTAAAAATCAATTTCTACTATGATTTCTGTTGTATCTGGAAGGCCTATGTGTGACGTTGTAATAATAATATCACAAACTATAAAGGAAGAGATGTTTTTCTTTTAATACCGAAATTGCACATTGCAGGGAGGATACGGCAACACTAAAAGAGGGGGAAGAAAATAAGACGAAATCCTACAACGCCCTCTGTTGTACAAATACCGACATTGATAAAGCAAAACTTGCGGAGCTCTTTAAGATTAAGGTGTGTGATATAAGCTGATTGTCTTTAAGGGATTTATTTATACTAAGGGACGATCAACTCTTTCGAGTTGGTCTCAACGCGCCCACAGTTGTTCACACAAGTTTCAAATTTGTATAGTTGACATTGTTTAGCATACAACGCATTTAGAGTATTATGACAGATTTTTGTTAATGGGTTATTATTGATTAGTTGATGGTAGTTACGCCCCGGCAACAGCCACGATAGTATCACCGCCAGCGTGAGATAAAACCCTGATTGGGCATTTAATGCCAGTATGTAGCTCTCCAGTAAAACATTACTTGGTACTGACGAGTCTGGTTGTATGGCGGGGTAGATGAGGCACTGGGATGGAGATCACTGTGTTCCACTATGTCATGCTCAGCTGTAGCTTAAACTTTGTATCCAACCTACACAAAGTTGTCTATTGTAGCTTTTTGCCTACCTTTGCTCAATAGTCACAGAACCTATTTCTGCTTGTAGTGAAATGTACCTGTTTCACAGCATGGACCTGTATTATTTAATCTGGTGACGAGGCAAAAGAATTACCTTTCCCAGCGGTGAAAATATTCTAAACAAATTTGTCTGCAATCTAGGTCTGTGTTCAAAGGTATGCGACAAAAAGTCCGTTTATTAAAAAAATTGGCTCGTTCTTTTGTAGGATTTACTCATCTTACAACAAACACCTATTCGCGTGTTACACAGGTGAGATTTTATTCCAAGAAGTTAAGGCCTGCTACTTGTGTGATTCTTTATATTTCTGATAAGTGTTGCCTTTTTTGTATATACTTTTATGAGTCCAATTAAAAATCCATATAATTAGTGAAACTTAACGTAGTGCATAGTGCCAGGATTTATTTTTCTAACCATGTTTCAAATTTTGATATTTACAAAATGCGTAAATTGCTAGGTATCATAATTACCTAATTCATAAAAGAAAACTGACACCTAAATTTTCCCATTACATATCTTTTGCCTGGCACACTGATTGATAACGGTATTATGAAATTTATAATTACATCGACAAACAACAGGTTCTTATAAGATAAAACGTAAAATAGACCCCCTCTCTCCCTCACCCCTAAAAGAACAACCACATCAACATAACAAGATGCCTTTAGATACGAAATCCACCTATATATGGACCGCCCAAGTCTGACGTGAAAATATATTAGCGATAGAACGATCCAGTACTTTATTCATATGTCTTCGTTTGGCAGACGGGCGGTGGCTACGCGGGAGCGCACCATTCACAAAATGAGCGCTTCGCAGCTGGACGCCCGCCACTTCTGGTTAACGCTGTGCACACAGGCGGGTACGTACGTCAAGGAGTTCGTGCACGGCGACCTGGGCCGCACCAGCCCTAACCTGGGCGAGCTGCTCAGGGACGAGTGTGATATCCTCGAGCTGGACGTCAATGTAAGTGGGATATTCTCCTTCAATGTAGCTTGGCTTAGACCCTGATATGAAGGTAATAATGCTTCGACAGAGCTCTTCACTATGCAACACATTGTAAATGATATGATCTATATATGATATGATAGGGACTACAGGGTGTATGAATTGTAGATACACCAATTAATTTGCTTTCAGAGTGTATGCGGTATCTCTTCACCATACGGCGAATTTTTTATTCACATTATATCCGACTTCCTCTCGCCATCTGGTCTCCCTACGTCCGCACAAGTCTCTCTTTCTCCCTCTGTCCTCCCGTCTCTTCCCCTGTCAATCTCTTCTCCAGAATATCTTCTATCCCTCTTTCTGTCCTACCTCACCTCACTTCGTCCCCAATACTTCCGGTCCTCCCTTGCTTTTCGTTCCTTCCTTATGTTCTGCCCATCCGTCCATTTATTTGCCTATTGGTCTTTCTCTCAATTATGATGGCTTGTGCTGACCTCATATACATCATACTTTACTTAAATCCGATTTCTGCTTTCAGGCTATTATGTTGGATTGGCCTCCTTCCGTGGATTACTCGGACGTGAAGACTTGATTACGACTTTGTGTAACGCGATATGATTTTAAGGGGACAATAAAATTATTAGAGCTACAGTCTGTACATTTTGTCCATTCATGCAATGATAATATACTTCTTTATATTTGATATAAGAGGAGCTAAAATTGAACCCCCCTCCTAGTAATAATGAGATGTACTCTGGATACGTCTAAATCTTTGCTCTACTTGAAACAATAGTGAATCGCGATGTCTGTCGATATAAATACCGGTAATTATATCCTCACACAAAGTACCTCGACTTCTAGAATATCTCGAATATTTTATATAAGAGATAACGAAACCGATAGGGGTTCTGGTATACGTTTAATGATGGGTATTACATGGTCCAGCTTGTTGGCATGGTTTCATTCTATCCACTGGTTATCTTTGATGGTACATTCCTCTCTTAGATAAGGCACCATCCAATGTAAAACCCAATCCCTTAATACGTAGAATTAAGGTTGATGCCATTAGTAAACAGCTAATATATCGTGTGGACGGATAATATGACACAGTCTCAAGGTATATTTGGTTAGATCCTTACACTTAATCTCGCACATCTCTAATACTGATAGAAACTGAACCGAGAAGTGATAAAGAGATCGGTTAGGATATAGGTATATATGTACCTTTTGGCATCGAAATATCACAATACGTATACATGGACATAAAATATATGTTTACAAGAAAACAGCTAGCCAAAGGAGATCATGCTTAAAACAAGTATTAAACTCTTTGGGTATCGTCAATATCCAGTACGATCATTGAGATTTTGAAAAAAAAGACATGTACATGATTCGATATTGGAAAATGTATTTAAAATAAGATGACATATTTGTGTTTGACGATGGATATAACGATATCAATGTTTGAAAAGCTGTCTCTAATACTGATAAAGATTTAACAACTTAACTTTTGTCATCGTGGAAATACCATTTGAGAAGCCGGATAGGATTAAACCTGTCATTAAATAGTAATGTTCATCATTATAAAACTGCCTAAAGGCTGGATAAGTAACAAAGTATTATATATTTTCTAGCTTTCCTCTCCCTCAACATTCCATTATACAAACTATTGTCATCTTGAATTATGTATTCGTCAGTAATCAGTATCAATAAACGCCAATGTTCTAACTGTACTGCATTTTATATATTACCCACTACTTCTACATCCCCACTATGCGATGCAAACTCATTAACCGAGTTTTCTATTATAGTTGAGACTAGTCCATGGACAACCTCCCTGCTCACTGACTTCTCCACTCCCAGTTGAACTGACCCATTGGCGTATTTAACGTCCTCATTGCTTTTCCCAATGCCACTATCACCTGTTGGAGACGTTTTATCAACCTTCAAGGAATGCGGAATTAGCGCCAATATCTCTTCATCCTGCAGCGAATCTGGTGGTATTTGCTCTGTGTTGCTGTCAGGACCTTTGCCTACGACAGCTACCAGTTCTGGGTCCCAGTCATCACTATATAACTCTACGTCGTCTGCCTCCTCCTGAGTCATGTATTCACTATTCCCGATATGATCATCATCTACATTCCCCTCAATGCTTGGATCCAATTTATTGGCCTCTAGTTGAAGGTTTAGCTTGCGTAATAGTTCAGGGTTGAAGTTGTCCTCTGTGTCTATTCTCTCTGTTCTTGATTTTCTCTCCATGTCTTCCTGTTTTACTGAACACATCGGATCACGTGGTCTCAGAATATCAGTGGATGGCAATTCATGCTCTGTCTTTTCCAGCTTGACAGTGACCTCAGCTGTTATTTGATCACTAGGTCCCTCCTTATCATCATTTTTATTGACCTCTCCAGAATCTTGTGTTCCGCTGTCATTATGTTTTGCCTTTATCATATGTTTCTTATCTGGTACTTCATTGATGGACTTATCCTCACCTGCATCCCCATCCTTTTCCCCTGCACTCTCTCCTTTGCTATCAGCATCAACCTCAATACCTTCATCTTTTCCGTCTGAAGAAGAATCCCCATTTTTATCACTGCCCTTAACTTCCGTTTTGAGCACTAAATTTAGAAGTTCCTCTCCAAAGGCGGACGCCATTACATTATCATCCTTCAAATCTGCCGATGACTGCTGAGTTTGTTTTAAATCTTTACCTGTGGGTTCGTCATTGATATTTTCAGACATAGATACCTCACTGGTTATGATGTCTGGTCCCATTTCATCTTGTTTTCCGTTATCGCTGTACACGGCACCAGGATGATTCTCGTTTAGGATCATTTCTAAAAGGTCATCTTTAGCATGGGAATCAGGAGTATTGTTTCCAGCATTGATCTGCTTTACTTCTGTATCTGGCAATCCTACATCAACATTGTCATTTACTGTTTGGGACTCTTCTCCTTGTGGATCAGCTAGGATCAGTCGTAGTAGGTCATCGCTCATATCATTATTAGACGTAGGTGTTATGCACGCGGGTTCAACCTTGGGATCATCTATTTGTCCATTTTTCTCAGTGTTATCGGTATCTGAACAGCCACCATTGATGTCGTCAGACTGCTTTGGGAATCCGTCACCTAGTATTGTTCCTAGAAGATCATCTTGTAGCTGAGAGAATTGATTAACTTCCCCATCAATGTTATTGTCATGCAGGGTTTCAATTGCCATTTCTTTGGTAGGAGGTGTTTCCTCCGTTAAAATCATTTCCAGAAGATCATTGTCCACGTATTTCCCATCTGATTGCGATATCATGACTTCAGTTTTCTCTTGGTCTGGAACAATAGTGACATGTTTATCATTTGGCACCTTCTCCATCGTGTGGGTTTCCTCTGCAAGTATAAATCCAAGTAGATCATCTTTAAGTTTAGCAGTATCTTTCACATCCCCATTTCCATCTGATGGCATACATTCGGCCTCATCATAATCATCCAAGTCGACTTTTTCACTTTTTTCCTCGGTTATATTTTTATTTGAAACTTCAATTTCAGCAATGTTGTTTTCGTCTGAAGACTTCTCTCCAAGTATCATCGATAGAAGATCATCTTTGGGCACAAGAAACTGCTCATCTTCTTCATTTGAATTTTTGCTTTCCTCTTTCTCTTTATCTTGATTTGTATTTTTATCGACGTCAATTTGCTGCTCCTGAGCTTGACCGTCATCCAATTGTAATTTGTTTGCCTCGATCTTTGCCATTTCGGTGTTAGCTGTCTTTGGGTTCTTTACATTTTTCTTCTCCTTTTCCACAGAATCACTGATGCTGTCATTTGTTTGTATTGCCACAGGCAAAAGTTCAATATCTCCAGCTTTATCCTTACCCTTAGTCTTTTGTTTACCATCGTTACGTTTGTTTTTCTTCACTCCATTATCAATATCCTTGGAAATTGGTTTGCCATCTTTACGTTTGTTTTTCTCCTCTCCACTATCCGCATACTTTGATTTTGATCTAACATCTTTATGTTTTGGTTTCCCCACCCCATTGTCTATATTCATGGATTTTAGTGCACCATCTTCTTTAACTTTCTCCTTTTTGTCAATTTTAGATTCTGACCTTTTCTTGCTGTCTTTCATAGTGGACCCTCTGTTAACATCGGCCCTATTATTCATTTCATCTAATACTGATGCATTGTGAGTCCCTTTACCATCTTGTGTCACTTGTGTCGCCATTCCTTCATTTGCACCATCTCTTCCCCCTCTTCCCTTGTCTAACATTTCAGTTGAGGTAGATGTCTCTTGAGTATTACCCGATAGAACCGCAGCAGTGACTCTATCAATTTCCGCAGTCCCGCTGAGGAAATGTCTGGAAAGTTCAGGTTAGAAAATAGTTTTCATGAATATGATGAAGGAAAACAATCTAAAACAAGATATTTAAACAATAAGTAAAACGTATTGTGTTGAATATGGAATTAATGAAAATATCTATAAGCTATACTGTATACAACCAGGTATATATGAATACCAGTTTACGCTTAGGCATTTCTAATCATGCCGATGATATAGCTATATTATACAGAACATATGTATGTATGTATGTATATATATATATATATATATATATATATATATGTTCAGAACAAATGGTAATATAATATCTTTTACCAATATTATCATTGAAACATTTCCATATGAAAGAAATGTATTCTAAAAATAGGTATTACAAGGCCAGTATCCTAGTTCTCTAATAAAATATTAACTATTAATGACAATACTTACATGATGATAGCGACCAAAGCAATGGTTACAACTACTGCTTCATCTATGACATCAAGTACATCTAACACAAACACTACAATAAGCATAACGTTTATTTCACATCATTCAGACAAGTGTCTATAAACATTGGTCCATTAGCCTTTATATTATTTTGAAAATAGACATAAATCCACCTCTATCCAGCAGTTCATTAGGTATCCACAAATATATTCTTGAATAACAATTATTTTATAGGGTAACTTTGTAAAACACACAATGTATATCTATGCATAGAATAAGATATAGAAATGAGAATTTGCAGAAGTGTTTAATTTCTGTTTTAAATGTAATCAACATTCATCTCAGGTAATTAGATTAAAATTGTAATATGTATTATATATCACCATCAAATAAATCTAATATTTAAACTTTTTCGTATCTCGGCCGGCTATTTACATGACCTCTATGGTACACAAGAGTTCACACATAATTATATCATATTCTACCAGCACTAAAATACAAATACAATAAAGAAGTCATGCGGATGATGAGCGGTAGAGTACAAAAAATATTGTATCTTACATGTAATGCTTTGATGATATCACTTAAGTATCACAGGCATCATATTGGTCCAGAGAAAATGCAAATATGATATAGTAATTCCCTTATGAGCTCACAGTGGGTATTTACAAATGTCCAATGTCGACGTTACTATCACAGACATAGTTGCCTACAAATACTGAGCCATAGTTACACGGAGGACAACATCAGGGCTATAGTGGCAGGCAGCAGATCACCCAAAAGCATCTTACTTGTCGATGCTCTCAGAGAGAAGTGCTAGCAGCATTCGCACGTAGTCACCACTGCACTCACTCCTGACCGCATCTGCCAACTCCTTCTTGTATATCTCTTTGTACCGTTCTTTGATATTTTGAAGGTCGATCTAAAAAATAGAATCAAGACAAATTGTTTGCTTCTATCATATATTAAGAAAGAGTTTGGTTTGTGTCCCAATTCTTCATTGAATTTGGAGTCGTAGTAATGTGAAGGAGGTGATAGCCGCGTAATATACCGAAGCGCTCCAAGCGAGATGGAAAACGGTGACACAGACCAAACATGAATATTATTCTGATTTTATCTTAGCCTGGAAATATTTAACTGTTTAGTACTCATTGAGTATCATTACCCCTACCCTGGATAAAAGGAGAGAAGCAGGGGCTTGGGAACATAAAATTTTATTGAATTTTATATGGTAGTATATGGTAAAATTTTATGCCGACCTTATTGGACGACATATGAATATGATATTAATATGAGTAATAAGGTAAATGTAATTGACAAATAGAGTAACGGTCAATTATGATAAGAAAATATGATATACAATATAAATGTTAATTGTATGTGATACAATACATGATAAATTGTATATGGTAAATAAAAATGGCCTACGTGAGTAGGAAAAGGATAAAAAAGGGGCCTACGTGAGTAGGAAAAAGGGGTGAGGTTGAGGGTGGGTGGGACGAGAAAGACTGGAGTAGGTGTGTACTGCAGTACAGCTGGAGAAGAAGTGAGACCGGGACCGATGGCGTGGCCGCGCTCGTGACTGCGCAGTACGTGTGAAAGCCGCTAGGGGGCAGGAGGGGCGCTCGTGTCGCGCGAGAGGGGGGAACACCAGGGGGAGCAATGACCACCCCTGACCAACGGCCATGGGTAACCCATTACCCCTACCCTGGATAAAAGGAGAGAAGCAGGGGCTTGGGAACATAAAATTTTATTGAATTTTATATGGTAGTATATGGTAAAATTTTATGCCGACCTTATTGGACGACATATGAATATGATATTAATATGAGTAATAAGGTAAATGTAATTGACAAATAGAGTAACGGTCAATTATGATAAGAAAATATGATATACAATATAAATGTTAATTGTACGTGATACAATACATGATAAATTGTATATGGTAAATAAAAATGCCAAAGAGCCATTAAAAGGAGAGGGTGGGAGGGAGTAATTTAAGAGTTTTTGTTGAGTAGGGACTGTACCAATGCACGGTTGACTGAGTCGGCGTCATTGTTCGTTATGTACGTCCTATGGGCGTTAGACCTCCAGCCGCCATACCTTTGGATGGAGAGTTCTGGCATACCGGCCTGGTATGCCTGGGTAGCTGCGGCCTTGCGAAGTCCATGTAGCGTAAAGGTAGGCGGCTGGTGTGCCACTTGCAGAATGGCTTTCCACTCTTTAGTGAGGATCCTGGTCGTAACGGTCGCTCCGTGTACGTGCTGGAGGAACGGGTCCTCGGGGCTGGCCGTAGGGGACGCCACCAGCATCTGGCGTGTAGCACGTACCGGGCAGAACCGTGGATCGGGTGACTCCTGCAGCGTGACCGTTTTCTCCTCCCCCACGTGCTGCATGTTTTTGGCGGCTTTCACCCGGACGGTCACGTGTCGACGGCCGACCACCACATCCCGACGCGACAGGTGTTGTGCCGCGTCGTACCTCGAGGCCGTCGGGGGCGCTACTTCGCTCTGCCTCAGAGCCGCGTAGTAAATGATCAGGATAGCGGCCCGTAGAGCGAGGTGAATTGGTGAGTCCGTAAGGGCCGCGAGGACGGCTCGGATCATGGCCAACGGCACTGGAGGTTTCACGTTGGGCTGATACGTCTTGTTTCGCCGCATCGCCTCGAGGGCCCGCCTGATCCGGAAGTCCTCCGTGGGTGCGACATCCCCTCCCGTCAGTCGCAGGTGCGACCGCACGTGTGAGAGGTGATTCGCGACCGTGGCCGGCGAGGGGGCGTGGTCCGCGACGTATTCGAGGTACGCCGTGGTAAAGCTCACCGTGGGCCTCTGCGGGTCGGCCCCCATCCGCCGGCAGAACGCGAGGTAGGTCGCGACGGCGCTCCGCTGGTTCGCGACCGTTCCGGGGGCACGTGCCTCTGATTGGCGAGCAGATGCCCTCGTCTGGAGACAGCGTAGCGCCGGATCTGCACGTGAGACGTAAGATAGGAATAAATGCCGCGTGGGTACATGGGGTAATTTCAGTGAGGGAATGAAATTTGGTGAAGGTGGCCGCTTTGTCAAATTCCCTCGAGGTCAGGTGAGCACGGCTGAGGGCATCCGCCACGGTGTTGAGTGCCCCCGGAACGTGCGTGTAGATGAAGTCGATCTGTAATTTTGCCTGGACCATCCAGGCTTGACGGGCACACTCCGCAAGGACTGAGTTCCTTGCCCATCCGGATGTGAGTGCCTGGACGGTGCCCAGGTTATCACAGAAGACTTCTACCCGCGTGCCTCGATCCCGGTCGGTGAGGAACGTATTCATCGCGAATATGGTGTTAAGTGCCTCGAGCTCGGCGATACAGTCGACGGGGTCGCTGACAGGGCACACCTGCCCGGAATACGAGTACTTCCCGTCTGTACCTCCAATGCCCGAGAGCACGCATCGACTATGATACACTTGGTAGGCGGGCCGCGAGGTATGAGGGTGTGGCCGTTCCAGCCCTCAGCGAAGCGGAGGAACCATTGCAAGTCCTGCCGCATCTCGGCGTTGATATTCACGTAGAAGCCGGACATCCTCCGTAGGGCCTCGAGCAACTTACTCACAAACGGCCGGGCCGGCCGTATGCACTTCGACACGTGAAGTATTTTGCCGAGGACCGACTGGAGTTGGCGTTTCGTCAGTGATTGTTTAGCGGCGACCGCCCTCACATGCGCCCGTACGTCCAGCAGCTTGTCCTCGGGGATGGTGAGGGACATCTCCGGGGCATTGATGACAATGCCCAGCCACGTAACGACCGGCGCCGGGGTCTGTGCCTTCTCTCGTGCCTCCGGGAGCCCGAATTCTTTGAAGAGCTCACGGGCGATGTTAAAGTCGGCGGTCGCCTTGGCCCGGCTCGGGGACAGGATGATCAGGTCGTCCAGGTACATACATGCCTCGACCCCCTTCTGGCCGAGGATACCCACGATGCAGTCTGCCACGCACTGCATGTGGTACGAGGAGGCACGGGCACCAAACGGCATGGCCGTATCACAGAAGTACCCGTCCTCCCATGCAAAGCATAACAACGGCCAGTCGAGGGGGTCGCACCTGAAATTCTTATAGGCCCTGGCGATGTCGATGGTGGACATATAGCTACCGGGCCCGGAGGCCACCAGGCGGCCGACGAAGCTGTCGACAGTCGGGAGGCAGTGGTCGCGCTCCTGCCCGTAGACTGAGTTTTTGATGATATACCCATTGACACTTTGCTCCTTAGGGTACGTCATATCCGTAATGACACGTCGGTCGTTGGAGGCCCGTTTTTCGCGTGTCATTAACGGCGACACGTGGCACCAGGGTGAGAACGGGGGTTCCTGGAATGGTCCCAGTAGGTTACTGTGCCCGCGTTCCTTCTTAATGAACTCTCTGATGTGCTCTGGGTACCCCGTGGCGCTGGGGTGATTGGGTACCCCTCGGGTGTCGCTGGTCGGCCCGATGTACCCCAGAGGGAACCCGTAGCGCACAAAGTCCAGTAGCTCCCTCCTCTCTGGTGCCTCCCCGAGGTAACGTACCCAGGCCGGTACGTTGAGATCGGATGGGAGCTCGATCCGTGCCCCCAGCGCGTTGGGCAGCCCGGTTTGCCGCACCTCCGAGTAGATGTATGCGTGTCCCGGCGGCCCGGGCCCGGCGAAGTCCGGCCAGTGGGCCCGCCTGTGGTCCGCTAACGCCCCGGGGTCCGTCCGGATGCCGGGGGAGGGGACACCGGTCTCACAGACCTCCCTGATGGCCGAGAAGTCTGGTGGAGCGGCTGTGTCCATTTCTCCCCGGGGCAATTGCCGAGGCAATTGCTCGCTGTACACGCTAACACCGATAATACTGGGAGTGGATTCAGTGGGCGTGTCGTAAGCGTCCTTTGTGTTCGCCACGTGTCCGGCGGGAGGTGTTGTTGACACGTGGGGTGTTGCGTCACCCCTGATGCACCCTTTGATCGTTAAGCCCCCCTTCCGCTGTGGTGCGGACGTACTGGGCGGGGGGGGCGAGCGACGCGCCTCGCTCACTCGCGGGGCGCGTCCGGTCCGTTTTTTGAACTCTGTTGTGGGAGTGCTTTGTTGTCGGCGGCGCGAACCGAGTGTCCGGCGTGGTGCGTCCGGTGTGGTGTGGGTGTCGGTGTGGGCAGAGTACTGTCGTACCCCACGCCGTACGATAGCTTGCGGTTACAGGCGTGGATGGAGTGTGTGCACATCCTGCCGACCGAGTCGCAGAAGGAGCACACATGTAACCATTTAATTCCCCGCTCCTGGTGGCCGTTGCGCTGCCGACACCCCCTCTCCGAGTTGTATGCCCGGCATGGCAGCTCGTGCCCTCCGGACTTCTCTCCTCCTTGACTTGCACCGTTCCCAGCCGTAGGGGTCATGGCCAGACGAACCCGTTCATCCTGGATTCGTACATGATCCGACCAATAAATACGTCCTGCCTCCACCTGGTCAAAAATGAAGTTGGACCAACGGCGCACGCCGGCCCACGGCCGTGCCTGCGCGTCCACGGAGACCTGATGGAGGTGGCGATACATATCCTTACGGTCACACTCCTGGGTAGCACGGTCGTCCTCCATGAGAGCCAGGAAAGCACTGATGTACTCGAGGGGGCCCAGCGTACCCCTGACCTCGAGTTTCTGACTGAGGGTATATATGCCCTCACGGTCCACAAACATGAACGGCTTGGAAATTAAACGAGAGGTGGTCAAATCTGAGGCCAACTTACCAGCCGTTCTCTCATGTCGTAGGGCCTCACGGTCGAGCTCCCTTTGTAGCAAATCCTCCGGCACGTACTGCTCCCGCAGCTGCCTCTGTGGTGGTAGCCGTGCGGTCTGCTCGTTCGCCCATTCCCTGGTCCGGGCCTCCACGGCTGTCGGTTCCGTCGGCGGCCTCGACCTCGAAGCCCAGGACAAGGATCGTTGGCGAGACATTCGGTTGGTTGCCTCCATCATGGTATCCATCTTGTTCTCCAGGGCGGTCATCCTCGAGGACTTAATGGTCGACCCGTTGTCGGAGACCGACGCCACGTGGTCCGTGCCCGTTTGTCTCGAGTCTGAGACCGTACCTTCTGTGTCTGGTCCTTGGGATGGTCCAGCGACGGGATTACTGCGCGTATTCGGTGGACCCATGTTGGTCTCTCCTCCTCACTCGTGATGCGTGTTCCTCGTGATAGAATGGACGTGCCGGCCTGTACTCGTGGAGTATGAGGCTGCGAGCACGTGGCCAAAAAGACGCGAAAGACTGGAGTAGGTGTGTACTGCAGTACAGCTGGAGAAGAAGTGAGACCGGGACCGATGGCGTGGCCGCGCTCGTGACTGCGCAGTACGTGTGAAAGCCGCTAGGGGGCAGGAGGGGCGCTCGTGTCGCGCGAGAGGGGGGAACACCAGGGGGAGCAATGACCACCCCTGACCAACGGCCATGGGTAACCGATTTACCGTACTCGCAGTCCTGTTGAGAACGAGTTCCTAATGTTAGACCTAGGGACGTTTATACTAGGCAAACATGAGATGTATTTTCTAAAATCTCCAAAGTAATTAAGGCAATCTATTTATCATAACGGTAGAATTACACAAAGAAAGCGTTTGTATTAAAAAAAATTCCATATTTTTACTCGATCAAAATCAACTGCCGTGAAGTTCTGAACCTCCAGCTCAGGACTACAGCCTAACATATAACAAGGGTGCTTTCTTCAATAGATTTTTGGAAAATGAGAGACATAGCTTTTCATGACCATGTCATAGATGTATATGTGGAATCAACACGGGAGGTACCACTTTTTGTCCCAGTTCATGGAATGGCGGGGTCACATCTGATTTCCTTCATCCAACTGGATGTGCCAAGCACCGACTTTAATTAAGCTTTTAGGTAAAACAAAATTATGTACCTCTGATCGTGAGACAATAATACTGATCAACTTGGAATCGTTGGTGCCGAATCCAGCCATCGATTCATGGAGGTGCTCGGCAAAGTAGGTCATGGGATCGCGAAGACATTTGACTGAAATGAAAAAGAAAAAAAAGGAGTAGGGAAAAGTGGGTTGGTACTGTGCCCACAAAAAGGGGACATCTATATAGAGCTGTGAATTAGGTAATGAATGCACCTTTGGAACACGCAGCCGATGACCTGCCTTGTTATGCATTGTAAAGGCACTCTAGAAAAGAAGTAGTTCCACTTTTTAAGCACAAGTCTGCTGTACATGATGAGTTTTAAATTGGGAAAGTAGACGTAGAGGGTAAAAGAAGGGTATGGAGAACTGTACGTGAAGCAGAGGATCAAGTGGTGACGAACCTTTGAAGTGCACAATAACAGCTGTAGGAGAAGACAGCATCATCGCACGCCTGTTGGTGTCATGCTTATTGACAGATGTGTCGCATGTGGCATTGTGTAATGGTATATTGGAATTAACTACATGTACAACGTACTTTCCCTGCACTTATCCGTCTGCGATAGAAACACTATCTGCTACTTCTACCATTCTGTATCGTATATTTACTGGTTTCCTACTGTTATATAAAAGAACAGCTCTAAGAATTTCATTCTGATTGGTTGTTATTATCTCGTGAACAATGGACTTGAAACATAAAGAAACAGAACATTGGAATGTCGCGCTTCCTCTGTGAGGAGGTCTACATACCAAGGCCTAGAATGGCGTCCTCGCAGTCCCCAATCATCGCCCACTTAATGCCTTCCACAATATCCTCTTCGGCCAGCTGTGACATAAGGCAAGTTGAAAAGACAAAGCAATCTATAATAAAGCGTAAAGTATTAAGACGCCAAACAATTCACTTCACATAGCATTTGACTCCACTCGTTTCAATCATACTACTTGTTTCCCGTAGTAGTTACAGTTTAATACCCTCGATTGGAGAAATGCAGTATGGTGTCCTTTATGTATACATTATGGTTATCGGTATAAATCAAGGTTATAATCTCAGAGAAATTTGCAATTTGAAACCGAACTTAACAATTTATTTGATACTTTTACAGAATGTGCTACTGCTACAAAGCACAAAATCCTATTACATTATACCTGTTTATTTGGCCTTTATAGAATGACATTAGATGATATCATAGGCTATATTTGGGGGTATGTGATTCAAGTAAAAATATAGCTGGACGATATACATATAGCTCACCTTTGGCCAAGAAAGAGGCAGCTCGTGAGCATCCGAGGTCGTAACCGCGTGAACAACTAACGTTTAAGAACGTTCTAAAACTTGTAAATGCCCATTTTATATGATTGTCTACAAACGTGTATTACATTTATTAAAACCTTGAATAGTATCTTCTAATGGTAGTTATCAGGTTCGAAGGCTTAAGGTAAATTTGTAATTAATTCGCCTAAACTAAATAAGTTTCTTTATAATACCCGTTCTTGCCGAAGGTATTTTATCATTGACTCGCAACACATTTATGAGTTATAGAAAAGTCTATATTTACCTTTTGGAATGCATCACATACTGCCTTGAACTGTGGCCTGTTGGCCATTGTGAGTAGAGCCCTAAATGTGTCGTCCCTCAATTTTAATGAGTGTTCCCCGTCCTATAAAAAATTAATGTGTGACATGAGAAAAATATAAGGTGATCAATTAAATCCTATGAGATATCATCAAGCGTTTTAAGCCTTTGAACGTGTCTGCTGACAATGTAAGTTACAGGACGATACTCACGTGAATTGAAAGTAATTATCCTTTTAAAAAAACACTAACAATTGTAGAAAAACATTGCATATTAGTATAGCTATATTATTCTAGATATTATTCTATAATTTTCAACGGTGGCCTACCAAAACATTAAACATTGATATTCAGCAATTATAGATTATTCTTCCACATCCTTCCACTTATATGATGGTATGAATCAACGCTCTTACATTATACAACGTCGTTGCATCCTCTTTAACACGAATCTCGTCGACGTCATACGTCTGATCACGTGATCCACATAGGATGTCCTCTAAAACGCTGACATAAGCTGCTTGGGCACCATTTTCTCTGACATCCTCCAGAAATTCTCTTTTATACACTGCAGGAAAATATCAACTTTAATTGCGTTCATTTCATCTATGGGATTTGAATAAAGATACCTACATGATAACAGAGGTATTACTTTATTTGGCCTTGTTTTTCTATACTTGTATTGGGATTTCTGAGAGGTTGTGGAACCCGAGTTGCGATAAAAATACTGCCGCCTAGTGTGTATGCTAACATGAAAGAGCGCTAGGATAAACCATAAGTCAAGGACTCAAAGGAAACATACTTCTACTGAGATATTACCAGAGATGTAACTGTGCACTAGTATCTAAGAGTCTACTTCTTGTTATTGGTCAGATAAAAACAGATAGGGCGCTCGCTGGATATCAGCAGTGGCAACCTGCAGGTAAAACCACTTAGCAGTCACTCATATCTGGTGTGCAATACAACTTAAATTTTGGAGGATTTAAGAATCATGGAACTTCTTAGATACATTGTATTTATGTGTTGACAACGCAGGGTCTTGTGCACATACCAAGTTTCAATTTCAATCTGTGTGGTACAGGTCAAAAACTACAGCTCCAACATGGCAGGTGAACAGGGGGAGTGGACTAGGTCAAAACATAGCCAGTTCAAGTAAAAAACTGACAAGCCAAAATTTTCATCAGAACTAGCCTCTACCAATTAGGAGTTGGTAGAGGTTGTGACTCAACTAGTACTGCTGATCCAAACTTTGCCCTCTAGGTAAATGGATCAATTCAGGGAAGTGAGGACAGTTCTCTTGGATGAGGAGGACAACAAGCATGCTGCCTCGCTCCCCTTTCCCATAGCAACATGAGTCACAGTGACTCTGAGTTCTGGACGAAGAGCTTGAATGTAGACAACTCTTAAAGAAGAGGAAGAAGCACAAAAAGGCACTGTAGAAAAGGTCTTAGAAATGGTGGTCAGGGCATTGTCCTTGTCTTCGGGTCGCCATGACAGAAGTGGGACTGCTTACCTCGACCGGCCAATGCACCCATACTGCAGGTGCCAAAGTTGAATAATATCTTCAACAGGGTGTCTTTCAGAACAGTTAGACAAGTTCCTGTTTGAGACACAGCAGAATTTGGTTGATGCTATATCGGGAGTTGCCCATCCGGCTCAGGCCCTAACTGAAGCAATTGGCAATGAACCCTAAACAGTTGTTTCCCTTCCCTAAATATTGAGTTGCTCCTATGGGGGTAGTTTACTTGAGCCCCTTATGACGTTAAATACTGTCGGTACCCGGCAAGCCCCATATACATGTTGCTCAATCTGACGACCCTGTAACATCGTAGACTTTAGGTCAAACATAAACCTTTTAACAAGGCTCAATTAACCTTTAAATTCTACCAGATACCCCTGTACAATATTATACAAGGTCACATAAGGTAATGAGTATTCTCCGAACGGAAATCTAAACCTAACTGAAAAGCTACTTCAAACAAGAAAAAAGAGAAGAAAGGTCATACTACATTAAACTACTTACTCCAAATGGTTTTCTGCGATAGCAAGTTAGGATCACAATAGGCCCTCATACAATAGATTAGAAACATACAAAAAAAGGTAAGTTCCTTTTATGGTATTGAAAGTGACAAAATATGTGTGCTTACCCTCAGTATATTTCAGGTTAACTGCATTAATTTCCTAAGTAAAAAAAGACGGAAAGAAGAACAAAGCGACGTTATACATAGAATATGGAAAAGAATGAAAACTCATACATACTTTTACCATCGTACATACTTTTGCCATTTTTAAAACATCGGTTTTTTTAATATTTGAAATATCTTTTTGAATATATACGATCAGCTTGAAAGAAGACTACATGTACATAGGCACAGACGTTCCAACAAGAGGAGATTCAAAATAGAGACGTGCATCAATGATATAAGAATTAATTAGCCTTCAAAGCTACTAAATCTTGAAGTAAGTAATGTGTTTCTACCTCTTTGCTGCTGAGGGCGAAATGCCCATTGAACAAACAGTTGTCCTCTGAGAGCGACTCGAGTGCTTCATGTAGGCCGTTAGCCAGCTGCTCCTCACGAGAGGTCAACAGCTGTATTATGACCCGCTCAAAGTCACCCTTAAGCTCTGATTTGATAACCGGCAGAAGATCCTGCAAGTACATGTATAAGCCAAGCTTTCAAATATTTAAGGTTTGTGCAACACGTTATATGGTTTACATTAATTTGTATCAATTACTTGTAGACATCAACATGTTGACTCTTCCAGATCACACCTCTTCCCGTCGGTCCCCTTTGAGCAGACTTACGAGGGTATCGTACATCGACAGAGGGTGACACCAGTGTTAGTGACACAAACGAACATTAGTATACAACCTTTTTGCTTCAAACAAAATGGCCAGTCAAGTGCTGTATAGCTTGTGAGTTCGCTTTCTGTGTTGTCATGTTCCTTATTATTACTTTTACTTTTTTTCTTTTTACAAGTACGAGGAAGAACGCCCATACTGAAGGCGATTTGTATTTGTATCTGTTTTTTCATTCCAGAATAAAAGAAAACAACAACAAAAACAACTAATAAATACACCAAGTACCAAGGCGCGCATCTTACTGTGTAATCCGCTTTGATGTATGATGACATGTATCATACTCAGAACGGGGGGAATCTAAAGACGAGATAAGATTTTAGCACCATTTTCTAAACTCCTATTTCAAAGTTGTAACTTTGTTCACCATGGTAGATACCCAGTTGGATCTCACTAATGCTTGTCTGGGTAGTACAGAAGCCCCCATGTAATTCCTAGTTACAATCATCTTCGGTATTGAGAGCAATGGGTACCAGTAGGAATATTTGGAGGTCTATATTTACCCACCTTTGAATGCTTTACTTCATACTTTGCACGAATCTCTAGCCTCTGTGCTGATGTACGTTTAGAGAGAAGAACGATGAGAGCCTCCTCGTCGGTGTCTGTAAGATAAATTAATAAAATGATGATTTTGATAGTCTAGTATTTATCAGGAATAACACCAAAGATACGCGAGACCTCTATCCTTTATAAATTGCCTACGTGGCCTACAGAGGTCGAAGCGATATCATAAAACGAGGGACAGCATACTTTTGAAACCTATATTCTTATTACTCATATACATCTTAGACCTGCCCTACAGATTGCTGATTTACTCCCTTTATCTATACAGTACAACATTAAAGGGCTATCGATGAATACCATTTTGAAATATAGCTCCACCCTGAAGCACACTGGTGGTCGAGAATTTGATAATCCACAACAATAGAACATCCTTTAGGCACGTTATTACGTTTCTATACCTAAAGGTTTATTGATGTATTATCTAATGATATTGCAGGGGTGTACCTGGAGGGGGAGAGCACAGATGGCACAGATCTGTAAAATATGTGAATTCAAATGCTTCTTGGGGATTTGCATCCTGGTTTCCCAAGAAGGGCTTTGCCTCTGGACCCTACATATCTTCCCAGGTAGTGACAGGTACATAACATCCACTGCCCAAAACTAAATCCTATGAACAGCTTGTATAATCTATAGAATCCAAGTGCGTTTAGAGGCTTCACCCCCTTGATCCCATAGAGGGAATTTGGCCCCTTGACCCCTATTTCAACTATGTAACCTAAAAGACCATCTGATTTATAAACGTCAAGTACTTTGGGAGGTCTTTTTCTTCCCCTGGACTCCTTGCCCAGGTAGTCTCAGGTATGTAACCACCACCTCCTGAGACAAAATCATGGATACAGCTTGTATGATATCTGATATCCAACTGCTTCCAAGAGGGTCTTTGCTATTGGACCCTGGCAACATTCCCAGATAGCCTCAGCTTTGTAAACCCCCTCCCTCATTAAAAAACCAGGATTCAGCTTCAATGATCCCTAATTCCAAAGGCTTCCGGGAGGTTTGCCCCATGGGACCCGGAAAGGGGCTTTGCTGCTGCGCCCCTTGTAATATGCACAGGTTGTCCCAGGTGTGTAACCCGCCTCTCTCTAACAAAATCCTGAGTATAGCTTGTATTATCTCTGAAATCCAATTGCTTTGCCATCAGGGGACCCCGAGAGGGTCTGTGCTATTGGACCCCTGGCAATATTCCCAAATAAAATCCCGGATACGACTTGTATAATCTATAAAATACAAGTGATCTAGGGGGCTTTGTGGCTGGATGCCTGCCATTCGTCCGAGTTAGTTAAAGGTATGGCCCTCGCCCCACCCCCCACCCCCAGAACAAAATCGGGTACGCCCCTGTATTGACGTGGCATATACACGTATTGTCATAAAGATGACACCTAATTAAAAGCTCATTAGTCTGAGTGCAGAGGTTAAGATGGCGCTATAGTAAGTTAGGAGGAATTAAAGCAAGGTATCGTTTGGACCTTTCCCACCCACTCCATATGAAATGGCCCCATAACGGGACGTGTTTAACCAAGTAGTATATGGAGATCGTACATTTGGACAGGGTTTATGTTAGCAACGTATTACATATTGTACATAATTGACAGATTGCAACCTATAATGCATGCAATTGTACTTGGATGCTAGTATGTGGCTGTCGGTATTGTTCTAATATAAGGCCTCTACATACTAGTAACATTAAAGTATCAATGGTTTACACTCGAGTATCACGAAAATCCTTGTCTAATCTGTAACTAATCACTAAATTCTCGTATCTTCCTATTATTGTTGATTACCATGATGACGCGAACATTGTACCGTTCCGTTTCAACGGCACACATATTCGGTAGACAAACTAGTATCAACATGATGCTTACTCCAGCCGGCTATAGCGTTCTCCAAACGTTCTACGTCCAGTTCTATATCAGCTTTTGGATCCACATCTATCGTACCTGTAGTCGGCGTCTAGAAACCAAAGCAATGGAAAATATCCTCTCAGTGGTCAGCCTTACGGGCATTCAAGGCATATTACAATGAAAATCCATGTAGGTCCCAATAGATATCCTCTGAGCGAACATTATTTAACCTATCATGCATTTGATATGTATGCTTTAGGGATACATTTGGGATGGTTGCTAAACAGAAAAGAAAATTAAAACAATTTACACTGTTTACTTTGTACAAGGACCTGCCTTGAATATTTTCGCTATTCATTTTCAGCGCGTTTTTTAGGATATCCCTTAGATATTATGGTATTGGCTAATTTACTTGCATGCATAGTCTTATAGATGATTATCTATCTGATGATTGACTTGTACCTCATAGCTTCTTGGAAACCCAAGAATGGATTCTTCCTTTATACACAGGATTAAGTCTCATAGAACATTTATGATGAGAGTCCCCAGTTCTATGTGCATCTAAGTTTCTTTTAGCTTAAAGGCACTTGCAGAAATTTAGAAATACTGTCAGAGGATCTGTGTAAATGTCGAGATGCGAATATCACACAGGGCCTTATGAACAGAGACGTAAAATGTATTTAAGGATTATAAGAGGCATATTAGAAACATTACGAATAAAAGCATTAGTATAAGGAACTTAACTCAACTCTATCATGCATTTCAGATGAATTATGTAAATTAATCAACACATGCTCACTAGTTAAGATATGTTGCTTCTAAAATATATGAAAGATTTGAAAATATATCCTATGAACCGGAAACTATTTACTAGCGTACGCATGCTATAAAAGTTCATGAGTATTGTTGAAGGGATTTTACATATCTTACTATTAAAACCACGGAAGCTTGAATGAAGTGAAAGCACACGGGTAAGAGGAAAAAAATATCCGATGTATTTAAATGTGACATATTGTTCATCTGACGAAGGTATTTGTGGTGCACTATTTAGGCTTTAGTTACACTACGAAATGGTGTGATTGTGATCGGTGTGATCTCATGTCTAATGATTCGTGTGTGCTGCGATCTATCCAACTATTGCCTTGTGTTAAAACTTTAAAATCAACTACATACTAACCGGTGGCCGTGCTACAAGTTTTCTCTCTTCTTCAGTCTTCTCATCTTCCATCTCTTCTTCATTCTTAGGTTCTTTGGGTATCTCTTCTTTTTGTTCTCCTTTGTCTTGCCTTTTGCTATCTTCGCTTTTCTTATCTCCTTCCACTTCTGCTTCCGTGACCTTATCCAAGAATATATCTTCCTTTTTGCCCTCCTTCTTTTCTTGCTTCTTCTGTGTCTCTTTTTCTGTACCCTTTCCACTGTCCTTCGACGTGGCCTTTTGTTTCCCTTTAACATGTTGTGCGTTTGTGGCAGTCTTCTTCGCTGGCGACGGCTTCTCTTTTCTTGGTGTAGTTTGTTTCCTTGCGCCTGTCTTTCTGTCTAGGCTGGGGCTGGCCCCTGTCTTGCCTTTACTCTGCGATGATTTTGAGGAGGCTTTGGACTTAGCGGGGCTTGCCTTTCTGCCACGTGTTCCCTCCTTCCGATCCTGAGACCGTTCTCTTCTCTGCGGTTTCTGTTTAAGCTTTTCCGCCTCTCTGATAAACAAGTTTACACCAACCTTTAACAAGAGGCTAGATCGATGTCAGAGATAGAAATGAACATAACTGAGTCTCTTTATAGTTTCATTCTCTAGTCTTAAAGATTGCCGTAATACAGCGTGTTACATTATTATTTTATACAATACACAATATTTCTTCCTATGTCTACCTGAGTGTCTGCCTTGCCCACACCTCTTTCACCTTGCTGCCCACTATAAGGTCAGTGCTGTATAGCTCCTAGATTTGCTTAACCCTTTAAGGACGGCTGCCTGGGGCCTAGCTACCCCCATAAGGACGGGTGCTGGTGGCAGTGTGTCTGGCTAGAGGACAGGCACATAATTGTTAAAACTGATATCCAAGTTTGTCACCATGCAGTATGATATATAATCATAAATATTTTATTTCTCTTTAATAGAAATACTTAATATGTTATATGTTATATCTACATTTTCTGAAGATTTCATGAATATTGCTCTATTATTTCTTTGATAATTGTTTTTGGATAATATTGGGACAATGATGCCTCAAGGCATCATGCATCTTTAGCGCGGTGATACCTCCAGGCGTCATGCGTCTTTAGCGTGGTGATGCCTCCAGGTATCATGCGTGCTTAAAAGGTTAAGGAAATTTCTGATCCTTATATATTCCTCTAAGTTCTGAATAGTCCATTGTCGTTCCAACACTCCAGGGAGCTGTTTCACTAGTGGTGGGGTCAAATCGAGAGGTAGGACTGTAACAGTGGCACCAACAGTGGCACCAACAGTGTTAAACCTATATTCGCATTTCATGAGAAGTCTCGTTGTTGAGGTGGCCATTCCCTTCGCTATGCCAGTATAGCGAACGGAACATTTTATAAATCAATAACATATGAATAATTTGATAATTCCAAATTATTCCTCGTGTCATTCCCCATATTTCAGTGTTTATTTGACATCCCTACGTATATTTTTGACTGAGTTATGGTGCCAACACCGTAGCTCTCGCTTGTGACACTTGGAAGTGATAGCCTAGGGTCAAGCAGCACAGTGGCATACCGACTGAGTAGTGCAGTGATCGTAGTTCTTTGTTCGAATAGTATGATAGATTTAACAAAGAAATTGACCACTAGAGAATTATGAAAATCGAGATGTGGGTAAAAGATACACATGGAATTGCTCAGAGCATTTTTTAATTTAATTAAATATGATATGGTATGTTTTAAAACGGTTGTTTTGATCAATACGAGAGAGTAGACCCTCTCGCTTACAGCGGCTCCACAGTGGCACTAACAGCGAGAGCCACTTTACTGATGAAATTGATTCTGCAACTGTTGGTGCCGCTTGTGTCCCAAGTACCATTCACGCTTGAGTGTACCTACAAATGAAACGCACACTGCCGCTGTGGTGCCACTGTTAGAAACAACAAGACTTATCTCTTCTAGTGAAACGGCCCCCTAGATATTCTATCATATATTCACAGTGTCCACATTTTATACTATGGCATTATTATCTGACAGATTAAATACCTAACTGTGGAGTTAATGAAGAAATCTGGAAAATATTTTCTTCTGTCTATTGAGATATATGTATACATTGTGCATTCTAGTATTTCTAAGCCGATATCTTTCTGATGACTCATCGGTATCTATATTAGTATACATAGACAGACGATAAACATATTATCCTACATTTGTAAAGAATAATATAGTTTATGCAACATGAATAATCTGCTTTCATACTTAAATGATTATGTATCACAAGAAATTAGGCAGAGGCGTCTGCTTTCATGCACACATGCACAGTACACAAGTCAATAGGGAAGACGATTGCATGCATAATAGTTATACAAAAAAGCCGAAACAAGCTATATCAAAATATATCAATGTATTTATTGAAATATGTAGCTACATACCACATGAAGGTTTATCACAGACAATAGAAATTTTCCCCTATTGATATATGCATTCTAAGACATAGTAAAATGAGCGAGTGCCGTCGGAAATAAATCAACTACATGCTCGTATACTGAGTTAGAAATTCCGCACAACCACAGAATGTCCTAAGTCATAAAAGGCGACGACTCCACACAATATAGGAGACTATAATTACGAATAATTGTCCATAGTGCACAATTTCAGCTTCAGAGTGTAAAGACAACACTAACTACACCATCCCCGGAAACTCTCGAAATAGTGATCGAATTGGCCCTTTCCCCAAATGCTTTTCGAAAAGCAAAATAATATCCATTGTTTCCTTAACGACATATTGTCTCGAAAAACTGGCCTGTAATGTGAGCATCACCTCAAAAGGCAAAGTCAGCCTGCCTGCGGATGCATTCCAGGTCACATGTAAAACAATATTGGTGTCATAAATAAGAATAGTGCAATTATGTTAATACTAAATATTCAGTGGATCCACAAGATACTATTTGGGCAAAAAAATATCTCATTCATTAACATTACAGAAACGATATTTTTTTGATCGAGCACAATATTTTGAAGCACCACACTAAGGATGATGTAAACCTTTATAGTATCCTCCCATCTGCACCAGTTATATTTAATCCTGGCCCTAACGTTTTATTCCCACAATAGGGCAAATAAATAAAGAACTTTTCAACAAAAGGTGATTCTTCTAGACGATAAAGAGTTCAACCACGAAATGAATGTTGCCAATCGTATAAAAAGACGCATTGAGCTTATAAACATGTATTTCCAGGTATTAATCGTACCATATTTCACTCAACAAAAATCGCATCTAAGCCTTCAAAAGTATACAACACAGAAAGCGGACGAAAAACATCGTATACTAATATCCAGTATCACATGACATCATAATCAGAGCAACAGTCTATTGTTTAATTGGATATATAACAAAGATCATGCTTTACAAACGTATACAGGAGGGAACATAAATCATGCTCTCTATCTCGTAGGTAGAAACTGCATGAAAAGTATCACAGATAAGCGTTATCTTTGCATTGACATTGCACAATATATATAATTAAACACGGGTGCGTAATAAATAGAGAAAAAGGAATGTGTTTGAGCAACGTAGTCCACCAGGCCAGGAACGTGGATGATCAACATGGAGACATCCACATCCTAGTGAGCAGTCTTACTTGTCCTTGATCAGGGCCAAGAGAAGTTTCTTGTAGTCTCCAGAGCATTCGGCGTCCACTGCTTCATCAAGTGTTTGTTTATATAGCTCTTTGTAACGCGCCTTAATGTCTGCCAAATCTACCTGAAATGTCATGAAAAGAAAATCAAAGTTACTAAAGGACTGCAAAAATATATCATCCATATATATGAAGAATTATATATAAGGTTGACATATACGTTTCAATGGATGTGGAAGATTAAGTTCGTCAAGCCCATCATCATATTTTTCTCAAGAATAAATGTATCACACATTTGCATATTGGTGGATAGCAACGACATATCGCCATGTAGCAAATACATCTATGATAACTTAGCTATGTCTGAGCAATTTATGTTTTTACACCAAAGAAAACTTTCCATAATTCCCATATGCTTGACAGATTCCATAGAGTGAAGCCACGAGTTGACCTCTTTTCTGTGAACCATTCTGAAATTCTTTGTATCTTGAAGAACAGCGATTACACAGATTATGTGGATGATACCGTGCACACTCACCTCTGAACGGGAGACCAGGACGCGGATGAGCGTCTTGTCGTTGGTACCCGGCCCGCTCATGGCCGAGTGTAAACGGCGCGCGTAGAACTCTGGCGGGCTCTGAATCGCCTGGGCTGAAAATCAAAGATATCCAAAGTTGTTGGAGTTATTGATATGTAGGATAAACAGAAGAAATGCCCGGAATCGGATGATAAGCTACACTCAGTATAACTTATTCCATTCATGTTGGACGTTAAAATCTTCATTTACTTCACTGCTATATTAATATTGTTACTGATCTGAATTGCTGTGCTGTTACAAATGTACTTGCATACTCGTTCGTGATCTTCTGGTATGTATAGCAATCGTGAGCTTTATCCTACCCCTCATATAAATCTCCATAGGCTTAACATGGAGTGACTGTATGCCACGGTTATGCCATATAATATTTTTATGCCACAGCTGACATATGACGTTAAAAACATGTGACGGGGTAGGATAAAATCTAAATGTCACGAAATTTCATACAATAGTTTATATGGCATGAGTTGTTTTCGCGGAATGATATCACGAAGCGGAGCTGAGTGATATCTGCAGCAGAAGACAACGAATGCCATGTAAACAATTGTCTGGAATTAAGTTTCTTGATAATATTGAGACAGTCAATGTTCTGTGTAGCTTATCTAACATTTATATCCTATTTGCGGTATTATGAGTTCTGAAGACCCGCTTATCTAATACTATTCAGAGTTTCCCAAATCACTGACCGAGACCCAGGAAGCCCTCTTGTGTATCTCCACCGAATGAGTCCTTGATGACGTCATCAATGGAGCGGCCAGAAAGCTGCAAGGGATGGCTACCTTATTAGTCAACATTAAAAACATTAGGTGTAAATCAACTAGTTATAATCAATGAAAAGGGTTCACAGCGTTGCCCATAAATAGATGCAATAATTCATATGGCGGTAATTTGATATACTAATGTCGGGGGTCATGTATCATATATGTACACATACAAATTAACATCATGACCGATGTTATGGCATTCATTCCTTGTTTTCATTACCTTCCCCAAGAAGCGGTCAAGCGTGCTATTGGCCCAAGATTATATTTGTTTGATTGACAGAATAGAAACCATTACTAGATATAATGGATGCAGAAAGCATACCTTTTTATACTTGTTGAATACTGCTCGAGCGTGGTGTCGGTTTCTCTTAGTCATGACATCTTTGAAAGTCTCATTCTCGAGGCTCAACTCTTCCTCACCGTCCTAGAGTAGATACGATATTAGAGTCAGTTAGAATCTTTGGCCATTTCTAAATTATCCATAATACAATGGAGGATTCATACCATTTATAATGCATACATGTCTATTTTGCTACATATAAGCAGTCTCTAATCATATCCATGAATGATATTCTAAAGGGTAATTCTAAAAAAAACACCACCAGAAAGCTCATATTAAGGGTCATAACTGTGAGTATGTTAGGGTCCCTTGCCTGGTACAAATCGTCAGCATCCTGCTCCATGAGCCGCTGGTCCACAGAACTGCTCTGGTCCCTCTCCCCACGCACCAGTCGGCCGAGCAGCTCGCCCAGACCGCCGCTCGTATCCTCCTCCATGGCCTCCGCCAGCGACTCGTCATACAGAGACTCGTACTGCGCAGAGATAGCTTTTAGCTCCTGTATGACGAATGGTAAGCAACATGTATGATATGGTATAGCCATTGGCACTCTGTCTGTAAACGTGTCGGTAAGCCTATGTACAGGTGTGTATACAGTTCCATTTTCTCTCTCTCTTCCTCTGCGTGTATATATATACAAATACATGTACACACAGTACAACTAGCATCTCCTAAGGTAAAGGTTGTGGTGGTTCAGTTAGCTTTACTCCAATAAATACGTGACAAAAACATTTATTACCAAAATCCACCGGAGAGGCTATATATGTAATGCCTCGATACATCAATCAAAACATTTAAAGTAGGCCTATAGCTTAACAACTTTACTTATCGCGATTGTATGCGGGCTTAAATGATGAATATAGGCATTTAATTTATAAAATAAAATGTTCAATTGTTATCAAAAAGAAGATATAGAATGCATATAAAGATTAATAAATATCGAGACTATTAATCCATTATTATCGTCAGAGAAACCATGGAGAGCGTGACTTTGAAAATCAAACCGATTAGGTAATTAGATAATTGGGTCAATAAAGACCGCAATGCGTTCTTCCTACCTTGGCATTTCGTGTAGAGAGGATGCCAATCAGCACAGATTCGCTGGTGCCCAGCCCGCTGACTGCATCGTGTAGGCAGTAGGCGTCGTACTCGCCGGGTACCATCATTAAGGCCATCACCGCCTCCTCCAGATCTCCACTCAGTTCTGACTTGAGATCCTCCAGGAGATCCTGACAGATGGGTAGCGGTCACAAATACAGAAGATATCTGTTAAACCTAGCTTGGACATTAAGTAAATGCTGATAATTGTTGATAATTGTAACCACTCTGCATTCAAATTGTAACCTTAACTGCTCGGTAAGCACAGGGCATTAACCTATAGATACAATGCAATTGAATTGACCTGAAGAGGCTGAATAGAGGTCTTCATTGTCAGCAGTTAGAAACTGACATTCGGAATTTCTTTATTTTCTAGGGTAATGGTAAACCAAAATTATAAGGTAGAGTTACGGCTATTGGAACCTATGGGTGGGAAGCTCAACCCAGAAATGCTTCTCGTTTCGTAATTTAATAGAGATTTATGCTCATTGCTTTATGAGGCCTTTCAATATTGATATATTGGAGCTGTATACTTACAGATTTGTACTTCTCTTGGTATTTCTTTCTGATTTGTTGTCTCTGTTCGTTACTCCTCCCTGCGAGGATCTGGATAAGAGGGTCCTCATCTGTGCCCCAACCCTTCATAGCTTCCTTCAGATTATCGACGTCATCTTCTGCGTCGTATGTCTTGCCAGCCTTCCCTGCCGCCTTTAAGGGTGTCTGTGAGCGATATTAAAAGGACAAAGCTGAAAATGTCAAACCCAATAGCTTCAAATGGTTTTCCATGTTACTCAGTCATGAATGGTCCATTCGCTCCGGTCACGAAACCTAAGCTTGCTTCATTAAGTCAAGCAGCAACTTTCTGTTTGAACAAGGTTTTTCAAAGCCGTTAGAGCTCTATAGTTTCATGTGAAGCCGCTTTTAGTAAGGCCTTGAAGCTTTACTCTTCGTGAAACAAAGACATGGAGGAATGCGAAAAGATATATTTCGTAGTTTGGAAAAACACAAGTTCAACTAAATCTGCCTAGTGAATTTACCACTGTACTTACCCTTCATCATTTCTATGAATATGCACGTGCACATCGACATCTTGAATGTAATATTCAGTCATGCCAATGGGCACAGTGTGTCATTGTTCTGAAGGACTTTTTAAAATCAACAAAAAAGGTTTTGTAGAAATTCGAGTGCGGAGTATAGAGTTGAACTGTATGACAACAATTATTTTCTCAGCTTGAAATATTGAAATGTAGTTTCGTGTTGGTGTAAGATGACTATTTCTTCTATCATAGCCTATATATCGTGTTCGTAATATAGTGTATACTATATATCAAACAATACAGGATTTTTTAGTATGTGTCAGTTACTAAACCTCAAGTACGTGGTAATCTATGCAGAGTGACTGCTGTAAACTTAGCATTTCGCAACTGCTGGTGATTAACAGGTAGGGATAGTGTACAAGTGTTATCAAAATCTTTCATGATGAATCAAAATGGTCACTAGACCCCTCTACAATGATGTTATAGAAAGGTGGGATGTGTGATGCACAGAAATATTACCTTGAAAGCTAATGCTCCTGATGTTCTAACAAAAGTTGCCATCTGCAGGAATGAACAATGCAGGAATCCATTATTATTGAGTACCATGACAGTAAACAGGTCTCATGGGTCATTACGGTGATTATCATTAATAGCCAGCAAATGATTGGATTTTAATTAAAGCTCACCTTCTTTTTTCCATCTCTGTCCGACTTGTTCCCCTTGGCTGGTGGCTTCTTTTCCAGCTTATCTTTGGCGGTTTGGCGGATGTGTTCTCCGATGGGGCGTTTCTGTGGTTCTTGGAAAGGGTTATCTCTGTTGAATTCAGGTGTCCTCGGGTCGAACCCTCTCAGAGCCGCTTTCTTGGGAGGGCTCGGTACGAGTATACCATTGACGCGTTTTGGTCGCTCACCCTGAAAGAGAAGAAACAGATTATGTCTTGTTCTCCTACAGTTTCTATCGATAGCTATAGGGATCATCTGTCATACTGGTGAATGCATTTAGATAAACATAGGACTGATATTAAATGGGCAATGGTTCTATCTGACCATTAACTGTCTCATCAGTCTATTCAAGCTTGTGATCAACCAGGCAGCATACCTTGTTATTCCAACATGCTATGCAAATTTGAGTAAAGTAAACCAAAGTAAGTCTAATTGAACAAACTACCCAAACAAACAAACAAACAATTCAAGCTTGTAAAAGGGTGTCGGGATAATGCTTTAGTAAATACAGTTGTTTTCGTTTTTGGTGGTACTTTTAATGACATGAGGATGATATTGGGGGAGGGGGGGGGGGGGGGCACAATCCTATAAAGTTATAGGAAACGTATCTTGTCTTTTCTCTACCGGCTCAGTGGTCAGAAATAGTTGCCTTAGATCACCATAACCTTAGGGTACAAATAAGGCACATATTATCAAAATTGCGCTGCTTTACCTCTACAAACACATATAAAGTTTTATAGGTCATGCATATATATGCATATATATAACATGTATATATATATAATATATATATATATATATATATATATATATATATATATATATATATATTGTAGATAGGACCTACCACAGGAGGTCGTGGCTGTTTGACTCCAGGTGCTGGAGCCACTCCGCCCCTGGCGGCAATATGAGCAATCAATGTTCCAGCCTCCTTGCCGCATTTTGCCATGATGTCATCAGTCAATTCTCCCGCATATCTTTTCCTGAAAAAGGAGAAGCACCATATCTGTTCAGGGCTTTAATAATTTCTCTTCGACGTTCTGAAAGTGTGTACGGGAAGATCTTTTGGTCTTTCCAGAAGATGAGACATAAACATGAATGCCTACATTCTTTTTGAAAATTTCTTTATTGAGGCTGATTGTCTTTAGAACTTACTATACGTGGAATATGGCCTGCTGCATTACATCAATGAATTCTTCCTGTTTCTTTTACATTTACGAGTCAGGTCGTTATATAAAACATTTCAACATAGTACAGTGTTGATGTGAGTGTCAGACTTTCTATAATGTTACTGCAACATTTACATCCTTCTAACCACGTTGAGTTGGTACCTGTAAGACTTCCGGATGGCAGTCATTTCGTGGTCGGACCGGTCAAGCATAGTGGAAATGAGCTCGGCGTTGTTAGGCTTCAGCTGTGCGTGGATCTGCTCAGCCCACTGACCTGAATTCATGCTCACTGATTTGTCTGTACAGTAGATAGAAACAGTATTTATTTTGAAAAATCATTTATTTTTACATATCATATACCAAAATCATCAGTGCCAACCAGTACCAATGACATGCCTCATTTTATTTTAAACTGACGGGTTTTTAATTGTGCAGATGATATCTGCCCTCAGATAATATTATAGGCAATCTGTGCTAGTCAAAGAGCTTTTGAAGGTATACTTGCGATCAGGACTTTTATCAAAGAGGATATCTCTGCGAAACCCTGCATAAATTATCATAGGGAACGTTGGACCATCTATGAAATAACACTCCAGTGAAAGAAAATCTTCTTCCCTCGGGGGTGCCGTCACGAGTAATAATGTAACCTAAAAAGTCCATTAAGATAATACATCTTAGGTTACACCATATCGATCTATTCATCACATCGCAATCTCGAGAAGAAGCATTCTGATCACGGGGCCAGCTCCTCCGCGGGAGCACCACAATCGATCGATTGAAATCCTATCCCTGGCAAGTGTTAGGAGAATATGCCTTTCAAGTATTGATCAATATTTCCCGCCTGCTGTGTTTGTACGGAGAATATAAGATTACAGAATGTTCATCAGGCATGTGAAGTGCTCTTACCAAGGGCTTGCATTGCTGATATGAGCGCATCCGAGCATCCGTCTTCCTCCAGGAGCTCCTCAATGCCATTTCCTCCCGAAAGCTATTGGTTAAATGGAAGTATATATAATGTAGTTAAAGAAAATGCTTGCAGAAACTTCTAAGCAGGTTTTCTTCATTGCTTTAGGACGGCTATATGGCGAGTGATATCAACTTATCGTGCATACATGTACTGGTATATGTATGCCGTCTTTAAGATACAAATCGCCAAAGACAAATCTACATACAAATTACAGTAGATTTTGTATAGCACTTTAGTTATAGAGCATGACAATGTCACCGCATGTCACCGTTATCAATGTTAGCATACTACTTTTTGCTTAGCTTCAAGCAAGGTAAACGGAATATGTCAAAGTGTGGGGACCATGCTGCGATCTGGCTTCTGAAGTAGATGATATATCGACACATCGCATTGATATAAACAGACTTTCTATTCAAGGAGTATGTCATTGCCGTGGATGCCTCAATGCCTTCATTACTGGTGTAATTAGGCCAGGTGAGCTACCAACAACTTACCTGTCTGTAGGCGTTCAGAGTGGCTGCCAGCTGTGCTGCACTTCGTTCCTTTACCAGGAGAATGAATTTGCCATTTCCGTTACTGAATCGGCCCTCACCAGCCTGCCAATGACCGAAGTTCGAATAATGAGAAAATATGTATGGGGAATACGATATTATCTCACCCCAGATATTTTTTCTCCATAGACTTAACATTGGGAACTCGTATCTAACGCCTATTAGATATTTAGGAAAAATATCCAATGGGTGATAATGTCACAAATGACAGCTCATTAGTCAATATTAAGGGTGAGATAAATTCAGAAACCCATTCAAGTTTAGGGTCAGATCCCGATCCCATCTCATTTGAATCACGTAGTAATCCACACGGCTTCGCCTTGTGAATTACTACGTGATTCAAACTCGATGGGATACGGGCTCAGACCCTAAACTTTCATGGGTTTCCTCTATAATATCTTATTATCATCAAAATATGTATTGACAGCTCATTCAGCTACTAAATAGAATTGCATAAGAAGACCGGGGTTATTTATTATCGGTGTTTATTAAAGAAATACCTATCAACACCAACGCGATCTGCAGGTAGAGTGCATTTCTATTGATAGACTAGTGACGTGATATTGCTATCATGTATCCAAGGCATATCTATACTGGTAAACAGAAAGTATTAATTATTGTTGGCCTCTATGAGAATGTTCCCTTTATACTTTTTGCACATTATCAAAATTATTTTGTATCCAATCAATAAGAAACACTAACAATTTCAACATTTAAAAACATTAGACAAAGTGTATCACCGCCACCTTGTAGGCACCATGCTCGAGAAATCGGAGAGTGTTTACAACATCGTATTTGACAGGTGATATCATTTATTCTTTGCTCGGAACACTTGTATACATGTTGGTATAGATGTTGACTTCCGGAGTAAAAACTTCTTTTGTAGTGACTATCTGATGGAAGTTTATTAATAAAGGTGTTTTATAATTTAAATGATAACAGTGTCATACATAATGCGTTGTAACACAATAACCTTTCAGCAAACACAATTAGAACGTATCCTTTTTCTTTGCAGATCATTGGAAGCTACTTATAGAACAATGTACAGGAAATCACTCATTCATGAGGAAAGGATATTCCAACCGTTATAGAGGAGGGGGTGTCAACACAGCAGTCCATTACGTCTCCAGGATGACAGAAGAGATGATTACATTGATGGCTGGGATGGCGTGTAGGTGTTTAAGGGAAGGTAGACTCCTAAATACTAGACCTAACTAGACATAACAAAATACACTCGCTTGCGTTTCCTGCCCTACAGTGTACACAACTATCAGTTAAACTTACGACTTGTTGCTTTATGAAGAAACAGATGTACATGCATATGGTTTAAAATGTTGAAAAGAATTGATAAAGGTATTTTCAATGTTTTACAACATCGACTCATTCAAGCGTGGTCCTTTTGCAATTGGCTCAGCATACTACAATGGTCTGCTAACATACTTTCAATTTCACATTAGGAATTTCTTCTAATAAATTGGATACATCGACTCAGGAGCCAGTCCCCATGGGGACTTAACACAATGGACAACCGGTATGGCTAAAGGATGCCACAACGACATGTCAATTTTTTTTTTCTCTTAACGGAGACGGCAAAGTCGTCCGTACGGAAAACTTTTTGAAACAATCATTTTCCCCAAACATCCAAGTTTAGCCGGGCATTACCTGGACTCCTAGCTCTCACCTCACACACCGTCTTAACCCGATAGACCCAAAACACTAGAATAATTAGGTCACGGCAGCAGCCGGCAACATTTTTTCAAACAAAATCATCACCCACAGGGTGACCAAACATACCAAATATAACTCCCAACGAGTGCCATGCCTGATGAGAAACAGTAAGTTTTGAAACCACAATTCTCCCAGCCCCCAGTGTCCAGGGAGAGGCTGCAACCTACTTACCAAGTAGCAAAACGCCCCCCCCCCCCCACAGATCACAAATGACTTCCCTCCACTACTGATCATATAATGGTCAGTCCCACAGCTGGTTCCCCAGCTGTGCGCGAACTGGGTCAAAGTCAAGGGCAACAAGTAATGTTTACCAGCCCACCCAATCAGGACGCGAGTAACGGCCGAACGATGTCAATGTCGACCAATGAGAACGGGGTTAACATCTAGTGTCAGGCGAGAGCCGACCTCGTGAGGTGAAGAGCTTTAAATTGTGGTAGCGTCACGCACAAGGCCACATCTGACTGTCATTCTTCTAATAAATAGTTTATTACTAATCGTTCTACTCATGACTAAATCTGAACATACACTAAAGAAGAAACCAACAAGTTTTGGTCAAAGTCGTCGTTCTCCACGAGTTTGATGCGGTGTGATATGAACGAGGCGACAGCCGAGTGAATATCACAAAGCATTCAAACGAGTTGGAGAATGACTTCTTTGACCAAAACGAGTTGCTTTCTGTATTTATCTCACCCCTGTACACACTAAAAGAATGAAAAACACACAGGATATAGACCATGGAGAACGGACTGCAATACTTTTAGGGGCATGGAGAACGAGTTCCCCATGTTAAGCCTATGGACATTTATTCCAGGGGTGAGATAAATCCTAGTTTGTATAATTCATGATAACCAAATGATTGATCAGGTATTAAAATTTACTATGGTTTTAGGAGGGAGATTACTTTCATTTAAATTCTCAATTTTCGTGTGATGAATTATATTTCCATCTTTTGAGATACTAGGCGCGCACAAAGACAGAATGCTGGGTGTTTACATCAATTTCACTCCTGTTGATTCTCTTTATCGTTTAAATAAACTATGGCCTTCAATGGGTTGTTGTTTACAGCGCAATCATTTTGTTTGCATTGTGACAAGCTTGACCGCTTACCTCCCTGACAGCCTCGGCGTCTCGAGCAGCGAGGTCTTCGTCGACCTTTTCCGTTTCCGGTCTGTCGGAAAGAAGCGCCAGCAATAGATTCTGACAATCTTCCTCCGAAATCCTGTCCCTGATGTCTTGCTCAAGCGAAACGTCATAATCTTCAAAACGAAAATGTTCCAGTGATTGTTACACTGAAGGTACGACCGGGTGTTTTTGATTCTCAAGATATTTTTGTACTACTTTCGGTATACCTTCATTTCACTTTACTACTTAATAGACCAATGATATACATTTTTTACCTGCAAAATGTCGTGCGAAGCAACTGTGAATACATTTTAGAATAAAACACTATACACACACACCTGAGGTTAACATAAAAGAAACTATCAAACTTTAGACACAATTACATTTATTGCTCATATGTTAGGATGGTAGGGAATTTAGTCTCCCACTGGACTGACTAATCCGTAAATGCTATATATAAGAACCCATGCTGACGGTCAGCAAAACTGTATAAAAAATCATGCTTCTTAAAGGCAAAGGTAATCTTGTATTCTAGATGGATTTAAACTCGGGTAACCGGTTATTACAAAGAATATCCATGACTCCATCGTAATGTTGATAGTTTTGGGTTTATTGAGTATTGATAAATCAATTACAGGATGTGATGTTGTAAAAGCCAACATCTCAGCACTATTGTGCCTTTATCAGGGTTGACTCTAATCTTATTACCAAGAGACTATATGTATCCTGTCGAGAGAATTGGAAACTCCTATCCGCCTTGCATACTGTATTTCATTTAACATGAGGATATTTATTGGAAATGGATGCCTTTGCCCATTGACCGTAGGACTATGGTACAAATTAGGCTCATCCATGAGACATTCATGTAAGGGTGAAAGTGCTTGGATATATCATGCAGAAGATTGAACTCAGTGTACTGTGACTGTTGCATGTTCTGGCTTTTTACGAGATTCAATTTATCAGTGACACTTTATTAAGTCAGGCTTTGTGTGAAACTGATGGCCTCTCACTATCTCATATTTTAGGATCATATTAGTGAGTAAGGGAGTGACATGGACAAATATATTGTTACATGTATTAGTTCATTATTGTCACATGCTTCCATGCAAATGTAATAAAATCGTATCCGGTCAAATCATTCCATCTGAGGTAACCTTCACTGTACCTAAAAAGTATTGAAGGTCTAAGTTTTCCTGATCCCAACTCCCTGTAACATAAGATATTCGTACAACATAAACATATGAATTCTGGTTACCAATATCATATTTATTACACCGTTATAAGAATCACAAAGATTAGCAGTAGTTCTCGATAGCATAGCGGTTGTTAAATAGAGGGAGTTTGTTAAAAGGAGTTGAAATACATGTACCCTAGAATGTGGCCACATGGTGATTTCAATAACCTCATTCCCATAAGAGGAATATCAAATCTGGAATGACATCTACAAGATCAGCGTCTTTGTCATTAGTGCATAGGGATATAAGGTGTAGGGGGTCCATTTAGGTATACGAGGTACATGTATATATATATATATATATATATATATATATATATATATATATATATATATATATATATAGGTTGGAGATCGGCCAGGATTGTGTGTTATTCTGGCAGCCGTAAATACTCATGAGCCCTCCAATCCTAGGAAAATGAGCCATATCGTCCTGCTGTAGACAGTTTCACCTGGATTTGACAAGTCCGCTTATGCTCGAAGACCCGGACAGGTGAAACGGTCTCTTTAGCTTTTTCTGCTCATGGACTATCGTTCACAACTTACTGATAACCAGAACATTTTGACCGGACAAAGGTGTTACCAGGCACAAGGGAAACATTACATTAGTAGCAGAGAGGTATATTTCCAGTACACTTTTGATCAAAAGCCTGTCTATAATAATAGAGAACTGCCTTACCCCTTTTGTAGCTAGCAGTACTGACAGCCAGAGAGGCTGACCCACAGCTCGTGAAAATGTCCACTAGTTTGTGGACATCGCGGCTCTGGACAAGACAAAGCATATGGTATTATAGTATTTGATGAAAGAAATTAAATATACCAAGTAAATGTCTCGCAATATGGACACCGATGACCTGGCTAAAGGATTTGAGCATCTACAGATAATTCTATTTACTGGGATTTTACAATAAGCACACATCTATCTCATTCGGATAGCTAAATAACCTCAGACAAATTGTATAGATACCCAATATAAAAGTCATTCGAAAAGACTGTATGTCATAGCCAAGTAAATGACATCAAGAAGATTGAAATGTAGTAAAGGGTCTAGAAATCTTCGATATCCCCCATAAATATCAGATATCTATCTGAGGCCGACTGACAGGAATCGGCTGCCGGTGCAAAGGGCAGCAAATAAGAATACTTTCAAGAAGGAATTGCGATTGTATAAGAAAGCTTTGTGTATACAAAATTGGGAAGAACATGTAAGGCAATATGAGCACAAATATAGATATCCATCACAACATCAACAAGCTGTATGTTATCTCGATATAACTTCTTATTGTTCACTGGAAGAACTGTTAACTTCATAATATGAGCATCTGTAACTCTACTACTTCTGACAGTCTACATCTCGCAAGAAAAGAATCTTTCAATGCTGAATGTTCTTTCTATAACGAAATAAATGACACACTGACCTTAAGGGCTGCATGGATATCCGATGTATCCTTCTTGTTTTTTAATCCCAGGAGGCAGTCGATCAATGTGAAATGAGCACTGCCCATCACCTTCTTCAGCTCTGTCCCCAGGTTCTGTGAAGTATAGCAATATATTTACTCTCTCGTTCTTAATGCAGATTATAAAGGAGAAACCATTGTGCTGATCTGATTTGGCACATGGTTCTTCCCGGGATGCGGGCCAAGGGGGAAACGCTGTGTTCCTATGTTGTTAGATATTTTCGTATAACATACGGTTAGGTACCCAGCTTAATTGGTTGCACTGGCTAATGTGATCACAGCACACAATGGGACCAATACGGCACTTCTGTCATAGCTATGCACAGAGAATGTGCATGTCTCCATATCGGAAACAAGTGCATGTCATTGACTTGCTGTCTGTCCAGAGAGCGCTTCATTTGCCAATGAATCCCTCATATTCAATTTGTTTCAGACGAATGACTCACACAGGATCTTCCAAAGTTCTACCTTTACTATTCACGAAAGATTATATGATTGATGAGCACAGAAAGGGATGATGAAGTAATATTACAAACCATTTCGTAAAATTCCTCAAACTTATCCTTCGTAAGCATGCGCTGTTTAGGTGACCGCCTGATGAGCGTTTTAATGACGACGTCTTCCGGTTTGGCTGTTTATAAAACATAGGAATATTATCTGTCTCATTATAACAAAGGTACGTATACGTTCCAGTGCGCAGAGGATACTAAGGCAGGACTCAATTCATCAGTTGATTATTCAAACACCTTAAGTTTATAAGTATAGCCAAACGAATACAGCCGCAATTAAGAATAGCACTCTGTAAGTCTTGATGAAAACGTCGAGATGACATTGTCTAATTGAGAATACTAGTCTCCTTTTGAAGTACTTGAATTTCAGAACATATACTCACATAGATTTTTAACTGCACGAAACAAGAGCTTGGCATCTTGGTCAGAAAGAGTATCCTGTAATACACAAATCAAAGGTTTAATTCATCGAGCTTTGAATAAAAGGCTATCACATCATTAGACTAGTGTACATTTGGTGTAATTGATTTTGAAACCTCAGTTTCCGAGACAGCAAAAGTCCAGAGCCAGTTTAAATACCTAAGAAGTTTGTTTTGGTCAACTGCATATTTCATATCTGTCATTATATTCTACTTCACAGTTTTACAATCTATCGTGTATGTACCATCAGATGCTTGAGAGACTATTATGAGGATGTGTATCAGGTTCATCGGCGTCAAAGGAAATAGCATTTTGTACCTGTACTTGTTAGGGTGATATATTGAGAAACCTTAAATAATGAAAGAGTGAACATCTACCGTGACTTCTAGCATCGGATATATAGAGTGATAAGTCAAATAAGCTTTGATCATGATAAAATAATTGCCTTTGCAAAATCGAGATGAAAGGAAAGGGTTAACTGTAATAAGAAGGTTTGCAATTCGAAGTTTACAATCGAGCTGATGACGAAAACTAGTTCAATGTATAATGTTGAATGAATTACAATAAGATGTAGCAGAAAATGTTGGTAGTTCACACTAAAATCAGTGAGTATCCAGAAAACTGCAAATGTGTATGGAGGAGTGTCCTCACTGGCAGTGATGTGAGCGTTGTGGTGTAAGAAAAGGAAAACTCTACAGAGCAGATAATAAATGTGAAACCTCATCCAGATTTTCCTCTTGGTCCGATTTGGTCTCCGTGTCTTGAGAGTCAATATCTGACGCGTTTCCTGTACCGCCTGTGTCGCTCAGTGTTACCTCCCTCTGTAACCCTGCATTGGCATCCCTGTCTTTGCTATTTGCACTGTCTTCAGTTAGGAGAACCCCACTAAATGCCCGTGGCATATCCTCCCTACAACTTCTTAATCTTTTGTCCTTTTTCACAGAGTGTATCCGTTGTGTATCAAATACCTCCTCCTCAAAGTCATTATCTATATCATTCGTTCGATCGTCATCAGACTCGGAACTTTCTGATACATCTGGTTGGTTAACTTTTGGGTTTTCAATGTCTTCTGTTTTATCCGTTTCTTTTTCACCAGGTTGGCCCTGGATCTGCTTAATTTCCTCTTTACGTTCTTGGTCTTTTTGTTTTTGTTTATCATATTTCGTTTTGGGCTTTAAATCCTCATCATATTTTGGTCTTAGATTTTCTTCTTTTTTCTTTGTAGTTTTCTCTTCTGCCTCTTTTCGTTTTGGTTTCTCCTCTTTCTGCTTCGGTTTCTGCTTCTCTCCCTCATTACCTTTCTTATTCAGTCTCTCATACTTTTGGTTGTGCTTTCGTTTCTCTTCGCCCTTCTGCCTAGGTTTGTCTGTGTTCAGCTTACTTTTCTTTTTCTTGTTAGTTTCCTTGGTCTCTGGTTGCTTTGATTTTATTGATTTATCAACAGGAGTGTCAGGAGGTGAAGCGCTTTGAGAGCTCCTTCTAGAGCCACTCCTAGAGCTGTTTTTAGAACTTGTTCTAGAGCTGCTCCTAGAATTACTTCTAGAGCTGCTCCTAGAGCTGCTCCTAGAGCTGCTACTGGAGGCCTCCTCTGATCCCGATACACGTGGTGATACTTGCCTTTTCTTCTTGGCCTCATTGTATTCTCGTGGATACTGGTAAAGTGTATGATGTAAACTTTGCTTTAAATTTTCAATACAGAATATTGTGAAAAGTCTGGTTTATTCTATTTAGTTAACGAATGTTAAAGGTTATTGATAATATCCAGGCGAAATGTTACAGCCTCACAACGTTTCAGGAGGTGTATCGATTCTTAGCATTTTCATCATATGGGCAATGCATTCTTTCCATTATGAATATGTGCATATTTGAAGGATTTAGGAAGCGGAGCAATACATTTTTGTACGTTCTACACCGCAGGACAATGTAATATGTAAAGGTCATATCAGTCAACAGCAATATTGAGACTAAGTTCGAGCAATTAGTGGTCCTGTTAATGCAACATTATGACAAAATTAGTGGGTGTAGGTAGCAGGGTATTCATATTACTTACATATGATCTGTGCTCATTAACCCACATCAATTGGCAATGACATCACAATGCAGGTTAGCGAGTCCTCCAGCAGTGGCTGAGTCATTACGACTGTTAGAAATGCTAATTAATGTGCATGAAACTACTCTATCATCCAAGGTTCTACTTATACAATACCTCCCGAATGAATATCGCATATTTACCACTCACATTAGACATAAGGTCATGGGGTCGTCCGGTCATTAATTTCCATGATTACAAATGTGTATGACAAGTGCTAATCACTATACGTTTATGATATATAAAACTTTACACGGCGCCGGTATAATTAGATACAAAATGCCACCTACACCCACCTTGGTATTAGCGTTACTGTGGATCTTGGGCAGCTTCGTGACTGACGAAGCGGTGGAGTCTGATTTGGCCTTCTGATTGCTCCTCCCGTCCTTCTTGTCCTTGAAACAAAGACAGTGTTAATATTCAGTGTGGACATTCACAGCGGACATACAACGTATAGAGGGTATGCACATACACCTTGTGGAATCGGAGGTTTTACATACAGATCGTATAGAATTGGAGGTTGTTCTTCTTTAGAGTCACCAATTCAAAATGCGTTTTCACACCATGAAACAGGCTATATATATATATATATATATATATATATATATATATATATATATATATATATATATATATACGAACAAATATATATATATATATATATATATATATATATATATATATATATATATATATATACGAACAAATCATCATGCTCACATATCGGAAACAACAATGGTGGGAATCATAACAACATATCCGAATAATCAAACACGATGCATGTCTAGTAGAATTATGATGGGAACTTAAAATTATGGTAATTTGTGAATCTAATCTGGGATTATTGGTACCCGATCGGTATCAGCTGTTGAAGTATCTTCAATGTTAAAGTGGTGTATTTTACATGTGACCTTAAACCTAGTGATTTGGTAATGACAGAGGCAATGCAACAGGGGTATCCGGGAACAGTAATCACACAGAAATAGCTGGATATTCAAAGGGTAATTTATACTAACAGAGAGATATGGGGGCGATTTACCGTTTAACTATATCAACAGTAGATATAGGACCATAGTGCAGAAGACCATGAAAACACACGGCTTTGGTTACAACACAGTACAATTTGTATGCAATCGATTCCCTACTCACCAGTGGGGGCAGATTCTATAAAATGAACATGAATAAAAACCAATATATTAATCATTGGTGCGAAGTAACAAAACTAGGCATTTCGCGTGGATATGAGATTAGTATCTAAACACAGCTGAACCTTTTAACTAAAAGGTTATAATTATATGTGTTATGGGTGTGACACCAAATAAAACCGCTCTAGCAACCAAAGCATTTTAATATGATTACCTCCTGGGAAAGCAGCATTTTAAAATGTACAAAATTCTTTACAATTATATTAGCAAGTGACTATTGATTAATGCTTTCCTGCTACCAAGCTAGATTCAACCCATGTCTGTCTTCACTTGTCCTACTTACCACACAATATATTCTAAGGTATAACTTAGGTAAATTCTGAAAAGAACATTTCCTGATCAGAAGGAGAATGAAATCAAGGGAAACCTGAGAAGTAGTACATAAATACAGCTAAACGGCTTGTTTATGATATTATCACAGTGATATCCATCACCTTTTTTTCTTTTATCAATTCAATCGTATTCAGTTTGTACAATCACATCATTTCTTAATAATAGTGTTCAAATATGTCGGTAATAGAGTACAGATGAGTTTGGTTACAGATGGGTTACTTCGCAATGTCTGATAGCTCATCTGATAGTTCGATACGGTTATGCCTATAGATACGGAAAATTTTCAGATCTTTTTTTTTTTTTCTTTTTGAGCCTGATTACCTGGATATTACATTAATTTCCTTTCCCTGGGTTGTTTAATATAATGTTTCTCTAACAAATTATTTTTTATTCTAATAAATACACTATCTCAATAGTCTTCCTTCCCTAGTGCTATTCGTATACTCCAATAGATACATTTCTCTACAGGTCTCTTTACTGTGGCCCCCTCTATCAAAAAACAATGGTTGGCAATTGGTAGTACACAACTTCTGGTTATTTTCAATGCGAAATATTTGCCTTTCTGAAAACAGCACAAAACATATAGTCAATATCATTTATCCAGTCTCCCAGGTCATTAATATAAATCAAAAGTAATAGAAGGCCTAATATGGAACCATGTGGAATACCAAAATCAATATCTTCCAATTTCGATTTTTCATCCCCATCTCCTACCCTCCAGATAAGATTTAAACCATTTCAGCAACATAGGACATAAGCCAGCTTCTGCGAACTTAAAAATGAGAATCTGATGATTAAGGCGATCGAACGTTTTTTTCATATCGACGTTAAGTGCTATCGCCCTCATTTTGTCCTCATTGTGTGCTTCTGATAAATTTTGAACTAATTCAAAAGCGGCTCCTCCTGTGGTTCTCATTTTTCTTAAACCAAATTGACGCTCATCGTAATAGCTCTTTTCCTCAATATAGTTGTATAATTGGGTGTGTATTAACTATGTGTATTACCCGTTCAAGTAAGTGAAAGAAGCTCTTGTTGAATTAACAACCGGGGGTATTCTCTTAGTTAATCTGTCATAAGCTGACAAATATTTCTTTTCTGTAGCAATCAGGATGCTGGGAAACTAATCGTTAGGCCCGGCGTCCACCTACTACGATATGGCTCCGATTTGGTCTACGATGCACCTCCCGATAAAAACTGAACATCGCGTCGGAAGGTCCCCTAATATCGGGGCAGTTGACCACGTTTCTGCGATTAGACACCAATAAAAACCCCTTACGAGGCATAGTGGATTGGCATGTCTAGACATGTGTATACGATTTTGCACCTTCCCGATATGTCTCCGATGTTTGCTTTTTGTATTGGTGCCATATCGGTAGGTCTAAAGTTCTATCGTAGTAGGTGGACGCCAGGCCTTAATCTGCCACTGTATCCAACGCAATCAGATATGAACCCTCCCCGACTGTTGAAGATACGCCTAAAATAAAGTAAAGTCTTATTGGTTCTTGCATATTCAAATTAGAAACTTCACCCAATACTCTCGTAGGAGCAAAAGACTATTGAATCTCCCAGAGAGCAACTCGCCGTATCGCTACTATAGATATTACAACTTACGCGGCATTTCCACCAGACGACCAAATTTCCACCGATTATGTGGTCACTCTAAAATCAGTCGTCCGGTGGTGGCACTTGTGAATTTATCTTCACACATAAGGTAGGTGGAAATGCCACATTTCATGATTTCACACATGAAATTTAATAGAGGTTAGTAAAGGAAAACGTCGCCAGTGTATAAATGGTAGGCATTTAAGTGGTCAATGTATGTGTAATGATCTCTAAATATCAGCATTATAGTCGGAACTCATATGAACGATGATAGTGAAATGAACAGCATTATAAGGTCGTCTATTATCGGAATTAATAAATTCTAGTATGATACCAGCTATTCTAGAATCTCTTGACATTTTCAAAAAATGTCCATTGGTAGTATATTGATGTTGATTATTAATAGAAACTGGAATGGCTAAATTAAAATATCTATCGTAAATTTTGCACCCGAAAGAGGGCAGTCAAAATGGAAGGGGGAAGGAGGACCAAATCCAGTAGGTTGGTAAGGTAGGGGGTTTTCACGGTAGAGTTGGGGGGGGGGGGGGCGTTAAATATGGAAACTGTCTACGATTTGGTACCATATGTGTCATATAGTCACTGTGTGTCCGTCGGTTTACCGGTCACTCATCCCACCAGCCTGTGACTCAGCAGACATTACCTCTCTCCCTAACAACTTCATCTTTTAATTTCAGTTGGCGTCCTCGCAGAACAAGCGACCCTCTCCCTCTTGGTCTCGGTCGCGTCCTCAATATCAGCAAATTGGATGAAGTAGAACCGCCTCTATCACCGCTTCTGTGTGGAGAACGAGGTCCCTCCTCTCATGCCAACAGCAGTTCATGTCACCCTCTCTAGCAGTTCTTGGTGCAGTGCATCGCGGCCCAAGCCCCGAGGCCTAACTATAGCGCCAGATCCACTGAGGCGACGAAGCGAATGCGTCTGCGATCCATGCGACTGTGCAAATCCCATGCGATGATATTCAATATATTGAATATTGTCGCAAGGCATTTGCATGTCCATGCGAACGTCTGCGAACCCAAATTCGCATGGAAAATCGCCTTAGTGGATCTAGCGCTTTAGAGTCAAGCACCCACACCTCAGCAGGGGCTAGGAGAGCTAATCGTTCGGTGTCAGCTTCCCCTGAGGTTTCACTCAGGTTGACAGAAGGGTAGCTGTCTCCAGTTGATGACCAAAGATAGGGTAAGCGTCAATACCATGCTCTTGCTGCATGTTTATGATATAGTACTACAATATTTGGGCTCTTCCTATGATTTATCTCACAGCTCTATTTAACCAGACAACCCAATCGAAGCTTGGAGTGCCTCACATTATGTAGAATATTGCTAGTCTCCATGGCAGCATAACAATTCTGTAAGGAAACACTGTCTAAATAAACTGACCTCTTTTGGTGGCAACTGTCTTTTCCGGATTCTATAACAACATGGCAGCTACCAAATGGTAGCAAATGTTGGCAAATACGTTTAAGACTAAAAATGTTACACCGCTTTAAATGCATACCTACATCCTGAAGAAATCACTCTCCAAACAAATTCTTTAGAGGAGAATAATCGTTCAAGGTAACCCTAATGGTTTACACATACAGTACATACGTAGAATACCCCAAATCTCCATCTTGTACGAAATAGATTAAAGAAGGGGTGTGCGCAATAATTACAGCTCTACGGGTAGGCATGGTATACGTAGAGGCGGAGTCACAGCCTGGGACAAATCATGATTCTCCACTGCGGGGATATGATATATATACATTGTACTCGGAGCTATCAGAGCCAACTCTTTGAGAAGAGGTTTATGCTTACGTCATAGGAGTTGGCACGTCTCGACGCCATGGACCCTCGGGGTGTCGACTGTTCGAAGTCCTTGGTTGAATTCTTCCACTGTCCTTGTAGAGAGGCACGCTTCTCATAGTCTTCCTCCTGCAAAATAGATTAAACGTTGCATTAACCTTATCCGAATCAGGACACGGAGAGGGACATACTGCACACCTACATTTGAGGTTGGATCCAACTTTCACAATTGTTATCCATAGTATGTTTGTCAATGGTGTCACTGTTAAGCTTCAAGAGACCCCAAATCTTGTAGTTACTCTCTTACATTTGCCATACAATTTACCTTTCACTTAGGGACCTATACCAATGGACTTCCCATAATCATAGATGTGCCCTACCCTCTACCACTGCTCCGTCACTGGCGACATAGTATTAAACTTTGTTATACATGCGTAATTCTTTATTACGACAAATGACGAGAGAAAGACTTCCAAGTGTTCAGGGGTATTTCATGGCATAACGGTGATGCCGCAAAACCAATATCTTATAGGAGACGTTAAATCCGACTTTTGGATCCCTGAAGCAATTTTCAGGTTGGGAGGATGTTTGTAGAAGTGAGGTATTTAGACATGTAAAATTAAATTTAAAACGCTATGTTGGGACTATAGCGGCGGCTAATAGGCCAGCAAAGAAAATGCTAACATGAATATAGATTCGGGATTTGCATTGATAATTAGCTGGGTGAAATTTGCAACGATTCATCACCAACAATACCCACTTGTCCAATACTGGCAATATTTGCAAACATCTAGACGGGGACAATTTATATACACATCCACATGATCAACTAGAAATAATAAAGTGAAAATCATGTCATTCCTTCCCAGTTATATAGGTTTTGATTAGCAGAATTTTTTTTGCTTGGGTTGAGTAGTAACCTGAGACCAGACCCATGTATCTGGCCCATTGTAACAAAAAAAAGAGACCGCCACAACTGTGGCGGTCACCACATACCACCCCACTTTCAATGGAGTGTGAACCATCATACGACAGAACTGGTACGTCATGTTCAGGTCCTCCAAAACTCAGATGTTGTCATTCATATTGTGGATCTCATACACTGCCATCTCAACCCAATTGCCTCATCTAAAAAATATTATTTGTTAACGGTTTGTGATATTTTTCCCTGTAGCTTTTCCATTACCTATGAATGATGGGGTTGGTCATGTTTCTCTATGTGCATAGAGTGAAACTCTTGAGATCCCCCTTCCCAGACTGTCAAGACTGTTACTATAGTCTCTTTCTTTCTTTTCATCACTATGAATTGTTAGGAACCCTGAAACAATTAGTCCAGGGTTCAAAACATGACAAGCTCACACACCTTGCACTAGCCAAACTATTAGATGCCTGATGAGTCCGAACCAGATGAAACTTCGTCCCTCGAACCCCCCCCCCCTGTTTTTGTTCTACAGGTTGAAACTAATAAATTTGCTTGGTTATCTTGACTGACAGGAAGCTGTCATTAACAAGATAGCATCGGCTTGATCCAGAAGCTTCTATTGCCACGTCCTTAATACTTGATTAGCAGATAGAATGGAAGTCATCAGTGGACGTGCTACCTGTTTGTGTCACATTTGACAATCGGTGGTGCACCCCTCTCATGAGATTTCACACTCTCTAAGTGGTATTCTGTACAAGGTTCTCACTATGCTCTATGGGAGAAGAATTCCTAACGAACTAGGCTTAGAGCCTGGAGTATCCACTGGCTTGACTCCCGTGCTAAAGACGCACATCCAAGATTTCTATAATCTCAATGATGCAACCTCGCGGGAATACTGTGTACCTGGCGCTCTAGTGGCTTTATTTGGACTGGAATACAGAATACCGCTTAGAGAGTGTGAGATCTTATGAGAGGGGTGCACCATCTATATATGTGGCACTACTGATTATACCTGAGGGACCCCACAGAGTTCTTAAATTGGGTAACTACATATATTGTTAAGGCCTTTCGCGTCTGTAATGAGAAGAATCTCATCACTTCCTCTCACGTTTCAGAGAATGAGAGGAACTCTCGTGAAAACAATCTCTGACACCAAAATAATCCCCTCATATCCAAAGCCCAATATTCCTGAAATAACGACGATGTATGATTCAATTGATTCCCTATCAACCAAGGTCGGATTAGCTCGGAAGCTCGAGGCCATGGATCGCGTGTCTTTCCTCTCTATTGTTGGATAACTAAGATCACAGCCATCCGAGGCTTGGCGGCTCTACAACCTTCATGGCCTGCACACCTGAATCAGGTGCGTGAGATCTTAAAGCAGGTGTGAGTTGGCTGGTGGCTACCGCGGGCGGATTTGCACGGAATGTCCATAAATGCATCATTAGAAGCAGTACCGTTAGCATATAAGGACTCCATTTCCGATAACATATAAGAAGTCCTCTCAACTGCCAGTTCAAATCCTCTCTGGACTTTAATGTACAGGAAATATTTTGTCATTTATAGAATGGAAAGAAGGTATGATACGCCTGCATTTTGGATATCTGATACATACATATTCAGTATATGAAATTTGAATTACCCATAGTGGAAGAGTATTATTCAATTTCAGAGATGCCATCCAAATCTTGCTAACCGAATAGAACTATTATATAAACATCACTTCTATTGTAAAGGCCGACACCGGGAGTAGTAACTAAAGGCCAATTGGCCCAACCACATGGTCACCACCTTGAAAAATACCTGTGGCTAAACCACTGATGAGTTGCCCCAACTGGTGCCAATGTTGACAGGATGCCTTGAATGCTCTCTATGGAGGTCCAGAATGGATTAGTAGCCGACTGGCCAATGGCGCTCTTTTGAGCAAGGGCATTAATACGAGATAATTACATGATATTATTGGAATATGCCTATAAGCACGCCTTTGCGTATCACTGAAAAGAAGGGTGTTATATTTGCATATGTATACCTTTCACAAATAACGGAATGATACTCGCTGAAGCTTTAAGATATCTGATTTCCGTTTTGCTTTATATTTCTGACTAAAGAAAATGAGGGCGCAAAACAATTTGAGCAAAGAGAGACGATGCATGTTTTTCGGTAATTATCAATACAACTTTACTCATTCTTATTGTCTGCTATTCTTTGTCTTATTTTTTCCAAGGCACCTATTTTCCACCTTGACGGACTTGGGTGTAAATATATACACGGTGTTTCCGAAGAGGTACAGTGTATCATTTCTGTTATTTTATGGGAAAAGGTGATTTTTCAGGGAACAATTTCCTCATTAGAACATGATCGAAACCTCCTCCCAAATAGGGAGCAGTCTGACTTCATTGCCCATATTGAATAGTAACATTTTAACACAATGGCGAATGGCTGCGCCATGCGTAACAACGGTCTGGGCGTCGATCCTAGGTACGTCCATGGGATGACCAAATGTTAAAATATCAAACATAATGTGAATCTACAATAGCGCCAACGGCGTCAGAGGAATTTCAAACCATTTATATATGACTTGCAATTATCGCATTTTCCAATTTATTGCTTTACATATCCTTTCAAAATAGCTCTCACAGCTGTTCCCTCTTCCTAAATACACAATTGTATGCATGTACATGTACTCAGAATTCGTAATAAAACCTTAGCTATACGAAATAATAAAACACACACTGAAGGTCATTATAATCAAGACATTCAGAAATTTGAAACTTGTAGGGACTAAATATAATGAGGGACTATATTCCGGGCTTCCCCTCAAAATAATCATTTATTACAAGAACATCCCTGCCAATATTAACTATTTCTGGTGACTGCGGATGTGCGCTACAGATACTGCAACGATTTTGGACGGCATACTTGGGACTTTTCACATCTCTGTTTATAGCTTGGTTAATTGTCTAAAGGGCCTTTTCAATGTGGCATGTATCAATATGTATATAATCTTTCTACCATTATCCAGTACCATCATTCTTTATACCCCAAGAATGACACGTCCTTGGAGATAAAATAGTGAAATCATAGAAATATTATTCAGCTAAAGAAAATTAATGCCACATTCAGAATGGATATAGACTGGCAAATATCAAAACATTCCAATCTCTCAAAGAAAAGGAAAGATGGTGGGAAACCATTAAAATATATGTATTACAAGGGAAAATGTAACTGTGTATGTTTCAAAAATTAGTGATCGAACCTATGTGGTCATTATGGCAATTCTCGTGACTATGTGACCCTGGCTGTGACCAATAAGCGGGAAATCACATTGGTTCGTCCGTAATCTAACCAACAGTTCTCCGGAAATATACACTGCCCAGACATCTTTAGCAATAATAAACTATTATCATATATACCGGTGCACGAATGTCTCATTTTTATTACCCACCTAATACGGAATCTCTATACATATACTCGACAGATCGAGCCTATAGATCGATACTGGGTAGAATACGGAAAGCTGTAGAATACGGGGAAAAAAGTCCCTAGAGCAAAGTAGTGCCTGAGAATATCGACCCCGATTCTGTATTTCCTTTGATAACTTATATTTTGAATTTTGGATAATAGAGACAACATCACCATGCTTTTCGGCATGGTCGTATTACGCAGAGAATACGACCGTACAGATCGAAACCATGGTAATAGTTTGTATACACTCACTAGCAGTATATTTTTCGTTTACCTCACCTCTCGAAGAGTATTTCCGACCAAAATATTTCTGAACAGATTCCATTCTGTCACACTAACTATATCGCTTAGAGTCCCTTACCTTGATTTAATTCCGCATCCAGGTTGTCAATGTTGAAATATATCCTTGATTGACTATGGTCGAGACAAGCCTATGGCAGTGACACAGGAGACCAACTGGCAGAGCCCAGCCCACCTGCTCGTCACATGTGACAATGCTCAGAAGGCCGTTCGCTGCTGCTCCCGCTACAGCTGTGCCTGGAGGGAGGCAGCCTGATAGTGCTCTCACGTCAAAACCTATGTCCGGACTCTAAACATGACAGGTATACGTGGTACGCAGTCCCTAAAAGGTGCGACTCATAAACAACATCTGCTCTAGCCCAGGACCGACGTGATGTCTCTCCTTTCGTGTGAGTGGCCGAAAAATCAAAGGAGAGCTACTTGGAGACCGTTTGAGCAACTCGAAGCCTTTAACTTATTGCGCTGCCTGCCTGCTTGGTGGTCTCGTCTCGTCTGTCGTGCTGTGCAGGCGTGTGGAAACTGGGCAGAACAGGTATTGATGGTAGCGCTGCTTGAAGTGTGTCTGTGAATGACCTCCCCCAGCCCCTCCTACACACACTTCGGCCTCTATTTACTAGGAGGCTAAGTGCCATCAATGGAGCTAAAGGGGGGGGGGGGGGGGTGACTATAGAATGTACCTGTTTAACATACATACATACATGTATGAAGGACTGATTAAGGACTAATGGACTGATGAAATGGCAATATCCTATTGAATAATCGCCCTTCTCATATGGATACAGTATACTTGCAATTCAAATAATATTTTACTGTACAATGTAGTTTGATGATCCTATAATTTACATTTCACACTTTATTAGAATAAACGGTTACATCATCGATGTGTCAGGCAGGCGTTCTAACTCATTGTTCTGGGGACATATGGTTCGAACGGTAGTTTGCGACCATAGTGGAATGAAAATGTAAAGAAATCAACGAAGTAGAAGACAACGATAAAATAATGATAGGACGTTCAATCCGATTAAGCAAATTCATAATTACCATTTTTTTACCAAAATATTTTTGTAAGCATTGACGATACAGACGCACAAGGAGCATGTAGCTAGTCTGCCAAAGACGAATAAACGCTGTAAGTTCTAACATAAAGTGAAGGTAGAATAAAGAAAGCAAAAACAAAATTATTCCCTGTGAAAGTGTACAATTTAATGGAGGGTGACTGATGCCAACTAACAAAAACAGACTAACTAATACCGACTAATCAATACTGACTGACCAATACCGACTGACTGATCCTGACTGACCAATACAGACTGACAATACCGACTGACCAATACTGGCTGACAATACCAACTGACTAATACTAAAGCTGGAGACACACCAAGCGAGAAATGGAGCGATTTCCGGAATCGCCATCACAAAATGGCGTGCATGTGACCTATTATTCCGTATTTTACCTGGTTATTGCTTCCAAGTTACTAAATTACTGATGGGAGATATTACTATGAAAAAATATCTCACATAAACGCTATTTTGTATTGGAGATTCCAGAGATCGCCGCCTTAACTCGCTTGGTGTGTCCTCGGTATAACTCACCGATCCTGGCTGACCAAAACTGACTGACCAGTACCGCCCGACTCATACTGACTAACCAATACCGACTGACCAATCCTGACTGACCAATCCCGACCAATACCGACTGAACAATACTGACTGACTGGTACTGATCGACCAATACCAACTGACCAATCCTGATTGTGTATACTGTAAATACGCAATGTTTCTCCACATAATGTAAATATACTATATGCAACACTGTTCCGTACGGCAACATTCGGAACACTGTTTCCTCGACGAAAACATTAGTTGTTAGTCCAAATTAAGGTAATTGCTTCATTAATGTTGGGTAGAGAATGAATGTAGAACAACCTACCTGCTTGTACAAACTATAAAAACTCTATGATAATTATGGTTCGTGCGTATGTATTCTAGTAATAATGAGAGAATTTCATGTCCACACATTCTCCAGTAAACTGTCAGTTCTCGAATAGTTCTTAATGCATATTTTATGTAGGATCTCTGTTTTGTGAATCCCTTCTCTTATATATCAGTCACTTTCCACAAGGTAGTAGAGTTAACTCATTCATGCTGGGTTATGCCCTGAGGCATCATTTTCCAAGATTGATAAAATCATCGATTTTTTGTAATAACATGAGGAACAGGTGTAAGGTCATAGACATCACGAAGATCACAAGGAAAATGCTGACCAAGGTAGCAATACGGTTTTCCTACATAGACTCTTATATACTGTATCCATACAGAATTATGGAAGACGAAAGATGGCAGGTAAGAAATATTTGGACTTGATTAAGCACCGTAAGCCCACGGCTCTTGATAATTATCTATAGACGTGTAGCAGGAATTAATCATTCGCTGACACTATAAGAATTATTTTTCCGCTGACACTACATTATAGATGGACTTACCCATTCATTGACATTGTAGTAGGGTTTGACCGACTCCAGCTTTTTGGCGATCCCGAGGTTCTTCTCTGCTATCTGTAGTTGCTCTCGTTCCCTGATCATTTTGTTCATGCTGAAAACGTGGTGGATTATTATGCGTTAAACCCATGTATATAGATTCAGGTATTTAGTACGTATCTCTATTTCAATCCTCACCCCTACTTTCGGCTTTCTGTATTTATGTTGTCGCCTTGATAATACTGGTATGCATATATCCAATAAGAGGAGTGATGTATGTTAGAATCATATTTAACAAGGCATATATCTAGAGGCTTTAGCCGTATTCCGTCCAATGTACACCAGTGCGCAGACACACAAGATGAATGGGACATTTAACGCATGATAATTCTGCGATATTATTTGATATATAGGATTCTATGCGATTAATCACTGGCACTTATCAATACTGTTAGTATTAAAACACGCAATACCTTATGTAATACAATATAGTTTTTAACTTAAACTTTGAGAAATAGTCTTAAATATCCACTCTCAAGTAAAATAGTGTATCACATGTTAAAACGTAAGTGGGTACTGTTAATGACATGGACCATTAATAGTTTCCATCAAATATGTGGGCATTCAGGCAATCAGAAATATAACACTTGTACATCTATAGCAAAATGAAAATGTATGTCCACGATGGGAATATCAACAAAGAGACAACATATCAAAGTGTGTACATCACACCTTATGGTTGATGTACTAGAATTGAAGGACTGCGGTTTCATTGGATAGTCTGAAGAGAAGGACCGGTGAAAAACTATGAGAAGCCTGTTGTCCAAACATCCATGCATGTAATATAGTGTATGCCTCACGCAAGCGGCAGTTAGGAAATTGTATTGGGGTATCGCCAGTTACTGCTAATGAAGAGGTCTATGTGAATTTTACCATTTACGTATGTTAGGCATAGATGATATGTAAATCGATAGCTTCCCAGAAATGGTGGGATGAGATGAATTGACACTTTCTGAAAGGTATAGGTGAATTCAGCAAACATATGGACCATCTTCCCTCATGCGTGAAAGACAGGGGCATAGGAATGTATCATCCCAGTATTCATATTTACCGATTTTTCCAATTCCTATGGGGTATAAATATGTGTTATATTAGCAAAGGTCTATACAACATGAGATTCACATCAATATAGATGCGTAGTTATTAGCTCCTGGTATAATTGAGCGTACTATACTCACGCCCCGATACGCTACCTAAAGGTTATATAGAGGTTAGAAAGGTTCGATTGACTCTGAACTTGCTGCAAAAACCTAATGCCAAGGACGCATCAAGAGACACACACAGCGATTTCCTAAATCGACAGCACAAAATGGCGTGTATGTGAGCTAACATTCATATTTCACCTGATGATTGCTTCTGAGACGCTCAATTATAGGTGAGAGATATTACTATTTTCTGCCAGTTTAACCAATTTCTCTTTACAAAATCCACCTAAAGAATGCCTATACCGGATGATAATATAGTAAGTAAATCTCAAAGTTTGGATATAAGATTCTACCAGACCTCATCCGTCGGTAGTCGTTCCAGTTGTCGACTTGACCTTTTCGTTTGAGAATCCATGTCATTCTTTGTAGTAAGATTTGATTGTCTTTATCAATCTCCGCTTGTTTCTGTTCCTCGCTCTGATGATATAGATACAGGCAAACAACTTGAATATAAACATATAAATAAAATCATTAGGAAAGAAATTCCATGATAGTATTTACTCTAATGATTCCGAAATATTAGGGTGTAGAAAATTCCTTTTCGCTGTAGAACTTATCAATAATTTCCAGGGGCATGTCATGAAATGTCACATACAGTCTAACGACTAACCAGTTTTTGCAAACATATGTTAAATAATTGCTCAGGAAATGAATTGTTTTCACCATAATTAAATTTGCCTGTCAACGTTCACATGGTCATAAATCAAACGTCTTCTTTAATTATCACAATAATGATGTTTTACAGAATCTCTAAACAAATCATAAAAATCCATGTCTAAGCAGCTGAAATAATAGACATTGTAAACAAAATATAGGAAAATGATGCCGTGAAGTAGCCTATCATTTGCACTACCTATAGCAGTATCATGAGGTATCACTTGAAATACCCACGAGAATACCTCTAGCCATCAATGGTAAGGAAAGGGTTTATTAAGTCTTGGATGCGGTATTTGGACAAGCGGAATTATGCAAGTGAAACACTAGATGCTTTATTTTGACCACAGGATCAGTCCATACTTGTATCTTCTTCAGTCGGAGTATCATATGGGGATACACCTTTGGCGGAGCTGTTTTCACCAGGGGCTGAACATCGTGAACCTGTAATGAGGAAATGTTGGACGTTAGATCAATTTTGAAAAAAACAAGCGTATGATATCCGTTTTCCCACACGCCGTCTGTCATTGCCTGTTATTGAGATGGACCAACCCAAGAGACAGACCCAGTTCAAGTAAGATACGCCAGGTGGCAGATACACTGGTGCACCAGCATTTTTCAGGTGGAATAATCTACATGAGTTACTATATAATGAATGAGTTATTAGTGACCACATACCGTAAATTGCATTAATATAAAACACCAAATATACAGGATGACATTTGGATAGCAATATATATGAATGCATATAAATATTCCGTTCATGATCTACTGTTACCCATCTACCTATAGAAATAGTAAAGCTAGATAACCAATCAAATGAGGAGCGAGGGAGAGAGGTAGAGAGAGAGAGCGAAAGAGAGAGAGAGAGAGAGAGAGAGAGAGAGAGAGAGAGAGAGAGCTGTAGTGCATATAGTCTCGGAAATTGCGTGGACTAAGTAGTGACATCAGCTAGTAAAAGTATAACCGTTTCCCGATACAAAGAACAAAGGTGATTGACAGCAATTTACAATTATCTGCCCCAAAATTACTATTCAAGGTCATCTTAGATGAGAAGGAGAAACCGATAATATGACTAGAGTAGTAGAGAATTTGAAAGATACAATACTCGATCAGATAGACGAAGAGTGGAAATAATTCTCGAGGCTGGTTATATATAATTAGGAATTGATCTCTTGATTTCAAGACCAAATATATTCGGGATGAAATTATATAATTAGTATTAGCTAGATATAATGCTTGCTAGTTTGGTGCGGTTGTGGTGATTCTGCTTCCTCCCAAGTTGCCTTTACTTTGTCCAATCCATTATTAGGAGACGACGTAGTTAGTGAGCCCGATTGCGGGCGGAGGTCTTTTGTCCCATATATAGTACGTCCCGACGCCAGACAAAAGGCCAAGAACAGAATTGCGACGGGTTCCCTCACTAAGTTTTCTTATCATTATACACCTAAAACACACATTCTACTACGTCTCTGTGAGCCTGAACATTACTTAGGGAGCGTTCAATAATTATGGCCCAGAGGGAGGGGACAGTTTTTAGGGGGGGGCCAACTTTTTTTTGGGTATTCAAAGGGGGGGGGGGGGGCAAATCTTTGTCGGGTATTCTAATGGGGGGGGGGGGCCCAACTTTTTGTCGGGTATTTCCATGGGGGGGGGGGGGGAATTTTTTAACTATTTCTGTCGTGAGGTCGACATTTTTAGCTAAACATGGAGACAGACTCCCATATTTGTGTTCAATGACAAGAATTGATGTTATGAAGTGCATCCATATCATATTACAACAAATCAGCTTAGTTGTACTACTATAGTAATGATTAATGCACAAGGTAACTACAGTTGTCTCACTCCCCGGAGTCTATGGTCACAGTCCTGTTCGCCAACTCGAGATGGGCGTGCACCCTCCCTCAGTCTGACAGACTTATGTGGAGGGAGACAACAATGGATGAACACTAAGATCATCAGTTTTTTCTTCAGCATTGATGAATTAGGAGCATTTACTACAACATCAAGTGCTACAAAATGCTCCTGTTGCTGCTTATTTCAATTAGATTACCATATTTATGGAAGAGCACTATGAGCAAAGAGAACTCTTCATTGAGTACTCTACATTGAGTACTTAAAGGGGTTCTGCATGCAAGAAAATGGGACTTAGTCTTCCTTCTGTAGTGCCATGCCATAGACTAATCTACTCATTCCAAGGATCCCTCACACCATTCTAGACTATAACAAATCGCCAGAACATCCATATTGGCATGTCAATGATACTGCTACAAGAAACAGTGAAGATCCTTTGAGATTCTACAAGGTAGCCTGATGACTACCAACTGATGGCACAAATCAAAGAAAGTAGTTGCTGCTGGATATTTGAATGTGAACAACCAAGTCTCAATAAGTTGACTTCATTGAGAATTAGGTTCTAGGTGGTCAAGCGTTATGATTGATTATATGGGTACAAGAGAGATAGGGGCTTCCAGCAAGACAGCTAGCTGCCAACTACAACCTCAATTTGGCAGGGGTTGCATCACTGATTTCGGGTTAGAACATTAGCAGAATCTTACAATTATAGAGGCTAGGAGCATCAACTCAAACTGTCATCATAGCATGGTATAGTAGTGCAGCCAACTTCAACCAGGTGGCATTGTGCTTTAGGCTATCACACTTCAAGCATTTGTTTGTGCCTGCATGGAGAATCCCAACACTAATTATAGGGTCGAAGAGTCAAATATGACATCACACACCAGCCTTACTCTGAACTTGGAAGTGGGGAATTCAAAAATCTGGAGTAGGAAAGGCTTTGTGCTGGACTTTAAACTTGTTGACAAAACTCACATAAGTCTATGACCAGTCTGTGCCCAAATTAGATTTGCAAAACAGCGGAAATATAATAAATATCTCAATGTTTTTGAGGTATATAGTAATGGTAAAACTGTAAATCTGAGATTATAATGTTCTGACTCCTCATCTGTATTCCCTGATGTTTAAAACCTTGTCTAACCACCTCATTTTAAATATCTGTGCAACACAGTTTCATGGATATTAGAACATTACTCCACAGGAGATGTTTTGTCATTATCTGCCTCATTTAGCTTGAGCTAAACAAGGCAATGAGACAAAAGTCTCATATGGTAGCAGCATCATGTAGAAATGCTATTTAAAGGATATGATGACTATGACTGTGAAAAGCTACATGGTGAAGGCAAGATTGACCAACTGTCAGTAACAGTACTGTCTATATATACTTGGAACACCATAAGTTGTATAACTCATATAAGAAATGTCTTTAGAAGATGATTATTCCTCATCAGATGAAAGGAGAGTGCTTATACCATAATAACTTTTTAAACGACAAGATCTGGGCAGCATTCAGAAAGAGCAAATTTGAGTTGTCATTACACATATCAGTATGTGCCATCAGAATTGTGACCACTACCATATACTTTTTACAGTGACGATTTAAAAATTGTTGCTGTCAATTGCACGGTAAATTGCAAGGACTCTCCTGTAAAACTGGCCAAAGAATACCAATGGCTGACATCATCCTCTATTGGTTGCCAGTGATGCAACTGATAGCACCTCTCCACCAGAGGTGACTCCAGATGGTGTAATGACTGACATTGAAACTGGACTCCACATGGTGTGTGTTTCAGTCCTGCTCCAGACTCTCCCATCTTTTTTGCATCTGCGCTGTTCCATCAGCAACAGATGTTTATTTGCCTCTTGTTTTTTTTAAATTTTCATTTTTAAGCAACTTTTATGAAGGGAATATTGCAAGCGCAATCACCAAATTTAATGGTACAGCCTTTCTTCCACTCGGGCCCTAGCCCCCTGCTCCTCATTCTAATGGTAGGTGTTAAGCTAAATGAGCAGTGGGTACCATTTTTGTGTAAGTCTTTTGCATAACCCGACCGGGGTTTGATCCCATGACCTACCATGCTTGAGGCAAACACCACTACCACTTAGCCACTGAGATTGGTCAAAATTTTGAAAAATGACTGGGTTTGTTCTAAGGTAAACAAGGAAAGCCTTATGTAAAAAAGGCCACATCAGTTTAGCACCCCTGTGCTTTCACCTTATTCTGATGGTGGGGGGGGGGGGGGGGGGACATTTTTTTGGCATTCCAAGGGTGGGGGCGATTGTTTTTGGTATTCCCATGGGGGGAGACTCTTTTTTTGACCAATCAGTGTTCCAAAATCTGTGCCCCCCTGGCCATAATTAATGAACGCTCCCTTATACTACACCCCTAGCAGCGGGTAGTATTTCATAGACGTTCAGCCATAGGTGTATGATAATGTACTAGTTGCCTCAAACATGTGACTCTGCCATACAATCCGACAGGAACTGCCCTCATATCAAGGAAACATTCGCCTTTGAATCACGTAGAATTCCAAGAGGATATTTCTACTTTAAGAATGACGATTGCTCAAAACTATTTGCCCTCGTTACAAATGGTTTCTTAAACCTTCTATATATGTGTTACAACATAGGGGGACTAAAGGCAGTATTTGGCCTATGAATGATTACTATGAATTCTGTATCTTCTCCTTTTCAATACATTACTGTTATTCCGCTTAATTACAAACAGGGCCGAACTGTCGACCTCAACATTCACAGTGTCAGTCATTATTTACTGCTATAAAATGTTACCGTATGTGACACAGATGTTTTACAACTTTTTGCCTGTTCAAGAATAATGAAGTCTATATTGTCCACAACCTTTAGGTTGATGGGCCTTGGAAATACAATAATAATCATGGATCAATACCTTACACTAAGCCAATCAATAATTACCCTTGCATTGATACCAATGAATAATTATATTCAGTTAAACCAAAATGTAAATTAAATATTGTCATCATGGCGGCAAATGCCTGGGGTATTTAGCAATTTTGTGGATATAAGGTGGAATACAGTATATACACACGATAAATAGGGATCGACAATCCGTTTTATAAATGTTTTGGTATGGGATTGTTCAACAGAAAAAACAACAACAAAATACTAAAACAATAAAACTCATGAAAAAACTACACAGGTATCGATGGTTGTTGGGTAAAAACTGTGAGGTAGAAGAGGTATATCCCTCAGATTTCACTGGTTGATGCCCTGCTTTGATTGTGTGTGACAATGGGTTAACGTGCAGCAACGGTGAACCGGTGGACCGGGTATAGATCTTATATATGTTGGGGCATTTATTAGGCCGTTGACCGAATGAACCGCACAATGATCTAGCTGACGCCTTTATAAGTTTAACCCCACAGTCAAGAAGCGGCTTATCCCGGCTTATCCCTTGAATAAGCTGTGATCAGGGACAGGTATGACTAACAAGGGCAATTTACCACAGTAGCGATGGCAAATTTAGCTCCATTTAGACAACAAACGGCGGCGCAACATATGGGGATTTAATACTTTAGCATACATGTGACCAATATAGGTGTATATATGCATGTAAGAACATGTATCTAGACTTAATCCAAGATAGGCGACAAGAGGGAAGCTGCAGGGGTAGAGGAAACAACCATGAGAGAGTGAGCGAGACAGGAAGGCAGGCTGCTAGACCGACAGACAGCGAGACAGATGGTTAGACCGACATAAACATAGAGCGAATTATTTTGCCAATAGAATAACCGTGGGGACTGGGCATAGTCTTGTAATGATATGCTGAATGAATTATTCTAACAGGTCAGTTTAGTGTTTGTCTTAAGGGAGAGCAAAGTAATTGGTGAGCAAGTAATTGGGGAAAATACATCAGAAACTTAAAATTTAATTTCCAGTGTTTTGTTATGGTGTAAATAGGGAAGATCACCCCAGAACCGATTCCAATGTCCAGGAGTACATAGCACAATAAATACTTGTACCAATTTATATTGGCATACATATAGGATAGAATCCACATTGTTTACATGACAAATGAACAAGCATTTTAACATTCACTTAACACTGTGCTTGCCTAGTGCTTTAATCTATATGTAATATATGAAGAATGGCATGTATATCATATATCTAGATAATGCAATGGCATAACATCTCACCTTCTGTGCGTGCAGCTTCATCCTGCGTTCCTCCCATTTCTTCTCTAGGAGCTTGCTGGCTGTAGGGAAGCCTGTCGTCTGGTTGAGAGGCATGGTGCTGGTGCTGGTAGTTGATGTTCTCCGTAAAGCCGGCTGTTTGAACACAAAAGAAAACAACAGATTGTTAGTGACAAATCAAAATTTACTGTCGTATATATCTTTGACACAGATCGCTCCGAGCGTATCTAGTGTATAAGTATATCTATACAGAATAGAGTATATGGAAGTTGAAAACATAAATGAAACCAAAATAGCTTACTGTTTTCGGAGTAGACTTCTATTTTTATGTTTTCGTTGTTTCAGTGTCTATTGTTTTCGAGGTTGCAGTTCAGTTTCCTGTCTTGGTACTAAGCAACCACTCGCATATCAAAAACAATCCGTACATATGTGTGTGATAACACCTAAAGCACGTGCTGGACAGACATGCTGCACAGGTAATTAAATCTTAAGGCTCGCTGCATTCCATTCACCTAGTATTGCCTCACGTCAGAGAAAGCTGACATCATACAATGCGTGTATGCAAAACACATGATGTAACAGGTCAGCATCCGTCATTATTGACACGGGTATTAACTTTGCGATATATGGTGAGGTACCTAGCTCTATGGAGCTCATTGAGTTATAAGCAAAAAGATAGACCATTCTTTACTGTTTACCTAAACTATTGCCCCAACCCTATCAACACTAATCTCCCAGCTCATGCATAGTCATATCCGAGCAACAGCAATCTTGTTATTGCATTCATTATCCGTATACACGATTAATATAAAAAACGGACCATGTATCGACAGGTAGGATAACTACACATTCGATAACGCCACAGCATTGTCATGCATGGCGGTAATTCAGGATAGGTTTACGCCAATTATATAGTACGCCATTTACCCATGCTTTTAGCATTCAAAACGTGTTATGACAGTAAGTTCTGATAGTAACTGAGATTATTATGACTGATTCTTAATCTCCGGGTAGCTAATTCCAGGCGCCCTATACATTGCCTATGGAGACTCCGTAATAGGTGAGTAATGCAATGGCCTATGTCATTAGGATATTGTCTCAGTATATCTATTATACACATATATGCATCCTCACTACCTCTCGCCTGTAGTTATATTTACACAGGTCATAGTATGTATCGATAATGTCTTTAAATGCGACTGCACACAGTACATCAGTGGTTCGTGATATGACTAGTCTTTTCGAAACCCCATGTCAACATTGCATTAATAGTGTACACTCGATCAATTACCCAAACACCTTCCACAGATCTTTGATGATGACAACCATGCTACCAAGACGTTCATAAATAAGTAGAAGACTTCCTCGTTAGTGGTCTACAAAATAGAGCTCATCCTTAGCATGGACATTCCGGGTCTGTTTTACGATGCCGAATTAAATGCTGGCCGGTACCAAATATCGCCACAGGTTCTTTTAAATAAAGGAAATATATTTACAACAAAATCTTGGATGTCCTTGATACCGGGGCCCTCATTATTCACACATTTTCAGCCAGCTCGCGGCCCAGCTGAAAAGCCTGCTGAATGCCTGTTCACTGCCTATCTGGCGGAATACACCCTTTAACATTGTCTCTGTCCAGAAAGTTAGCAGTTAAAGGCACTGTCCATTATAACAACCTGACCCAATCATCAGAATGCCGTTCGCTCTTTCCTTTTCTTTCTGCCTTCCTCCATCAATGCCTCTCTCTTGACATGTTTCCTGATCTTTTAATCTGGCATTTACAGGGAAAATATTGAACGATCAGCATATGGGAATGATTAGATACGTGAAATTGAGATCCTTGTTCCGAAAACCAGATTATGGTGATAGAAAAATGTCTTTTATAGTTCCTGAATGTAATATAGAGAAATCTCCACTGGTATAGATAGTCCTGTCATCAAGGCTGCTTGCACTGTGAAGAGGTAATGATTTACCAGACTACCAACGTATCGATTGGAAATAGAGCATCAAAGTGTGTATGTCAATATGAATCCAAACAAACAAACAAACAATATGTTTGGGAAAATGTGCGAGTCATTTCCAACAGTGATTTGAACTAAAACAAACAGGTCACCAAACCACAGATTTCAGTAAATGAATTCTACATATAACATTTATGTATCTGCATTGGATGTAGCCTTAACATGAATTAATGACTTATTTCCTATGAATAGCGCTTACACACAATAAACCAAAATAAGAAAAAAAAGATGGAGAACATTGTATTTGCAGGGTTTAAGTGCTATGGGAGTGAGCTGATCTCTTTATAATTGTAGTACAACATCGACCAATTGTATTATAGGATATATCATTGTCTAACCATATAATTAGTACGGATTAGGATCGAATTCAGATTATATAACATTGCACTAATAGAAGAGATGACGACCTGGTTTTGTAGGTGGCCCTGCTGATTATATATATATATATACAAATTAAGCGTTTCCTTAATCTAATGCTCTACGAAGAATAGCTATCATTGACGCCTCTCAGATTCATGTACGATTCATATTGGATTAAATGATATTTTTGTTCCAATGGTGGATGTGTGGCATGTATCGGACCAAAACAGACCTTAGTACTACAAACTGAGAACTTTACATGACTACAATACCTATCGATCACTGAAAAAGAGTGGGTTTAAAGAGGGAGAAGGCTGTGATTTTCCCCTGGTGTGCTTGCTTTGTGTCAACAAAAAAGAGAGAGCATGTGGGAAGTAGGTGATGCACTCCGCTGCTAGGGGAGACCAGAGTGCGAGACTGAAACTGGATCCAGCTACATTAAGGGACGCAGGTAGACAAGCCCTGGTTTGATCTCTTAGCCAGAAACACGCGATCGGCCTATTGATCAAGAATGTACCAAACAAAAGGCACCACGGTCGACGCAGTTCTTCATGTCACAGTCCACTGAACAATTTACAGGTTGAGAGGACCAAGCAGAGGTTTACTCGTGCACCCTGGTGCTCTTGGTTTTGTAAATGATAACTTGCCTCTGTTTGGAGAGGTGCAAAAGCACACGTCATTCATGCCAATCATTTGCCAAATTATGTTTCGTCTGCTTTATGCAAGTATGTGCTCTTTCTTCTCTCTATGAAACGTCAATATCAACATAGCCTAATCTGTGTTTTGGATGAATAATCAATGATATATGAGTCTAAATGAATTTACATCAAAATCAGTATTGCCACTTGAAATGCTATAATATGGTGGATCAGTGGTTATATCGATGAACTGTTTTTGATTATTAAAAATAAAAATCCTTGTTGAAGGTCATTCTACATATAGATTGGTTTACAGACAAAAACGCATGAGACTGCAATAAAACAATTAGAGGCACATAGAGATATCCAGTGAACATGATAACAATTGTCAATAACTCGCTCACCATTTGTAAGGGTAGGTATTCTTTTATTATGATTTGATAAAAGTTTGTTGAAATCCTTATGACTCACTCGATTTAATCTACCCCACATCCTAATACTATCATCGATCCAAAAAATAACACTCATAAATGAATCTCTTCATCATATGGGTATGATATCTAGATTAAAATGTAGTTATATCATAAAAAATAAGAAATGTCGGTAAGTCTTAAACCCCTGTGATTAAGTGGTACTTCGAGCAATACATCGCTACTCAAATGAACGTACCGTGTGGTGGGTCCTTATCCAATTACAAGATATATTTTCTAGAATGTAATAAAACATCCCAGAAATCGGTCATTAAATCTAAGGTAATACCAATAATGTGCGAGCTAAAGACTTGTGCGTTTAGTAAAAGATCGACGTTAATATTGGCCTATCTTGATTGTATCAGGTCAATAATTAATGAGCACTCACTACCTGATTGTTCCAATGGCCAGACACGCTCCCCTGGAGTATTTGTTTGTTTCATTACATCATTTTGGTTGCAGCTTTGTACCTTTGCACTAAAACATCCGAATTATACATTCCCGATTTTCTATGATACAAAAATACAGTCGATGGAATCAAATATCATGTCTATATCCTATATTGTATAAGTATGATCAAATGACTCGTTTTTTTAATATCATACTATAACTTTTCCAGGCTAGAATGCATTGAGGCAGTGTAATTTCTTATTATAGTAACTACATCAGACAGCATCATCTTTATGGTTAGCTTTTTTGTTTGTTTTGGTAGTTTAATGTCCAATTTGTTCAATTGGACTTGGTAGTTTAGCCATTTCAAGATAAAGGGGAATAAAGAAGGGATTATAATGAAATCCGGAAGATTCGTGCAGTCTTTACATCATTTTGGAAATGATAGGTACCGATGAGCAGTATCACTCATCTAAGATAACAGAACAAGTGACCTCATAAGTAATTCCAGGGTTAATTAATTGTCTCAATATTGGAGTAAAAAGAGTCAATGAATATATTACTTAACCTTTAAATCGAAAAGAACTGTGTTATTATTTGTTGGTTGTGGAATCCACTTGTCAGACAATAACATCGGATTTTCTCTTCATTGTTATCATATCAGAGACTACCCTAGTGTTGTTTTATCTTAATATGTACTTATGAACGGCTTATGGTAATCCTTTTAGTCATTCTGAATGGGGCTTTGTTTCTTTACATTGTCACTATACTGTATATGTATCTATTCCTCTTTAAAAGATTGGATGCATGGTGTAGAAATGCAACCACTAAATCTTATGTCTAATGCGCCTTTACAGCACATTCCTCAGGGAATTACATCGCGTTATCAGTACCAATCATAAAGACAAACATTCGACACCACCATCATGTAAAAGGACTCTGTACTCCGAGACAACACTATTTGATTGGCTTTACTACATTTTCGTCATGAAAAGCCAGAAGTAATTATGTTTGATTTGTTTGCGACGCCTTGCTTTCTTATTTAAAAAAAAACCCTCACATAACGCTCACACAATGCAGCAAGTTCCACATATTCTTCAGAGTGGTCCAAGATAATTGCAAGCAATTCAGGCAGATCACACGTAATTAGCACAAGCAGCAGTCAGACAAAGTATTCCAGTGATTTAAATACCACAAGATTCCCACCTAGTTCTAGAAATGAAGTTTCCTAGTACCAATGCAACTTTGTTGTGTATAGTTCGTGCATGGGATAATTAACGTGAAATATACCGTCAAAAACTGGCATTGTGATTGTAATGTCAGGATCAGGGTATTTAGCAACCGAATACTTTGTGTGGTCTCTCAAGCCAATTACATAATTCGCAGACTTATTGAAGCTGTTCCAGGACCCCTTGAGGAGTTTATCAGACACGGAGGGGCGACTTCCATGGCCTTAAATAACCTGGCCGGAAGTAAAACTTTCTCTGTATACAAATAGCGTTCTACGGACAAATGAGTTGTCACGCTAATAAAGAATGTTAGTTTTTTTCGCTAACATCTACACTATTTGCAAAGACGCAATACAAAATGGTATCTGCCGTCTTCCAAGGAACGGTGAGACGTGTCACAAGTAAATGATATACACACTGAACAAGTATATGTACATGTACTAACACGTGCCATGTACTGAAATGATAGAAGGAATCAAAATCTGCCCATTATTTTCAACAAATCCATATCCTATTAGATTTGTGTATCCTTTTATCAACAAAGTCCAGAAAGGAATCTTTACAGTGATTGGTATAACAAATACATGGGTTGTGCAAGGCAATGCATTACTTTATCACGTTGACTAGAAAATAAGGTACTATAAGGAAGACGAAAACATATTCACTGAATACCGAAGCAACTAGCCTATATGGTAGAAATATATGATCTATATTAGAAAAATAATTGCATGTAAGATAAATCAAACGAAATACTCTCGTAGTCTAGTAGGATATATGTTGCAATGTGTGGTTGATAAAAAACCTTTAAACAAAACTCCTTTTTCTGTTTGTCCTTTATTGTTAACTCAATATATATGAAATATGAGTTGTTTGTGTGGTACGCTGTGCCGTACTAATTGCTATGTTTGCATAACGAAAGCCAACTTTGTCTTCTCTAAGAACTTTAACGATAAACTATCTGCGTGCACAAATCAACACATTAAAGATATGTTTTTTATATATCGTTATCAAAACAGCAGTAATTAATAAAAAAATATAAATTCTAAATAAATAATTCAACTTTAAATAAATACATACCACAAACTTCACCTACATTGTATAACTCTAGCAAGGACCTGTCACAACGACATGGATTCCTGTACTTGACAACGTAATTATTTTCCTTACGAAGAGATATCCTTTAGGCCAAGAAAAATGCTTCTTTGTCTTCTGTTGTGTTTGGGAAAGTGCCTAACTAATCTGCTCGAGTTGATAACAAGCAGTACAAGAATTGAACAAATAAAGATAGTTGTTTAAGTAATGGACAGTAAGTGTAGGTCAACATGATAAAAACTCTTCAGATTTGAACCCCTTTATCTTAAATTTCGCCTCGAAGCAAGATAGAACCATTTGTAAGACAACGCCATAATGCTAATGAGTTTACATAATCTAGCATAAATGTGTCACCATGTAATAATATCGCCTGACGTAGATAACAGTCAGGCACTTAAGAATGATGTCTGCTATTCTACTAACGGAAACAAGGTGTTATGTTATGACGACTCTAGAGAGGTTTGTTAGTACGACTCTAATGAGGCCTCTATAAATAGAAACTAACCAGCAAAAGTTAAATTTCAACAGTTTGCTCCCTCCATTCTCAGCTCATGAAGAAAAAGACTGATCATTTTGGTGCCCTCCCTCCCAAAGGCGTGTCATCTTCGTAGAGACAAGATCAAAATGCGTTTTGATACTGGACTATTGTAAAAGAGTACTTTATAACTATTATGTCTATATTACTAGTTTTTCTTGGGACTGATTGCAATCTTCAAGGGGCTAATTCACATTCAAACATGATACACGTGTATATACCACAATATGATGATGATAATTTATAGGAACATCTGGGTAGGTGTAAAGTGTACACCATAAAATAAATTGTTTAATGACTAGGTAAAAACATCATGCTTTCTCTTGACTTATAAGCATAATGATCTTGTATTTTACAGCCTGGACAGATCTAGTGCGTGAGGGTAGATCTATGGATAATATTGATGATATCAGTAGACATTTCAGTGACATGGCAATACCACAGTGTGATCTGCCAGTCACGACCGCGCTTGGCCTCAGTTTAGTCAGGCTATTCTACATGTGTTCTTACCCTGCCGTCTCCAGGCTACAGTCACGTTACAATGGTTTTGAATGGAAAGATGTGCCAGCACAGAGACAATTGTGTTCATACAAGTGCAATATCATGTAATTTTGATGAACAGTGTATATAAACGTCCTAATTTGAATGTGTTTCAACATTTAACGATACATAAATATGATGCTGTAAATCAGTAGCATTTCTTTCAAGCGCATAATCTCATCGAGAATTAATTGTGTTATCATGATTTTGTCTTGAGTCCCCTTATAGGAAATTTTATGGTTTATATATCGATTTGTCATGGTGCAAGGTTACTCCTGTAGAGTAAACATCGGAGTCTATTTAAGGTTTCTATTATGTCCAATAAGTCCCCCAGCTGTGTATAGCGGTGCGTTACGGATTCTAAAACAGCCTTACCTACTCTGCATACGCCTTTAAGTCAAGGTATATTAACAGGTGCTCAGCCACTTGAATTTAAGCCTCGTTGAATCACAGAACACAGGGGGTAGCTTTAAAACCTCCGACTCATTTTGAAATACGCAGCAAAAGCCCATACAATTTATCGTGACCCGTTTATTATTCTAGGTATATTCTATTCACAATATACCTCGATCCACATGGACGCTGACATTCTATGGCTAATGGTATGGCTGTAGATGTATGGCCTGTTTAATTAGCTTCTACCGGTGAGCCACGAATTATAGTGTGAATAGGGTATGCCAGTCTAGTATAATCCAACTTGCAACTACCTACTTGATATGTTCCGCAAATAAAGAGACCGAGAGAAAGCAAACATAAAGAGCACGTCCCAAAGCTAATAATGGAGGTTAATGGACCCATACTGATGATGGACCAACGTACAGTGTGAATTCAAGACTTGCACTCGTGAGCCACATTCAGTTAGTGTTAGCATGAAACATACCAGTGTTCCCCCTTTAGTCATGCCACTCCACCCTCAACAGTCACCACAGGGGATGGTATCTAGTTACCTACCACGGATTTCCCTAATGGAGTGAAACCAATATTAATGGCAAATATCATTCTGTGATACCATACACCAGTAATTCGTTATGTCTTACTGAAGTTGCAGGACAATATCATCCAAATAATCTTTTCGGATATTTGAGTAAATTCAAATGTTACTGTACTAGAATGTGTCGGTAGATATACGCACCTACTGCATTGGAGTCCTTTTCAGTGTGTAGTCCATATGTCGAGTGCTGTTTTATCCAGCTGATCCTCCCAAAGTTAGCGATAACACCACCCAGTAATGTCAGTCCGAACCCTCAGACCATGAGGTTAATCTCTCCTTAGTATAGATGCTGTGTCGAACAGGTAGTTCCGGGTGTCCGGGTGGTCTACTGAGAAAATCGCAGAACAAGTCGACTGCCCTCCCCCCTCTTGTAAAACTGCCTGATGTGTATAGTCTTCTCACCGATCGGGTATCGATTGATCCACTGTGATAAGTTTGTGCCTGGCCAGCGCTTCCTGGCTGGGCTCGGGTCCTGGATGGAAGTTTGTATGGACGGGGAGGTGAGTGAATCAAAGTGCCTCAACCGAATCAACACGCCTGCCAGCCGGTATCACCGTATTTTGAAGATCACTCACGGTCCCAGAGATCCGTGATAACAAAACATGAACGTCCATGAAGCCAGAACATGTAAGTGTGCGTTACGTTTAAATGCGTGCTGAGGGATCTGGAGAGTGGAAGGGGTGGTAGCGTACTAGACCTCCTACACAGTAGTAATAAAGGTTACACCCTCGTCGATTGCTTAACTCTATAGTCAGCGGCAACTATCAACTGAGTTTTCAAGTGGCGGGAGCCCCGATCCCGTTAGCCCTTACTTCAGCCGGTGCCGCCCGCCCATCGGCCCGGGAAACATACGGCGCTAGGAGCCACTGCCGCCGGCACGGGTAACCCGACACGGCCGAGCTGTTTACAGTTGCCACGCAACCTACCATCGACTTGCAAGTGGCTCTTCTCGTGGTTGCTGCTCGGTCGACATGCGGTATGTTGTCTGGCAGGAGGTGTATAGGAGGTGTTAAAAGGGCTCGGAATGCACGGAATACGAGATGTCAACAGGAAAAGGGAATGTTGAGTGGTCTGGGAGTCCTCACGCACTGGTTATGGTCTGGGGTGGATATATGGACTGTGTGTTTAGGAGATTTATCTCACCCCTGGTATTTTTTTTCCATAGACTTAACATTGGGAACTCGTATCCAACGCCCATGAGATATTGAGGGAAAATATCCAATGAGGGATTATGTCATATATATGCTAGCCCATTAGTCTATGTGAAGGGTGAGGTAAATTCAGAAATCCATTCAGGTTTAGGGTGAGAGCTTGATTCCACCTCGTTTGAATCACTGCTTAATTCATGCGGCTTCGCCTTGTGAATTACTATGCGATTCAAACTCGATGGGATACGAGCTCTGACCCTAACATTTCATAGCTTTCCTCTATAATATCTCACCCCTGGTATTTTTGCCCCATAGGCTTAACAATGGTAACACGTTTTCCATGCCCTACGAGTAATACAGTCTGTTCTCCATAGTCTATGATATCATACATCCAGTGTGCTGTCCGTTCTTTTAGTGTGTACAGGGGAGATATAAATACAGAGAGCGACTTGTTTTGGTCAAAGTCGTTACTCTCCAACTCATTTGAACACTGCGATATTCACTCAGCTTTGCCCCGTTCATATCGCTCCATATCAAACTCGTAGAAAACAATGACTTCGACCGAAACTTGTTGGTTTCTTCTTTAGTTCCAGATATAGGCCATCGTCTTGCATGTACATATATATGGAAGTCAGGTGGCAGCGTTGATCTGATATGAATACAATCACCAATAGATGGGCAGTGATATGGAAGTCAGTGGTAATATGAACTGTGGCTGTCAAGCTACCTTAAGTTGCCATTATGGTAAGGGCAGGATGGCATGATTTGTAAGTAAGTGAAGTGCCCTTTTAATGGTATGAGCACCCGTCTCCATACTTTAGCCCTGTGGTATGTTTGATGCCGAGAGGCAGTCAGACAGTGGTGACGAAAGATGCCTCGAGAAAAACGTCTACATGAATTCTCAAAAGCAGAATAGGTTAAAAGGAATATACATAAAATGATTTAATTACCTCATGAAAGATAATTCTATCCAGAATATGGGACAGTGACCCATTTAATTTTCACAATATCATGTCTTGATGATAAAATATCAGAATAAGTAAATGCCCACATAATCATACTGGTCATGAAGAAAGGATACAAGTTCCCAAGACAACCCATGTCGTAATACACAGACTTGTCTGTGAAGTGAGTTGATTGTCAAGGATGGTTTATATATCGGATATTAGAATATAATTGTGTAACACTTTTGGTCTAAAATAGATGGTTATCAAGATAGATTAAGATATCGGAAATGTGTGCTGGTCTATCAACTATGTTCTTCGGGGTTTAGCTGGTGACTCAGAAGCGAGTGGTGCTCTAATATACTTAATTTTTGAGAGAAATTCAATGACCTACAATGGGTAATGCTACATACTGTGGTCAATAAGAACGTCAACGGATGCGAGGAGTTCTAGAAATGGGCAGAGGAATTGAAGGCCTGTTGGTCAACAGAATTTACTGAATAAGGAATGGACGATTGTCTTTGATCTAGTGATTGAAAGTGCGTCATCGACCAGATATAGTAAGTTGTTGGCGCAGGTAAATGATTCCATTGAACAGAAGGTATCTAAGGTAAGTAATGAAGTAATCAAGGGAAATCCAGGTCCTATTCTTTTCCCATATGATAGGCAAGGAGCCATTTTGCGTTAATGCCCGGAGCTGCTCGGAGCTACTCGGGTCATATCAGGAGTACCTGTGTAATTGACCGGCTCCTACCTTGAGCTGAAGGTGTTACATAATCAACGCATTGGCGAATTGATCAATTTCACCGAGCCTTCCTCGCCCCAATCCCATCCTTAAATCCATGCACTGATGGTGCCAACTCATGCTCTGTAACACGGAAACTCACCTCAGGGTATTCTCCTCTTCTTCACTTCGAACACTAATGGTAATGGAGAATGTTCAGGAGGAGGACCACTGCTGAAAACGAATTACTCTGATAACTACAGGACCACTCTGTTGGAGGTATGTATCCACTAGATTAGGTTTATCGTCCTCGAGGATTTGGATATAGGGATGCGCATGCGCTGCTGCTCTCATCAGTATTACACATAAATCCTCACTTTGTGATAATTGGTAGGTTCTTGCAAAGCCCTATTCCAACATGGAAACTACTTGGCTTTAGACCGCATTGTATAATGAAGCTAAGTTTGACAGAAATAAGGCATATATTGTATATTAAATACAGTACTCCCTGATTGATCTAATATGGGTCATTAACAATATTGAAAGAGCTCTTATTTCAGGTTGTCTAGATAACTCACAATCAGATAAAAAATTACAAGTCCAGATAATAGTGTATATAGCTTCTGAATCTTCCGAATAAAAAAGAAAGAGGATGGAAACTACATACTAAAACTTTAAAATAGACAAGTGATTCAAACTATTAATACATGTCTTGTGTGAAATGATCTTGTATTAAACACGTCATGTCTACCTGTTTATTCATATTTCCCAGTCTCTATTATCATGAAAAATGACTCAGTGACAGAAAGAGTACCTATTGAAATACGATGGGGATGCTATTCAGATATACCGGCGAGATGGACCATCTCGGACGACTAAGCGATAATCAAATATGTATGGTAGTACTCTACTCGACATTTACAACGATTTATCTTTAACGCATGCTTTGAAAAACGCGGCCATTTTGTAGACGATTAACGGGAAGAGCTCATAGACTTGACAGATGTCTTTTTACGACAGCACTGCGTTGTTAGAGTCACTTCTAGATCGTTTCTTTTATTGTTCTTTTGATGACCGCATTATAGATGTATTCATCACTCTAAAGTAAAAAGGGTAGTATCATGTATGTCCCTTGGCAAAATGAGAAGCCTACAGCCATTTCTTTTAAATAAGTTTCAAAATAACAAGAAGGTTCAAAATAACATTCCACAGTATACAGTAAAACCCCGCTTAAGGGGTCACCCTCCGTTCCGAGCCAAGTGACCCCTTAAGCAGGGTGTCCCCTTAAACGGGGTTTTCAGTCTGTTGATGCTTGTATAGTAAAGTATACCTATATGTTTTATAATGAAGGAAAAACCGGATATTAGAAAAAAGGTTTGTCAAATAATCAATTCTAAGAAAAAAGATGAAAAAAAAGATGAATGAATAAAATGAATAACAAGATAAATATGAAATGAATAGACAAGTAGGTCTCAGGTAATACCTAATGTGTGAAATATGTTCCTTTTTATGATTAAGAACTGTGCATATGATATCAATCAAAGCCCCCCCCCTCCACCCCCCCCCCCCCCACTGTTCTGCCCATCATTAACCTATTCGCGAACCTCTTACTACCCATCCACCCCCAGCCCCCCCCCCCCCCACACACACACACACCTTGAGTCAGAGTGAAAATCAATGGTGTTAAACTCTATAAGTATAAGGATTGTAAGGCAGCTTAGTTCGCTGTAACTGTAGAAACACAGCATTCTAAGTAGAAGAAGAAATGAAGTGTTATTGTTGAATCGGTAGTTATCATTCATCTCATCTCATCTCATTAATCCGCAGCAAGAAAAACGGGTCTGAAATGTCTTGAATTGACGAGATAAGTAGAGAAAGAAGCCAGCCTGTACGTAAGCAAATGAAATGTAATTTGCCATGACATGTAAGAGGGACCAGGCGGCAGAACGGCAGCAGCCGAGCCTGGAGTTGTACTAAAGACCCTAATAAAATCTATATATATATAAAAAAAAAAAAAAATCAACTCACTGTGGGCCCCCAGAACCGCTCGAGATGCAGGGATTAGCAGGGATCAGAACCAACAAACTCTGGCCGCCGGGGACCGCGCCAGAATGCCTGGTCTATTGTCTTGGTATCTGTGGGTGTCATTTTGTTGTGAAAACTGTCTGGCCACCATACACAAACAAAATTCACAAGGAATCAAGATTATGTGTCGTGTAATTGATAAGGTGTCCCTCCAAAGTGCCCCTTTAAGCGGGGTTGAAAAGCATTTTTGTACCGAAAAACTGTCCCCTTGAGCGGGAAGACCCCTTAAGTGGGGTGTTCCCTAAAACAGGGTTAAAATAAACTCTTAATAGAGTGAAAAATCTCCGTTCCGAGCATATTGTCCCCTAAAGCGGGGTGTTCCCTTAAGTGGGGTATCCCAGAAGCAGGGTTTTACTGTATCTATATATATGGATGGGTAGGCCTTTTTCCACAGGGCGGTGTCACGCCTTATCTGGATGGTTACACAATGCCTGCAGCCAAACAAGCCCCTGGCAACGTATTCTTTAGCATTGGATCTATCAGTATATGAGCGTAATACGTTCCTAAGACCTATGTATCTCATTTTCAGAGAAATAATGATTTCATCGTATTCTATGGTATTCCAGCTCCAATTTGATATATCATACATGCATATCACCTCAATGATACTTTAGATATAGCTTAGATAACACAGGAACACCGAAACTGGATACCCAGTAATACATTGGCAGGTCTAGCTATAACATCTTTTTCCATGTTCAAACCAAGATAATTGTCAACTTTAAAGTTTAGACAGCTCAGACTCATTGATACAATACCCTTGTTTGTTCCAGCAATTTAATCTGTCAAAAAGTAACACTACTGCAATCACACCCACCGTTCACACTTTAGGTGTGATTGCTGTATGTCTCTATATGAATACCGCTGGACACGCGGTGTTTGTCCGAGCGGCCGCGTAACAAGACAGTGGGCCGTTAGGCGGTGCTGAACGGCAACACCTGTATAGGTCATCAATAGATATATGGTGACTCAATGCTCAACTTAGACAGACCAGTCTGGCTAAGACCTTATCCCAAGTGGATCTATCCCTATATATTCAAGACCTTATCCGCAGTAGATCTACGCCAAAAGGTTCTCTTCACCTCGCCCACCTCTTGCCAGAAATACTATTTTCTATCAGACTTTTAAATCAGTTAAAGGACAACCATGAAAGAATTTAGGGAAACCAATGGAACTAGGGACACAACAATATGTAACTGCAACATTCAATGTACAATGCGACCACCATATGTGAGACTAGATTGTATGTTTTTCGAAACTTGTTATTAGACTGTCATAATTTTCTCTTATTTTCTTAATCATACAATCACCCCTCTTTGACAAAGTATGAACCACATTACAAGTTTTAGAGGATGGAAATACTGTGCTAGGATTTAAGAAGTTGTCTCACATAATTATGTATTTCTTGTTTATTCTAAAAAAACAAAAAACGGAGAAAGTAGTACTTAAGCAATAGAACTAAGGCTAAAAGACTTTGACATATCTAAGATTCTATCGCTGTTAAGTGACTATCATACAAAGAAACTAATGATGTACCACATGTAACCAACGATCAATAAACTGCTTTACCAACAACAAAAAATAAAGTAAAGTTTCGCGAAATTCCAATTCGATAGAAAGTAAATATAGGTAATTACCAATCACTGTTGCAAGCTATATCTATACAGGTCGCCTATATCTATACAGGTCGCCTCATTTCTATATGAGCTACTGAGTGCAATTTTATACGTAGGTGGATATCTATTAAAACGTTGGTGTCGAATTCGTTATCATGATCTAATACTAAAGATCTTGCCGATGTAGAATCGAGAAGAGTGAGACAGAAAATAAGGCTTAAAGATGGAATAGATAAAACAGTTCCCTCTTGTAGGGGCTTCATCGTTATACACAGCCAAGAACTGGGATGAGCTAGTACTTTAACCTTTGCTGAATAAAACAATTTTGAAAAAAAACCCTTATAGAGGGCCTTAGACATGTGGTGTCCTGGTGCCTCTGTGCCCCTTGGCTGTTCGTTCTGGTCATCAGAAGCAGCATTCCACGACCCTCCGCGACCCACTAGACCTCCAGGGACTGTGAGGAATGCCTCCGGGGCTTCTCGGAGCACCTATGCTACCATTCATAAACACAAAAATATCATTCCTGTGACTTAAACATCGAAGACGAATTGTATATCAAATTATATAAGCCAAATTTGTTAAAATAACGATATCTCTTTATTTCTACATCTACCTATGTACTAATATACGTGTTGTAAACCGTATTATCACCTATGAATCTGAAATACTTTAATGCCACCATAAGACCTGAGAGCCAGTTCGAGTTAAAAGAAGTCTATTTCCATGTCTGTGCAATGGTATTTGTCAGGCATAAGGCCAGTTAGCGTATGAATTATCGGAAATCAGGAACGACTACCCACAATGATTTTATCACATTTTTTATTGAACAGGAAACATACTCTGGAACTCATAATACAGGCCACTATTTATATACAGTTTGACATAAACTCATGATATGTAGAGAGTAACACACTATTACATCACATAATAGGGTACATGCCAGAAAATAAGACGGAGGCAAAAATAGATGGGAAATGTTCGGGCTGTATTTTCTTTCTCTCTAATATCTTTAGAATAGAATCAAAATAACAAGCTGCTTGTGCACGTATAGTAATATATTCATATAGCTGCTGCTCACGAGTTAGTTAATGATGTGTATGGGAATGTATGTCTTGACAATAAACATTGAATGAGGAATGGTCATAATAACAACATATGTTTAAAACGATTTTTTTAACCTTCAGTCCACCCAACAGCCCCTCCCCCACCAATTCACTTAAGCGTTTTCTCATGAATGATTCCGCATCGGTCATGCCCCCTGGCGTTTCAGTTATGCGCTATACATTTACATACACTTGATGGCCAAAAGCATTGCTTTGCAGCACACTTCCTTCTTTACACACAAACTACATGTATTTATCCTACTAACTCATGCATTATTGAAAATCGTAATGATAAGAAATTTATTTCAGCACCAGAATCGTTATATTTTGGTATGTCAACGGACTTTACAAACAATAAACAATGGGTGGTTCTCGGATATTGCCTATGTATCATGCAGGATTAGCCTGGAGTTGGCGCTTATGTAGACAATAATATAAATGCTGCAACTAAATAGCTAATAACATCGAAATAATAAGAGGGGACTATAAATAGGATTATAAGGGAATTTGCAGATGCATATATACATATGTATTGAGGCTATTTCCACATTCCCTTTACTTTCATTTTCTCAATTCAACTACGGGAATACTAGAGGAAAAACCAAGAAAAATAAATAAAATAATTCCATATAAAAGATGGCTAATGAAGAATAATTAACACTATACAACAGATAAGCAGCATGGATCCTATTCAATGGTGGAATATCAATGTAATCTAAGACTCTAATGCAAAAAATGTAAGAATCTAATAAAGAAAAATAAAGCTACCCTGCAGAAAATTAAATCTGATACTGGTATTTCCTATTTATGGTCTTTCTTCGGGGTTGACATATATTGTTGCAAACCTAAAAATCACAAAGAGGCAAACTTTGCATGGGTGGGGAGGAAACTTATAGGCCATGACTATTCTCACCTCACTATCACTTCAGTCCCTCTTTTTGATTAATGGATAGTTGGACACTCCTTTGATCCTCCCCAACCTCAACCCCTTTCCTTCTGAAAATCCTGGAATCGGCCCGGTATAATCGGGTATATCCATAGTTAGAGTTTCCCTTCGGGAAATGGGAAATCAAAAGGCGATATTCTATAACGTAAATGTCCCCTCGGGCTGTGCTATTTGTGTTTTTTTATCACCTGAGATCTTCCTGTCTCCCCTGGCATGAATTTACCTGCAGGGAAACCGGAGGTGTGTACACCTTTTTAAACCCATCTGTATTAGTATCAGTAACTTCAGTAACAACTGTGACTTTTTGGAATTATTGGTTTGTGCTAGGAATGGATATAATTAATTCCTCGTGAAGGATTGCAATATTCTTAACCTCTCCCTTTCCCTGAAACCACTTACATCATTGAGTCATGATAATACATTTATCCTACCCCTAATAAAAAACTCCATAGGCTTAACATTGGGTCACTGTATTCAGTCTGGAGTTCAGAAAAATGAAAAATATCGCTCTAGTGGGATACACTTGACAAATGACGTCATTTGTTAATGTAGAAGTAATTTAGACGGGCGGGGTAGGATAAATTCTAAACCAAACTCGAGTTAATCATGTTGTTGTTCATCGCACTCTGGCAAGATTGCGTATTACTGCTCTCGGCTTCGCCATTGTGCGATAAACAACAACACAGCTAACTCTTGTTTGGTTTCTCCATAGTATTTGTATAAGGTTAGTCCCAACCACGTTGGCATTTATCACTAACACATCATCAAAGTCTTCACATCGACTAAATCAGGAAGATTTGCGGATTTGCCATACTGACAATACCAATGATTAAGACAGTGGGGACGCTTATAAGTGTTGAATTCTATTTGAAATATAGTTGATTCTACGACAGGAGTCCAAAAAGCGAAACTAATAGGAATATATCCCATCGTGATGTGTGAGGTATATCACCCTTTGATGACACTGGTAGCGGGTTTTCTGTTACGTTCAGATGTTCTGGTTGAGACTCTGTGACATATCCAATATCTCCCAAGATAGCAGCTTCCGGTGACCGACCACATGTGTTTGATGTCATGCACGACGCTAGAATTTAAAATAGAAACGTGCACACATATTTATTATGGAGAGGATATTGTATGAAGTGATATTCTTTATACATTTTATAGGCGTTATACATTTTTATTTATTAAATATATATCTAATTTCCGATATTTTGAACATACTACAGGACACGCTCTAGCCAGATATGTTGAATTTCTGGTGTCTGGCAAGATACATGATGTACAGATATCTTCTAGTGATGATCCCTACTTTCAGGAAAAAGGTGGCACTCCGACTGCAACCTTCTAATTTACAAGTTGTATCCAAGGAGGCAGTCGTCAATTATCAAGAATATGTCCGCAGCTCGGGGCAGTGTTGGAATTTAATGAGATAGACCAGGGATTGCAAATGGTAACGGAAGTATGGAGTTGCAGGCTACATCTAAATGCTTTCATGGCTCAGCTGTGCCTCCGTAAAACGGGGGAATGCAGTATGTCAACAGGTTGAAATTATATCACACAGTAATCATGTCAGTAGATCAGTAGAACAGTTCCGTGTAGTGAAAACAGACTAAATGCTTATCGTTTTTGGTGAAGGAACGACATATTTGTTGTAAACACCTCGTGTACACACCATATCAACTATTGCTCCAAGCTATACTGCTGAACTTTGCCGGTTAAGGCTAGAGGCACCGGATGCGCGTATACATACATACAAGCAAAAGCCATAGATCCAACATAGCTAAGCGGCACAATTTTATCGATCTTTTTACAGAGTCCCGTTTATTGACCAAGAGTTCACACAGTTCTGGGTTATTTTCACAAAAGTCAAGCTGGTGCAGTACATCAACAGTCAATTAGTGATTGTCGTTAAATTGAAAAAGTGTCCTTAGAATTTGGTTTCTACAAAAGCAATGAGCGTCTGTTCGATAACCAAGATGGTTCCGTAAAAGCACGTGCCATAACACGAATAACCCACAGAATCCTAAATTCCTATGGGTTTGTAAGCGATTAATGGGCGGCTATGTCCAGGAGGATAAAGACAATTAATTTCTAAGGGAAATCTACATTAAATTCGAACAAAAATAGCCGTTTTCCATAGTTGGACGGCTTCGTGCCACCATCCAGCTAGCGAGTACTGTACAGGCAGAAATCAACCGATGAACAGGTGAACTGGGGGCGTTTCCTGAATATATTCATAAGGATCTGTATTAGATGTCCGTCCACTTCATTTTGAGCAATAGATATGTAGTATTTACGTTCGGAACGGCTAGTTGAGTTTAGTAACTTAATCCCCAATTACCCAAAATAGATTGTGAGATACAGCTTTCTGAAATAAATAAAAATATACCAGGGACAAAACCCAGGAATTGGATGAACTGGATCCCATCCGAAGCCGAGTCACTGCATTGGATAATTGGTAAACTTACCCTGGGATTTGAGTATATTAGGATGCACACACGTCTTTGTCACTGGGCTGAAGGCAGACGAGCCATGGTCAGAGGCACAAGAAATGGTATTCGCGATAAGACCATTCATACATTTGTAGTACGTTGATGTGTCGTTTTGGTCGCAGTCCCATCCCGAGTCTTGACCAACGCAGGGACCACCTGAAGCACATTGGTCGCATGACAAGATCTATAAAGTACGAACTACTGTCCCTGTTATAACGGATAAGCTCCCTTTACTGATGATCGTTAACTTTTTGAAATATAGTTTCATTTCATGTATCTAAATCTAGTTTTCGATATTCAGAAATCTCTATATCAAATCTATGTTGCATATATAGGATACTTCTGGATAGGTCATTTTAAAACTGTTTTTGATAAGCATGTTTCTATTTTTTTAAAATCATATTTCTCAATTAAAAATGGTACTTACACTTATATTCTAGAAGATATCTGCAAAACCAAGATTCGGTAATATCTATTTAGTGATGGCAAATATTTCATAAAGCAGAGTTATGCTTGTATCTCAAGATAATATAAATATCAAACACAGCTATGAACGTTAATATGCTTGATTGATGCTTACTGAATATATATGGTATAATGTACAATACTTTTGGTTGGAACCTCACTAATAAGGGATAGTACGATGCAGTGTCAGATAACACTACATTAGTATCCAGATAATGCTTTGTACAGCACTTCTAATGGAAGATATCACTCATTTCATCGAATTATATAACATCATGACGGTGGAAGATTTACCTAGTGTATAACTGTCATCCATTATATAAAAAAAAATCCAAAAAAAGTCATAAAATTGTACTAGCACTTGTTTTTAGAAGACCCACTCTGTTGACATGACACAATATATACATAAATATAATATTGGCCCAAGATGGACCACGGAAGATTAGCCTTTGCCGAACATGGCGGAGCATTGTTATAAAGGACTACCCTAATAAAACTCAATATAAAATCTTAATGTAAATCTGCTATGGTATTGAATATACCGGAATTGAATCAACAGGAATGAATGTGAAAGACAAACTCACCCTGGAGGTGGGAGTGGGTCCACAGGTTCAGCTAACAGTTCATCATGAAGAGCGTGAAGCATAGGGTAGGGGCCCTGAGCACAAAAATTACCCCCCATGTCGTCCAAACTGAAGTCCCTCGCGAGGTAACCACCAAGGCCCACCTTCTTCAGCCACCGTATCTGTTGAATTATTCCATTCAAAATAATCCTTTCAAAATAATTTTCACTTCCGGTGGTCGGATTTTGACATCAATATGTTCACTCGCACAATTCAGAGTAAATGGTAATGATACATTTATCAATCAAAATTGAATTATCTGACAGACATACTTCTGTTAAGAATCAGTTCGAGGCCGTCTATCAAAACACACTACGAAGCTCAAACAAATGAGCGAACATAGACCTAGGTACTATTGAGGTGGTTCTAATTGAGCAATAGTCAAAATCTAAACATGTAACGTCCACAGGGTGTCAATACTATCACAGCATTGCTAGAAAAGAAACAAAATGATGCCTTCAGGTCTTCAACTCGTCTTAATCTAGAATCACTAGAGAATGTAAAGGGAATGTCCATACTACTATTTTTGCCTACACCTCCAATTCTTCTTTTATTGACGTAGCCACGTTGAATTACCATGATTTGTTTAATGTTGTACAGATCAAAATAATCAAACCTTGTTCCTTAGACTCCTCTCGTTATCAAAGCTGATCCAAACAGAGTTTATGTAGAGGTACGGCACTTGCTCCTCCTCTGACCAGACCACAGAAGCGCCATCAAAAATAAGCTGGCACACCTTAAACCAAATCAAGACTATTGTTCATTCCTCTGATAGGTTAGTCTTCTTTAGAAGGTTATTTTTTGAACGAATGCTGGGGATCTGAAATAGAGACGCTGTTGTCGTCGTCCATAGTTGTCACATTATTCGACCAGACCCATAGATCTACCTTCTTCTGTTCACAGAAGGATAAACCTTCAGGTAGTCTGATGTAATGATCATTGGGTTCATGAAATATGATTGGAATACACAAGGTATTTAGCTTTTTGTTAAAGGTTCAGATTCTTGGTCCGTATCTAAGGAGAATGTCATAAGACAAGAACAATTAAGTCTGGAATACAATTATGTCCACGTCATCAACATCATAGGTATATACTTCTTATCTTTACTAGCCAATATCCGAGTAGTGATAAAATACGTAGAATTGAACGATATAACAACATAACATTATATGCAGGGTAAATACCTCATAATATGCCAGAAAGCCAGGGGTTCCAGTAAAACTGCCACCTGCAGATGGTCCGCGGGTACTGGCTCCGAGTCCCGTTTGTGAGGAATCCGTCAGTAGAAAGCCACGCCCGTAAATAGAGATCCCCATGATGAGTTTCTGCTTGGGTACTCCTAGACCGATCCAGTAGAAAATACCGAAAGCCTGGGTGGTCAAAGGAAGTGAGTCCATGTCAGCAATGTTATTGCTACACTTAGATAATCATGTAATTAGCATTTACTATATACCCATGCCGTATATACTATAAATACGCACTCAATGTTAATTTACGGTTTGTACTGAACTCGGCATAAATGTCTCATTCAGTTCGAATCGTAAACTATCTTCTCGTTTTGTAGCTTATAAAACAACATGGTCAGGTCGTTTTATATAAGTACCCATTTCCCATGATAATATGAATGATTTATACATAGTGCCTGTAATAAAACATCCCTAAACATTCAAATTTCTATCATCGCACTCTAGTGTTCATACAATATCAATCTGTTTAATAATATATATTACTATCGTAAAACTGGATGAGTTTGAATCTTGACCACCGTATGCCACGACTGGCGTTTGGCATAGTGACTTCATGAGGCGAAGCCGAGTGAAGTCCGGAGCCAAAACTCTAGGAGTTGCATGCGGTGGCCACGATTAAAACGAATCAGGTTTTGATTTTATCCTAACCCATCTCTTTGATTACTAGTGGCATATAAAACTCTGTATGGCAGTCAGCATGGCATACGGAAACTCAATGTTAAGCTTATGGGATTTTATATTAGCGATAGGATAAAGCTCTATACGATGAACCAAAAGTATTATGAAATGGAGTTGGCGACGTGAGTTTGTTTTACTCATGTGTAAGTATATGTATGTGGTCACGAAGGATTCTTTTGGATGCTTACCATGTTCGTGGTGGTTCCAAAAGAACCGCTGGAGTCCTGTTCGAACATTGCAGAGTGGTGACCTGTCTGGTTTTGCAGAGGGTTATATAAATCGTAGGAGAGTAGTAGGATGTAGTCCACGTTGCTGTTACCGACAAAAGATATGGCAGGTTATTACCATAACAGTAATATTCTAGGGATAAAGGCATAGTGTGCATGAAAGAAAGGAGATATTTACGGAATGACTTTGCAAGTTAATAATGTACTTTGTCAATTTAGCTGGGGGAAACGCGGCTACAACGCAACACGACCACAAGCATTTTTTTCCAACACCGGAGTACATCTCAACGTGAACGGAAAAATTAAAACCACTTACTTTGTCAATTTGGCAATGTCATCAATAGGGATGTCTGTTGGATAAACTGGTACAGCCACGGTCAACATAAGACGCGACATATTAGTCGTTGCAGATTCCGCTTCAAAGGCGATTTTCATCTCCTAAATTATGAAGAAAGAAAGAAAGAAAACAAAGGCATAATATTCAATTAGTGATTATGGTCACGCTTTATATTTGACAGCACAATTTAAAAAAATCATTGTTAACAAAACAGCTATTCTTGGGACCACTACATGAGCTGTAAGTTGGAATGTTGGCATTATTAATGCGTTAAGCGGTATTCACACGGAGGGACTAAGGTACCTGAGATGGGTGTACTTCACACCTTTTCCTCAGTCTCCTGTGGCGCAAGAATTTCAGTACAAAGTACCGTATTTGCTTTTCGTAATCTCAAGGCAAAATGGCGAATTTGATTCACATTGGAGGACACATCTGGTATATAGTCTGAGACATAGTTCCAAACCAAGTGATCCAGCTTGCTGGCTTCCTATTGGCTAGGTTCGATACTTAGTCAGCGACTCAGCAGTGGGTCCATTTGTATCACCGAAATGCCCATATAAATTTAAAACTTGTTTAAAATGAAACTCTCATGAGATTCTGTACCATTTTAGGAGTAATTGCTGCCGACTACTACAGGAGGAAAACCTATCTCAGGGAAGCTGAACCCTACCATTCAGATAAGGAGTTGTTCCAGTAGAGATTCTCAGATGGATTTGTCTCAGGAAAATGTCCTGTGAGGTACATGAATCACACCGTGTGATTTTCACTCTATGTGAATGTACTTGCATGAAAATGGCAGGGGAAGAGGATGTTGGGAAATGTGGGAGGTAGGCGGAAATAATTATAGATAATGGGGCTGTGGGTGCATATTTCGGTATTTCGTTGTATTATAGTGTGAGCAATAGTGAAGATAATAAAGACATGACTGACACCATCGAATGGTGTCACATCCCGTTATTAACTGACTCCAACAGATCGTGCCGGTTCGAAATAACAATCCCCCCACATGTTGCTTTGGTTCAATACTTATATGATTAAACTGAACAAGTAACATCCAAGGTTATAACTATGCATACCTGCAGTAAGAGACCGAAGCGAACTTTGTCCTGTGACCCACTATCAGGCATCTTACCCGGGTACTCAAAGTCCAGAGCAGTGCCGTCAAAGCCATATTGCCGGAAGATAGAGACACAAGACTTGATGAATGTGTTGCGGTTAGCTTTCGTACTCAACATGAGACTTATTTCTTTCAGAGAGGCAGTGGGACCGCCTATGGAAAGCAACACCTTTAAGTGTGGATGGTCCGTCTTCAGAGCCACAGCCGCCTTGTATCTGCAATAGAAGTACATCTGTTAGATAATGAATTGATCAAATACGGCGTGAACGAAATCATCGATGATGTGATGATAGCGTATAGGGTTGAAGTCGGTTCTAAGCTCTTATGGGTTATATTTCAGGAATAGTCACCGGTAGTTACTAACGGTTCCTGACAGCGTAGTATTTCTAGTAAAATAGATGAATACCGGTATATATTAGGCCCTAATGTATTAAAGCTCAAGGGCGTATATCATACAAATATAATGTGGATTCAAGTAGAAAATACTTCCCTCACGTAATCTTTTTTATTGTGCACATCTATAGACATACTTTTTTTTAAATTGGTCAACAATCATTGTCTACTATGATATGGCTAGACCACAGTCGATTTGACACGAGATAAAGGTTGTATGCCGTGACTGGCAGTAATTTCACCAGTCTCACCTTTGATGTTCACTCGGATATTTAAGTTGTTGTGAGTATTTCTTGTTTATTAGTCATCCCCCACATGTCATCATATCATAACCATATTTCAAATACGCGAATAGTATACGCCCGTGGCAGATTATTTCCTGTAATTATAAACTCATATCTAAAACCTCTGTTGGCCAACCGTGAATTCATATGCATGGAAGATTCTTCGTGCCATTTACGTTATCGTTCGTGGATACTTACAAAACGTCGTCATTCGCATCCGTCTTCACAATCTGGCTCTGCTTGATGTGAGCAAATGTGTAGATGATGTGTGAACAGAGGGTGGGGTCTATGTCTCTCACGAGCTGACGTGCACTGCCCGGTCTGTGCTGCGCCAAGTTGGTGAAGGTACACATGCTTACATATTTTCCATTCACCACTAGGCAGAAGAATAGAGAGACAAATTAGATATGAATATATCGTATGTGTAACAGGGGTTCGCTGTTAGTATGTCTAGTGTAAGCTTGGGGCATTTGTGCGCATCGTCTGTCCCATCCAACGCCATTCCCCAAACTCTATGGTTATGTGACCATGATCATATGTATGTGGTGTTGATGGTGGGGATGAGGTAGGATGTCATATAGTTGTCATCCAGACTGTGATGTCATTATAGACACATCATAGATGGTGCCTGGGGTGTTTTTGTTGTTGCTTTAACATTTGACATTTCAGGGTATATTTCCTTTAATTACCTCTGTGGTCTTGTTTTAATTCTCAATGATTACAAAACGCAGGTGTTCATTCACATTCTATCTTACTGGTTTTCCATTCTAAAAACTGTATATCTATACAGAACAATGTAAAATAAATATTCATTAAAAATGGTAACAGCAATTAAGTATGATTTGGTTGTGCAGGAATACAATATGTCTGCCAGGGATATTTCGGCGCAGTGTATCCGGAGCTGTTTAATCATTAACTTATACCTGTGTGCGAATGTCCCACACTTACTGGCCAGATATATGGATTTCATTCTGCACACTGTGCACTCCGTCGAACGTGATTTGTTTGAAATACATTTCTAATCATTCCCAAATATATGATAACGAGGAAACTTAGTGAATTAGTCTGAATTATCTTCTTGTTCTCTTGGTCGGAAATATTTTTTTCTATTTTCGATATTTATAATGACATCTGCACAACATAGGTTACTGGTATGACTGCAGATGCAGTAATTCATCTCGTTCTTCGAAGTCGGTGACTATTTCCGACAAAAACAACTTCTTTGACACACACTAGTGGGATATGCAATGTTTTGCCCGCATTGGAGACCTTATGTGTTCTATGTGAACCTGGACTACTATTACCGTCTAGTGTTAAATTGGTTTGATTAACTTCCGTTCCGTTATTGACAGTATACCGAAACTTTCATACATCAGACAAGCATGACGATGAGTTAGGAATAATTACCTCACAACGAGTAATTGTCTAAAGGGGAAGTTAGAACTAGGTATAGAAGTATAGCAAACATTGTGGCCGGTGTGTTTGTTGGTACTACGTTTTTTTTTTGTAAGGCCATGATAGTAGACATGTGCATGTCCATAATTATGGCATGCACATCATGAAGATAAATCGTCATTGTTGTGCCATCTGCATCCATTTTATGGTGTAATAAACGATATTAGTCATATACGGAAACGTGTATGTGCAACCAGAAATGTGCGTATTTCACTAACAGCTAGCATATGACAACTTATTATATCCATATGTTGTGCTTCATCAAATTCGTTTCATTTATGAATCAAGAGATATGTTTTCTAAAGGTACATAATATAGAAGCAATCATATATGTATATATGTATATTATGTAGGCGTGTCTTTGTCTGAGTTTTATATCACTTTACAGCATAACGCCACAGGTGTAGCCGCAAATGATATCTGCTCGAAATGCTTACGCTCAAGGATACTATTAGATACATAGTTACTATGGTATATATATGGTCTTAGCGGTGCCACAATTATATTATAATATATATATATATATATATATATATATATATATATATATATATATATATATATATATATATATATATATATAATGTTATATAGGCCCCTATACATAGAAAGAGAGGTAAAGAGGTGTGTATAAATATATGATCAAGAACCAAAGCGACGGTTGAAATGATTTTCTTTAAATATGTTCCAACTTTGGGGCCTGACTGGATGAATTCAAAACAAAGTTGTTTATACCTTGTTGACCTTTAATATTCATTATTACGCTGTTCGAATTGCACAGCAATAAAATAGTGTATATATCTCAAATGGCTCACCTTCGACAGGACCAAGGAAGAGGAGAATGAGGGCGCCTATTGTGAATTGGAGCATGTCTATGCAAATAAGGGGTATCCTCTGCCTACCACCGGGCCACACTTAAACGCAGCGCCTCTCCGGTTCCACCTGCGAACCCAAGTGAAATTTCTGGGTTGTACCGATTGTATGAAGCCGCTGTTCCTGGTTGAACGATGGCTAAACACAATGACAATGTACAGGTGATGAGCGTGGCAAGTGGTGCGTCTTCAGATCGGCGAGAGTAGGTTATACCCAACTTTGGACAAGTTTTATGAGCGAATATATATCCTTGTGAATCCTAGTGATGGTATATTTAGTAAAGGTAGTAGATCGTGCACAGACTCCTGAGGACATGAGTACACTGACACTGTGCACGCCTGCGCTAGGGCTTATGCCAATACATGTGATATCCCTTGTCATGCTGCGTGAACTGCGGGGGTAGAGGTAATGGGGGTTGTTTGCACGCCGCATCTCCCCCCCCCCCCCAGCCAAGTGTAACATACCTGTCCCATGTAAGTACATGTAACATGTCTATCTGAGGGTTCATCCAACCTACGTGCCATGAATCATCTTTGCGATATACATAAGAATGATTCAGTCAGCTTGTTCGTAGTTCTAACATGCATGCAAATATCGGTTAAATAGGGAAATTGTCTATGTAGCAAAATGGGTTTACATGATTTATAGCATTTGTAGACCGACACTTTTGTTCACTGTATATATAAAGTTCGTGATATAGCAACGTGTGAATAGATTGATCGCGGAAATATATCTCTCTGAGGAATTTATTCAAAATGTCCTCTGGGGTGGAATGGGCGGGGGTTATCTTCACTATTAAAATGTGGACAGCAGTAGTCATGAAAGCAACTTTAAGAACACTGATTATGGTGAAGTACTAACCGTAAGTTTTATAGAGAGGGGCATGGAGCCATAGCTGGTACTGGCTTTCATTTGAAATCAAAACGCAACTAACGATGCCTTGAGGGAACTGAGTATAGATGGCTAAAGGCAGTATCGTAGAGAAGAAATGTATAATCAAATGGCGCACAGGATAGGCCGACAAGTATGCGGAATTGTTTTTAGGTGGGTTATGCGTCGTTATCTCTCCCCTGGTATTTTTTCCCATAGACTTAACATTTGGAACCCGTACCCAACGTGCATGGAGTATTTAGAAAAAGACAACAAGGCAGTAAACAATGTGGCACGGTTGAGACTAGACTGGCTCCAGTCCCTGCATCATATGGCTACCCTCCGCGCTGAGACTAGACTTGAGCAAGTCTAGGCTGAGACTCAAACCTCGGATCCGTGATTTGCAGGCCAGTATGGGTTAAGTACGACTGAAGTGTGTGAACCTCGAATAGAAACCCTGAAAAGAATCACTTTTATGTCATCTACCATATTATTTGACTTTGTCTCTCATGGAAAAGGACTAAATCATACCCACTTTCCCCCATTCTATTGTGTTTATTGCCTTTATAGGTCCCACCGATTGCAAGAAATATCATGTTGTATGTTTCAAATATATTACATGTTCCCTGATTCAAAAGATATATCCAATAAAGGCGCTTCATCGTGACCCTGGACTATTATTCCAGGTTCACCGGAACACTCCGATCAGAATTAGGAAAACTACTGATGTCTGTTGCACCCCATCCTATATCATTTAGGTCACAAGACCACTAGCAAACAGTTACATTACAACACATACACCATCGTCTATTTGCGCAAAGTCAAATAATAACGATTAAAGTTTATCTTTTTCAATGGGTGGATAGGTTTTGAATGAAGGTAATGAGGTAGATGGCACATCTTGGATAGTAGTACTATTACTAGTGCAGTTCCTATATAAACATCTATTAAAGGGTTGTTACGTTCAATACTAAAACAGATGCCTCTCTTTATGATACACAGGTGTACCAAGTTGTACTTTTGATATGATATTGATGGCCACGTAGTATCTAAAATTATAGGCTTTGCAGTGAAAGGACATCTGTTGCATATATTTGGTACAATATTACACTCTAGCTTACAACAAACCGGTGCAACGTATATGTAGCATGTTCACATATGGTGCTAGGATGCAGGAAGAACATTTTCATGTCATATCAAACAACTTTTTTTTCAAACTCCCAAATGAAAGTTCGTAATCCAGTAGAACTGGTCCTTTAATGAATGAAAGAAAGGCGACTCGCTTCCATTCGCCAAGATAAAATGTACGGACCAATCCCCCATAAATGATATCAGCCTTCCCCCTCAGTATACACAGTCGAATCTGTGTTTATCGATCATTGTACGCACCACGATAGTCTTGCCATTATGGATTCCATAACTATCTCTGCGAATACTAGAGAAGCCGCCCCGAAAAAAACGTCCCCCTGATTTTCTCGCCCAGTAACGAACATTCGAACAACTTGCCCCGTAACGAATTCGCCCCGTTTGGAATCCGCCAGAACCAAACACAAGTACAGTGAAACAACAAAGTAATAGCCTGCCCCCATGTATTTTCTATAAATTTCTATAGTACAGAAAACCATTCTAGTTCGTCTGATACATGAGTATAATCTATACCGATTTGTAGCTGAGATAAAGACGGTAATATTAGGAAACGTCCTTACTGTGGGCGAAGCGTTTATCATTCGAGGTCAGTCGCCGATTTCATACGGCCTGATGCCAAAGGCGGAAGGCCGTATGAAATCGGCGACTGGCCGAGAACGAGAACCGTTTCATTCACAGTGAGGACGTTTGCTTATTATTATATACTAGTCAGGGGGCCAGTTCCCTGAAATCCTGTTATTTAAGGAGTTTCGTTCCATGGAAGTATAGCAGCAATTTTATTGTATCAAATGAAAGCTAAGACTTTGGCCATCCCAGATATGGTAGCCATTTTTCTGTAAATGTGTCCATTTGACCTTTTATTAGAGGTCAAAGGTCAAAGGTCATCAAATTCCACTGGGTTTTGAAATTGAGATATATTTTGTCATTTCTCCAAGAGTATTAAGTTGATTTCTTAGATATTTGGTAAATATATTGAGACACCATAGAGACATCAGCCTCTGTCACCATCTTGATTTTGATCAAGGTCAAGGTCACCAAATGGAATGTTTCCACCCAGAATTTCACCCAATTTCCTATAAGGACCTACAATAGTTTCTATAACTTGTTCTAATATGCCTGTATTTCAACTTGAATGATATATTTAGATACCTGACACCATACCCTAGTTAAGCCCTAAAGATAGAATTCCCATCGTGCACCACTAAGCCACAGCGAGGTCAAAGGTCAACATATATGTTCATACAAAAGACCAACATAGGCCACTGAAATTGAGACATATTTTTTCATTTCTCAAAAAGTATTTGGTGGATTTCTTAGATATTTGGCAAAATCATTGGGACATCATAGAGCTATCAGCCTGTGTCACCATCTTGATTTTTTCTCAAGGTCAAGGTCACCAAATGGAATGTTTTCTTCCAAAATTTCACAATATTTCCAATAAGGATTTTTGGTGACCTAAGAAATCCACCAAATACTTTTTGAGAAATGAAAAAATATGTCTCAATTTCAGTGGCCTATGTTGGTCTTTTGTATGAACATATATGTTGACCTTTGACCTCGCTGTGGCTTAGCCATTGTTGCATGCTAAAAAGTTAAATTTTGACATTTTTCCACTGGATTGAGTAAAATCTGAAGCTGCTGACATTTTTGAGCTGGCCTAGGTCCCCCCCCCCCCCCCCATTCTGACGCCACTGGGTTATGACATGAAGTACACAAAGCATTTTCATACAATCATAGTTACCTTTGACCCTACTTTGACCCGGTATCATGAGGAGAAACACTCTTCAAGCATACCTTTTGTACCCTGCTAAGGCTAAATACAACAATGATGGATGATGGAAAGTGAAAAGCAAGTGCTAACTGGAGTGATCAGAGGGTACCAAAAGCGATATGTCTTATTCAACGCAGATCGCCTTATTATCGCGTCTATTATCGCGAATTCGCTCAGCCGCTCGCTCGCAAGACCTTGAAAGTGATAATATTCTTATTCAACAAGGCCCCAGTTCGCGTTGCAGTTCTGCTGTGCTATACATAACGATCTCCAGTGAACTATACATTATTGTTTTCTGACTAACTCTAATAGAGCTACTTTCGAGTCATTGTTAACATCTAGTGTGTTACAAATGTTATTGTACAATTTTCTGAATACGCAGGCTATAATGGTATCACTGAAAATTTGAACAATACTGTCGAACTCTGGTAACTTCTGCTATTATCAAAGTATCAGGGAACTGTTTTCATGTTATTATTATTATTATTATTATTATTATTATATACCTGTGTCCGAATGTCTATTAAATACTGCCCGCTGCTAGGGGTGCAGTAAAAATAATGTTCGTGCCTGCCCGTGACTGCAACTTTCTAAGTCATTAAAATGGCGTTTTTAATTATATTAAGGTATAGTCAGGGGGCCAGCCCCTGAAAAAGTGGCTTTTCGTTCCATGGAAGTATAGCAGCAATTTTATTGTATCAAATGAAAGCTAAGACTTTGGCCATTCCAGACATGGTAGCCATTTTTCTGTAAATGTGTCCATTTGACCTTTTATTAGAGGTCAAAGGTCAAAGGTCATCAAATTTCAGAGGGTTTTGAAATTGAGATATATTTTGTCATTTCTCCAAGAGTATTAAGTTGATTTCTTAGATATTTGGTAAATATATCAAGACACCATAGAGACATCAGCCTCTGTCACCATCTTGATTTTGATCAAGGTCAAGGTCACCAAATGGAATGTTTCCACCCAGAATTTCACCCAATTTCCTATAAGGACCTACAATAGTTTCTATAACTTGTTCTAATATGCCTGTATTTCAACTTGAATGATATATATCTAGATACCTGACACCATACCCTAGTTAAGCCCTAAAGATAGAATTCCCATCATGCACCATAAAACCACAGCTCAATTTGCTCATTTATATATCGTCTTTAATTTAAGCTATTCATAGATCGACACACCGAATACAGATAATTGAATGTCCAGATTTGCTAAAGTTGAAAAGAAACGACTTGGATTATAGGAACACTCGTAAATCAAGTAAGTATATAAAAAGAAATATGGTTCATTATACGCAGCTGCCCACTCACATTAGCCTTGTTTTTCATTTGAATAATGCTCATCACTGACTTGAAATGATAATGGACAGACCCATCCATATACAATCGTTCTCATTCATAGCCCCGCTGCATCATCTATGATCTGGATACGATACCGGTACCATAAATGCATAATATTGAACCAAAACAATTAAAGTACCGGTATGAATTAGCTGAGGACAGTAGGACTAATGCTACAAATTAATTCACCATTTGTTTTCTACAAAATGTACTGACCAATCCTATAGTTGTACATACCCATATTCAAGTGGCAGATGAATGCTTCCTAGCCCAAGAACCAACAAGACGATTTACAGAGCATTGGCGCGGGAATAAGGTGCTGCCATCTGACGATACCCATGGGAAATGGCTTACTTCACCGGAAGTTTTTAACTTGTTCCCAGCAGCGCATGCTCTTGTGGCCACATAGAAGGAGTGTATTCAGCGAGTTGTGGCAGACAGCTTTCGTCCTCAAAATGGCAAATCAAACTATGGAAACGTGGGATCTAGTGGCAGTTGGTATCTACTTTGCCGCTGTCATAGCTGTTGGGATCTACGTGAGTAAATACTTAATATAGATTCCGGTATATTTGGGTTGTCAGCAGACGCTGCACCACAGAGGTTTCTAGATAGTAGAGTGAACGCAAGGCACCATTCCAGGCACCATCTGCAACTCGATCATATTCATAGGCAGCCTGTGTCAATCCTGTTTTTGGCCTGCATGGCCACATATGGACTTGTACGACCCAGGGAGCTGTTTCACTAGAAGCTGCAAGTGTCGCTCTGTGTAATAGTGGCACCACAGCGGCAGTGTGCGTTTCATCAGGAGGTGCACTCAAGCGTGAACGCCACTCGGGAAAGGAGCGACACCAACAGTGGCAGTGACCATTTCATCAGGAGAATTGGTGTTGCTGTTAGTGTCGCTGTGGAGCCTCTGTAAGCGACAGGGTCTACCCTGTCGTTTGTTACGTGCAAAGAATACTCTCACCCACTTCCCGTGAGAATTAAGCAATGAAATTTATACACGAGTAAGGTATACATATATCCTATAATCGTACCAAATATGAAGATAATCCGCCAAGCGGTTCCGAAGTTATCGGTCTTTGAATTTCGTCATAGCAATCGTCTGCTCTGGTGGCCAGTGTATTTTTCGCTAATTTATGCAGCGACCTTGACAATGACTGCGTATCGGGAGGTGGGAGGGTGACTGACCACCAGAGCAGATGATTGCTATGATGAAATTGAAATGCCGATAACTTCGGAACGCTTCGACCGATTTTCTTCATATTTGGTTCGATTATAGGTTATATATATGCCTTACTCGTGTAAAAATTTCACGAATAGATTCTTTGACGAATAGATTCGAACGTCAAACGCGTGTGCATAGCGACAGCTGTGCCAACAGTGACAGCTAGTCCCACCTCAACAGCGACAGCACTGATGAAACGCAAATTTGGGCTTGACACTGTTGCTGCCACTGTTGGTGCTACTGTTGTGGTCTCACCTCTCACTTTCACTCCACTACAAGGGAAACAGCTCCCTGGTGGACAACAGGAAATTCCAAAATTGTCAGTAAAAAAGGACTGTATAATCCCAAGAAATAGCGACTAGAATTGGAAGTGGAAGGAATATTCGTTGACGACTATCAAGTATCATGAAACATCACAAAATTTCATATTATTGTATATAAATATGGCATGATATCACGAAGCGGAGCTGGGTGATATCTGTAGCGGAAGATAACGAATGGCATATAAGCTATTATATGAAATTGAGGGATGTTTAGATTTTATCCTATCCTGTGACATGTTTTTAACTTCATATGTCATCAGTGGCATATAAATATTTTATGCCATAACCGTGGCACACAGTCACACCAAGTCCATGGGGTAGGATAATCATAATAGGCATAGTGGCAGTGGAGAGATAACCCCCCTGTACCTAGAAGTAGAATTCTTGGATGCCCTTATGAGCCACCCCCCCCCCCCCCCACCTCCCACTCCCGCGCGAAAAGTGCTTATAAGTTTTACACGGATATTGCTGTATGCGCTGTCTATTCATTAGTCACGTTACATGGTCACGTCAGGATAGTGCATATAGCCTATAGCCGGAAAAAACAGGATTGATACAGAAACATTATCCAGTCTTATAGTTATATATATATATAGATTAGTTTGTGATTCTAGTTCATAATTTCTTTTTATAGTCATCAGGCTCCCTTGCAGAATCTCAAAGGACCTTTACTGTTTCTTGTAGCAGTATCATTGACATGCAAATATAGATGTTCTGGCAATTTGTTATAGTCTGGCATGGTGTGAGGGATCTTTGGAATGAGTGGATCAATCTATGGTGTGGCACTACAGAAGGGAATCCCCTTTTCTTGCAGGCAGAACCCTTTTAAGTACTCAATGCTCTTCCATAAATATGGTAATCTTATTGAAATAAGCAGCAACAGGGTCATTTTGTAGCACTTGATGTTGTAGTAATTATATAGAACGTCCTGACCATGCTGTGCAAGTTACAGAACGAGATGCTAATTTACATTTGTACGGACCCAGGCGTTTACGCCGAGTTCCGTACAAATGGTAAATTAGCATCGAGTTCTGTGACTTGTACAAGCATGGTTGGACGTTATATATTTACTATATACCCAAAATTTAAAAAAAAAATCAACTTCATTTTTCCTAACAACCAAAATTTTAATAAATGTGTATGGCTAGGTGGTCTGTATTTTAGTGTACGGACCAGTGGTCCGTACAGTATCTTTACGTCATATGCCAAAACGGTGCCTATTTACAGTATATACCGCATGGGTATATAGTAAATGCTCTTAATTCATCAATGTTGAAGAAAAAACTAATGATCTTGTGAGACTGCATTGACTCTGGGACAAATGTTAGTGTTTGTCCATTGTTGTCTCCCTCCACATAAGTCTGTCAGACTGAGGGAGGGTGGACATCCATCTCAAATTGGTGAACAGGACTGTGACCATAGAAACTAAACTCCAGGGAGTGAGACAACTATAGTTACCTTGTGCATTAATCATTATTATAGTTGTACAACTAAGCTGAATTCTTGTGATATGATATGAATGCATTTCATAACATCAATTTTTGTCATTGAACACAAATATGGGAGTTTGCCTCCATGTTTAGCTGAAAATGTTGACCCCACGACAGAATCAGTGGAAAATTTTGGCCCCCCCCCCCTGGAAATACCCCCCAAAAAAATACCCCCACCCCCCCCGGGAATACCCGAAAAAAAGTTGGCCCCCCTAAAAACTGTGCCCCCCCCCCCCCCCGGGCCATAATTGTTGAACGCTCCCTTAGGTTCTAGGTAGTCAAGCTTTATGATTGATTAGATGGGTACAGTCGAGATGGGGGCTTCCAGCATGTCTGCTAGCTGCTGACTATACAGCCTTGATTTGGCAGGGGTTGCATCCCTGATTTTGGGTTAAAACATTAGCAGAATCTTACTGCTATAGGGCCTAGGAGCATCAACTCAAACTGTCATCATAGCACCATATAGTAGTGCAGCCAACTTCAACCAGTTGGCACCATGCTTGATGCTATCACAGTTCAAGCATATGTCTGTGCCTGTATGGAGAGCCTCATGTCAACACAAAGTATAGGGTCGGAGAGTTATATGACATCACAAACCAGCCTTGCTCTGAACATGGAAGTGAGGAATTCCAAAAGTAGCAGTAGGGAAGGCTTTGTGCTGGACTTTGAAACTTGTGGCAAAACTCATATGAGGCTACAGACGGCATTAGTGTGAAGTCATTCTACCCGCTGAGAGCGGTATTTCCCTACGCTCTGGTGCCAAACATCGGGATATCCCTTCACTGAGTCCAGTGATTGGCAAACCAAAACATCTCAAATCATCTAGATCTGCTTTATATCTAACTGTAGTTTGGTATACAAACAGGTGTATCAACACCATATCTTTCTCCTGACTGTACCATTACTGTTGTCACACTTTCAAATGTTCGAAGAACAACTTGACACTGCTATAGAGATTGGACTGCAAGGTTGGCACCAGTGATATGAAACAACATTTGAGTCTGGCTTTAGTCTTGCCAGCAATCATACCAATCTTCCAGTCACAGATCAGTTCTAAAACATATTTCTTATGCCAAAATGCCTTGTGATAGGTGAGAAATCCTGATAATGACGTCAGGACTAATACGGTCTATGACCAGTGTGTGCCCAAATTAGATTTACAATGCATCCAACAGCTAAAATAAGGTAGATATCTTAATAATTTTTGAGGTGTATAGTAATGAGAAAACTGTAAACCTGTGTTTATATAATCTTCTGATTCCTCATCTGTATTCCCTGATGTTTAAAACCTGGTCTAAAGACCTTTTTAAACATCTGTGGAACACAGGCTCACAGATATTGGAAGATAACTTCACAGGAGAAATTTGGCAATAATCTGCCTACATTAGCTGGAGCTCTGCAAGGCAATGAGACAAAGGTCTCATGTGGTAGCAGCATCATGTATAAATGCTATTCAAAGGATATCTTGACTATGACTGGGGAAAGCAACATGGTGAAAGCAAGCTTGACAAACTGTTGGTAGCAGTATAATATATGTATGCACTGAGGGGGGTGGGGGTGGGTCAAAAATTTTGAAAATTTTGTGTATGCTCCCTCTTTGTTCTATTGCGTACAAGATCGGTAGGGGGGTGGGGGGTCCAAAATTTCAGAAATTCTGCGTACATACTTTATGGATGACCCATACTTGGAATATACCATAAGTTACCAACAACTCCTACAAGAAATATCTTCAGAAGATGATTATTCTTTATCAGATGAAGAGAGTTTGTTGTACCACGAAAAACACATCAAACAACAAGATCTGGGCAGTGTTCCGAAAAAGCAAGTTTTTTTAGCACATCGGAAGTAAGACCACTACATGTACTTTTTTCTCATTTCTAACCAATTTTTATGAAGGGAACATGTGTGTACAATCACCAAATTCGGTGATACAACCATTCTTACAATGGAGCCCTAGCCCCATACTCCTCATTCTAATGGTGGGTGTTAAGCCGAATAAGCAGTGGGTACCATTTTTGTGTAAGTCTTTGGTATAACCCAACCAGGTTTTGAACCCATGACCTCTCATGCTAGAGGTGAACACCCCTACCACTTAGCCACTGACATTGGTCAAAATTTTGACAAATGACTTAATGTAACTGGATTTGTTCTTAGGTAAAGAAGGAAAGCCTTGTCGAAAAAAAGGCCACATAATTTTAGCCCCCCCATGTGCTTTTACTCTATTCCTATGTGGGGACTCTTTTTTTTGGCATTCCAAGGGGGGGGGGGGACAACTTTTTTTTGGTATTCCCATGGGGGGGGGGGGGGGGGCAAATCTTTTGGTATTCCCATGGGGGGACCAACATTTCTTTTAACCATCCTGTACCGTTGTGTGTTCCTGTAATGATGTTGCTCAGGCTTGAATGGTCTCTCTATAACTCGCTTAGCTGTACCAATGAGGCACGGTACATATATACCCCCTGATACTGAGGCACAAAGAGGACAAGTCTTGATAGAATATACTTGACAATGTTTTAATGATATCAGTCTCTCGCTGGTAATGGGTTCATACAAACATGATGGTAATTGTTAACACACAAACCTCACAACAATGTACAGTCCAATAATAAAACGATGTTCCTGTAAACGTCATATGAACCCCCCCCCCCCCACCCCTCCAATAGCGGGGTTTAAAAAGGATTTAAGAAACTATGAACCCCCTGTTATGAGGTACGACAGGAAAACGATGACAGCAAAGAAGTTATTGATGTACATTGGTGACTCGCATGGTTGCGATTTATTATCAATGAAGGTGGGAGGTACCATGTTAGATTTTGGATTGACTACCGATTTGACCTCACGCCAAAAGTGTATAGGATCAGAATCACTTTCCGAAAGCTTATGTCTGACTAAGTATGGGAAGACGTAGGCGTTGGTTCTTTCCCCTACCGCTATCATGACCACAATGTAGGGAGCTGTGCCAGGCGCATTCGAGTCCCGCGCTGCAGCCAGTCGACCCCGTGTCGGTGATTCCTATTGGTCCATTCCCGTGTGTGTATGAGAGAGCAGCACTGTTATTGGTTAGTGTATGGTGATCGATTGGCGCCAGTTCTGGTGCCTGTCCTTCTGTTTTATGTGGCTCCAAGTGTTTTGTGAGTTAACTATGGGGAGTGGGTTTGTTGATGTGATTTCTGGGTGGTATCTATACATTTCCTCTTTCTTCTGGTTATTATTGATTGTTTTTAGGAGTAGATTGCATATAATCTCCTCAATGGTGGATCATACTTTAATTTTTAGGGATTTTTAGAGCCTGATTTCATCTGGTCTCCCTCCCATTTTAATGTTATATACTGAGAGAAATTTTGAGATTTTAAATTAAATTTATTAAATTCATTTATCTTACTTTTTACTTTTTCTATTTTGATTCTTTTGAGATTGTGTCCGTCGTTGGTTTATTTTGATCGTGTACTATGTGTAGTTTAATTCGTCGGGTGAATATGTTGGTTTCTTCAGATTGTTTTGGGCGCGGAAAACTGCGTTCACTGCCCTTATGTTATCTTCTTTTCTTTTTCAAATCTGGCGTAGTGTTTTCTTTTCCTGTCGTGACTTTAATTTATCATCCTGTTTTTATTCGTGTGCTATTTTTTGCTCTCTTTCTCGTTTTGTTTTTTTTGCTGTTGGTGGCCGACAACGTCGGTCGGCCACTATCCTATTGGTTCTTGTGGGGGTTTGATTGTGGTTTCGACCATTGTCTGGTCTCATCAGGTGAAGTGCGATAGAGTGTGTCCAATTGGCATGTGGTCTTTCCCTCCAGATTTTTGTCTTCCGGAGAGGGGGATCGGTCGGCCGTCTCTGGGATCCCTCCCTACATTCAGCCGTGTTGCCTATCTTTATCCTACTTTGACAGGCGAGTACACTGGTTAATTAGTCGCTTACAGCCTAGGTTCTTACAGATTTTATCTAACTGGTCTGCGTATAGTTGTTCCGGATAGTGACCCAGCAACCAGAAGATTGAGTCGTGGGCATCAGGTAATTGACAGAGCTTACTAAGGAAATCAAGTGCCATGGCTTTTGAGTTATTGGGAGGTATGTAGACTGTTCAAATGTACATGGTTTTTTGATTGGGGATTGAGGTCTTAAGTGTGAGACATTCAATGTTTTTGTTAGAGGTGGATAATTCATCAACTTCAGTTGTGAAACTAGCCAGGTTAGGTTTCATAAAGCATGCGACCCTACCCCCCTTCTTGTAGGCTTGATCTAGACGATATAACTTCCGATCTCCCCATTTGAGGAAGTCGTCAGTGAACCACGTTTCACTGAAGGAGGCAATGTCGGTCTCGTGCAGAAGCTCGAACAACTCATCTTTACATTTTAACAGACTCCAACTATTGTAGTGTGTTTGGTGCAGTCACTTGAAGCTGTCATAATCACTGAGTGTTGTACTCATGTCCGGTGTGATAGTACAATGGAGGATGAAAGAAACCAGGACATGTGCATAGAGTCACAATGTGCAAGTAATTATACAGATTTCCTACAAGGCTCCTTCTGCTAAGTAGGATGAAAGTGGACAGTTTGCCAAGGAGTAACTTGGGCCTATAACTGAACACCTGTACTCAATATCTGTGTAGGTTGACAGAGGTTGAGGGTGAGTTTCAGGGTGAAACCATCAAATTCTAATTCAAATCTTTGTTGCCAGAGACATATAAAAATATGCAATGTAAAGAGACGCTAAATCTCAACTTTACGTCACCACAGTTTTCACACCATTTATATTAGAAAAAATATACAGAATATGTAGGAAAAAATTGACATTGAAGCTGAACATATTCTGAATTTTCTTAAGTTTTCTTTTCAATATCAATATTTTTTTCTTTGCTTCCAACATTGCTAAAGGTGGCAACGTAAAGATGAGCACATTTTAGCCATAAGGACTTTCCATGATGTTTGCGTTTATAGAGTCCACAGTCCTTTTATTACAATTTTTTCCCCCCATTATACACACTTAATGGGTTACAACAAACACCAAAACAGCAATGGTTAACCACTTTTTCATTATTCGATGGGATAGAGAAAAATGGAGACGTAAAGAGAAGCCCGATTTTAGCCAAGAGAAAAGTGCATGTGAATATTTTTAAAGGCTAATTTTTTCAAAGTTTTCACTTGGAACATATTGTTTGCAATGAGGCAAGTTGGTTTAGATCAATTTTCTTTTTGAAAATGTGGTTTGTGTTTCTTTTTATTCTGTGTACATGTTTATGGCAAAACAAAACACAGTAAAAAATGGGTGTTTTTTCACTTCTATTGTTTTTCTTATACATATACGCAGGTAAAACTATATGGCGCTATAGCTCTCATACGCTAACATATACCCAAATAATAGCGTCTTAGATGTTTACACTTCATGTTGGAGGATAAACGATTTACCTACATCAATTATAATCATTTCTTCTAAATTCGATTTTTCTACAAGAAAATCTAAAGCAATTCCATTTTTAAAGACATGCCCTAGACTACACGTCCATAGGAAAACATAGGATAGATATTACATTTGTTTTTCTTAGATGCCTCTCATTGATACTATATGACATGTTGAAGTCCTTTTTATGGTGCCCTAGAATTTCTAAAATATCAATTGGCTGTGCCAAACGGTTTTTTTTATAGACTGACAATGTAGCATAATATTTTTCATGATATGACTGCTGATATCTGCAAAAAACACTAAATAATAAAAAATATGTATAACATTATTTCCCCATGGAGTCCAAGCCAGAATTCATACATAGCTTGAATATTTCTCACTATTTGATCAAAATAAAAATGATACAGTGATTTATATTTATAAATTACCATAGATACAAGATCCACATTATTTTCTTTTAAACAGGGATGTCAGTTTTCCTTGTTTCCGCGGAATTCCTTGTTTTCATTTTTGGAATAAAAAATCCTTTTTTCTTGTGTAAACTTAACATAACTAAAAAATACTCATAGATTTCCCAATTAACATGCCTCCAAACCCATGTTCCGTAGTGAAAATGTTATTTGTATCTACTACATTTCAGGTCTCTTTGGTGTATATATAATTCTAATGTCTAACCATGTATTGCCGGGAAAAATATTTCCTTGTTTTTTTCTGACCCCAACTGACATCCCTGTTTATATTACATTGATGCATCTGAGGCTTTTATGTAGACAAAGTACACGGTTGTATCTTTGCATGAGTCTTTTTATGTATCAGGAATATTGCATTGAAATTTCTTATATTGCCAGTAGAAATGTTCCCTTTCGTAGACTGACAGGATTTCTGATATTTGTTTTGGTGAAATCAAACAATTAAAATTCCCTCAAATGGTTTATTCCCATATATCAATTTGTTAGGCAACTTAGATAATTTTATCGTAAGGGGTATTTTATTCACATCATTTTATGTACAAACTCACAGGCCCGTTCCATGGGCGACATCGCATGTTGGGCGTACTGGCACTGCTGGCAATTACCTGGAAAAAGCTAATTTATTAGGGCTGATTTCACAAGTACGATTTGGGGGGGGGGGGGGGGTGGCAAGGTCGGGCCGGCATCTGGAGGAATCGTGATACCTCTTGTAATATCTGGCCATGCACTTCCCCCTGCGTGTGTAGTCTCTATTAAGGGCCAATTCCACCAACACACACGATGTAGCAAGATTCGGCCCGATTTGGTTGTCTTGCTAGATCGGGCTAGGATTGAATCATCGCGTGCCTATGTGTCTTGAGGTGTCGCGGTGGTGGAGCACCAAAATATACACCTGACACCGCACGTCTACGTTTTGAGACAAGTGAGGTGCGACACATTGCGACACAGTAAGACACTATAAGACATACCAAGGTTTTGTGTACTTAAGACATATCAAATATAGGTCAATATACTAACTTTATCATTAACTTCTCCACTTTGCAGACCTCCACACTTTATTGTTTTTCAATTAATTGATTCAAAATACTCACCCAAACGTGTAGTGTGAGATAAACCCTGTCCTCTGTCAAAGGATAAAGACAGTTATTTATCTCACACTTCAAGCTCAATCTCTGCTGTATTCTGCACCATTGGGCCTCACCTATTTGTATATATCGTTTGTCTCATCCCTGTTCTCTCTCATTCCTAACATCCCTTGCTCAGCTTGTTCTCATCTTTAACTATGACGATCTTGATTGATGATTTTTCTAAACTAAAAGGGCTATGCATCTCACACCTGAATTGCCAGAGCTTGTGTAACAAGACAGATGAGGTATTTCAGGCCCTGTCTAAATCAGACTTTGCTTGTTTTTCTGAAACCTGGTATAGTGAAAATTATACTGATGTACTGTGCTCCTTTCTGTACCATGATTGAGGACAGTAGTACAATCTCTGATGACATTGAGTGTCTAAGAATAGACTACAGGAGGCCTTTTAATACTCCATTACTGATCATAGTGGTATATTTTATCCATAGTGGCAAGCTTGAACGAGCTCTGGAGTACTTGCACATTTTGAAAGATCAGCGTTATAAATCACATGAGTACTGGTTACTGGGTGATTATAATGTGAATTTTCTGGATAAGAAAATGCCTGCGCTAAGTAGGGTTAAAGACTTTTGTACGGACTTCATGCTAAAACAGTTGGTAAACCAATGCACTAGGCCTTTTAGTCGTAAATTGCCATGTCTCGATAGTATCCTTACTTCATCCAGTGCAGTGGACAGTAGTGGTGTAATTAACTACCTGAACAGTGATCACCTCCCAATCTTTGGGTTACGCGTACAAGCTCGGAAACAAAAAAGGACTCTTAAGGTTACAGGTCGAAATTATGTACGCCATGATGAAGACCTACTGCGGTCCTGGTTATTACATACTCAGTGGAGTTTTTTCTGGACTCTCACAAGTCCTGACGAGATGTGGAGTTTTATGATCGAAACTCTCAATGAATAGCTAGACTTTTATTGCCCTGTTTAACCCTTTCTATGCCGGTAATGCCTTAAGGCATTCCCCTAGCGTGCGCCGGTGATGCCTTAAGGCATCCTTTTTCGTAAATAAGTTAGAAAGTCTTCTATTTTCGGCAATACTTAATTTATGTTTATAATGCCTCATAATCTAATTATTTCTCTAAGTTATTTAAATTTGATAATTAGTAACGCACTCCTGTGCGGGTTTAGCCATTTTCTAACGCTTGTGGAATGGGCCGGCGTATGAAAGGTCAGATGCGTTAGACGTGCGGCGTAGTAACAGAGACTCCCGTAGTGGGGCGCGGCCGTTAACGACGTATACGTGCGCTAGGCGCAGCAAGGAAAGGGTTAATCATGGACCGTAACTGACCGTGGTACGCCCTGGATGACTACACATATTAGAGGTCTGATCAAAGACAGGGACCATTTTCTCTCCGCTTTTCTAAAGACTCAAAATAGAAACTATCTTGCCAAGGCCAAAACACTGAAAGTTGAAATTCGTAGAGAAGTGTGCAAAGCCAAGTCCAAGTTTAAAACTACTTTGGATGAAAATATGCATAACTCTAAAAAATTGTGGTATGAACTGAAAAAGCTTACTAAAACCCCGTCTAACGCCTGTCCGGCAAGATTAATTGATCCTACAACTAAAAGTGAGGTGTTGGCTAAAGATGCAGCTGAATATCTCAATTCACATTTTTCCAGGGTCGGTAAAGTACTATCTGAAAATTTTGTATACCCACAAATGTTACAAATTGCAATATAACTGCATCTACATGTGACTATAAGGACAAACTAAATGTAATCCCACCAGACTTCATAATAGATAAGAAGGACTTGTATGAACTTTTTACCAAAATGGCAACAACTAAATCATCAGGACTTGAAGATGTGAGACCCTCGGTATTAAAAGAAATCATGGTGATGTCATTAGAGCAGTTTACTTTCTTGTATCAAAGTTGTATGGACACAGGAGTTTTTCCTCAATCATGGAAGCTGGCGAATGTGGTTCCCCTGCCAAAGGCCGGAACTGCTAGTGATCCAAACAATTGGAGACCTTTTAGCCTCCTGCCTGTCCCTGGGAAGATTGCTGAAAAGCTCTTTTGTTCATACCTCAACACTCACTTCGAAAACAATAATTTACTATGTAGTAGCCGATATGGCTTCCGTAAAAAGTTTGGTAGGATTGATGCTGCTTACCGTCTCATGAATGACCTTTATGTAGCCTGTGACTGTAAAGAAATTGTATGTGCTGTATTTGTTGACTTTCGCAAGGCCTTCGACAGTGTGGACCATAACCTCCTCTTGGCCAAGTTATCCTGTTTAGAACTCCGAAACCAGCATGAAGACTGGCTCCATTCCTATCTGAATAATCGTAAGCAGAGGGGAAAATTTTCTGGTTATACCTCTGGATGGGACAGTGTGGAATATGGAGTCCCTCAAGGGTCTGTCTTGGGGCCCTTGTTATGTATCTATTTCATTAATGACGTGGAAATGGTACTTGGTCGTACCAAGTTCATCATTTACGCGGATGATTTAGTAATATATAGCAGCGGTAGGGAAGTAGATGTAACTATAGGTGATATACAAAGTGATCCTGATGAACTCATGGATTGGTTTAAACTAAACCAGCTAACTGTTAATACTAATAAAACAAAAGTATGTTGGTATATGCCACCCAACAAGTATAAGAACATAATACGCCCTAGACTATACGCTGATTTAGCAATATTAGAGGAAGTAAGTTCATATTCATACCTAGGAATCGATATTGATACCAGCTTGAGTTTAAATAAACAGTGTCAAAGAATTATCAGGCAGGTAAATGGAAAAATATTTATCTTAAAAAAAAATCTGTCATCTTCTAACGACGATTGTAGCAACCAAGTTTTATAAACAAGCTATACTCCCTATCCTTGATTATACTGCTATATTTCTTGATGGCGCTAGTAGATTTATTTTGGATAAGATGCAACGTCTCCAGAATCGCGCACTCAGATTATGTTTGAGTGATCGCTGTATGGCCCACAGTGCACTGTCGAAGAGCTGCACAAACGTACCGGGACTAAGTTTCTGGTGCGTAGGCATACTGAGCTTCTGTTATCATTTATGAGAAAATAATATATTAAACTGTATGGAGCCGGTCAAGCAATCTCCTAGCAAGAGTAGTTTTAAAAATGCAGTATCAAAGGTTGCTGTGTTGTAGACCGTGTTTGTCACACAAAGGAAGCACACACAGGAAGTTTAACATTTAAACGACTTGAATCATGTCATGACTATAGCTTTATTATATATGTGTTACGTCTGAGCAGTGCCATACATGCCATTCAATAAAGATTTCTGTATGGCACTCCCAGAACTATTTCTGTCCAACACGACAGGAGAGATCGGCGGCCATATTTGTTTTCCTTCAATAAACTAAATTCAAAGTACTGAATCACAGTAGAATTATGGTGGAAAAACTTGAAATAAATGAAATATCTATAATTTCCAAGTTTAAAACGTTTGAATAGCAATTTGATTATCTTATATCCCTGTGTTAGTTTGGTCATATGGCCGATCCCCACCAATACTTTTTAGTTATGATACCATTCAATCTGAAAGTGGAGCAACGCACTTGGTGGTGTAGTGTTTAGAGTATCGGTTTGTTGATCTCGGGATAGCGGGTACGTTCCCCAGCTGCGGCGAAGCATTTTGTTTTGTTTGTTTTTAGATAAAAAATTTTTTTAAAAAAGGCAAATAGCATGAAAATAGTATAAAAAGCGGTCAGGATATTGATATTTTTCAAGTTTCAAAAGGTTAATTAGTAATTTACTAATATCTGTCAGTTGATCTATGCATAAAATGACTGACCAAGTCCACTTCGCCTAGACATACAGCTATTGTTGTCAAGTTATTGTTACCTTAGCAACAAAAGCGAAGTTTTGGGTGACAAAGTATTTGTCATAGTGAAGAAACATGATTGCCCTGTGATATAGTTAGCAATACTTTGAAATTAACTATAGCATACTTATACATATAATAAACGCGTTATGGCCCTCAGAACCGATACCGATTTTCATATGGTATGGGACAAGTTCGTGGCGGTCGTAGTGTAGTGATAAAAACGGGCTAAGGTCAGAGAATCGGCGTAGCCGAATCGCTGACCACCATATCAAAATCGGTAACGGCCCTTCGGGCCATAACTGCTAAATATGCAGAGTAATCAAAATTCTAAGGTTCTAAATTTACTTCCTAAATGCAATTGGTATCTCAATCTAAAACATCATCTCATCTCATCAAATCCCAATAACCACTCATCTTGTATCAGTGTTGAATTATCATAAATATTATAGGTAGTAACCATACTATAGATTTTATAATTGTTACACTGTATATTATTAGCAGGTGGACGGTTGGTCTTTAGGTTATGGCTATAGCCTACTGTAGTACACATGCTTGTAAAGTCATTAGGTGACCTGACCATATTTTTTGCTTTTTAAAGCTCACTAAGTACAGATAGGAATATGATTTCTGTTTTGGACAGAAGGTTTTATGGTGGTATAATGCCTCACAGTTTTTAAAATTTAGTATTTTGGAATGGATTTGAAAAAAAACTGAATTCAGTTTGGGGGGGACTTTGGTAGTCACAGGTCCATTTTTAAGAACTCCTTTATGGACATATTTCTACCACTTAAACTGGTTGAATCATAATATGATATGCCTCATTTGAAAGAGAATAAAAAACAGTAGGTGCTAGGAAGTGGAATCTTTTAAGTAGATTCTATATTTACAGAGATATTCAAGTATTTGTTGAAAGTGGGGGGGGGGGGGGGGGGTTCAGTGAAATGGGCATGCTCATACAGATGTTTACTCAATATTGATTTATAGTGAGCATTAGTGTAACATTTACCATCTCCATAAGTGGCACTGACAGTTGCTTACACACTAGGAAGTGTCATTATTTAGGTAAAATACATATTTGATGTGCTATTAATGTATTTCTTCTAAATCTCACAATGTGAGGGGGGGGGGGAGGCAGCAGGTGTATGAGTGGATGGTTTATTCAGAATATTTACACACAAATAGAAGTCAAAATGGTTCATAACTTTGTTGTAGGAATCAGTCAAGACCCAGTCAAATGATATTGGATTGTAAAATTATTTGTAATATCATTTACCACCAGATATTGGCTTGACCTACTTTATTGGTGTATATAGAAACAAAGTTTTGTCCCCCACATGGCGAGGAAGCATGCAGGCAGGTCTTTGTGCACTTATCCATGAAGCTATCACCATGAGCTATCTGAAAACGTTTCCTATGTACTCAGAGAATTGTTGATTGCCAAACGAAATTGCCCCCAGGTAGCTGTGGTGCAGGTGCATTGAGCCCTGACCTGCTGAGTTCACAGAAGAGTAGACTTAAAATATCCAATCAATGCAGGCCATACCATCTCCATAAGTGGCACTGACAGTTGCTTACACACTAGGAAGTGTCATTATTTAGGTAAAATACATATTTGATGTGCTATTAATGTATTTCTTCTAAATCTCACAATGTGAGGGGGGGGGGGGGGGGGGGGAGGCAGCAGGTGTATGAGTGGATGGTTTATTCAGAATATTTACACACAAATAGAAGTCAAAATGGTTCATAACTTTGTTGTAGGAATCAGTCAAGACCCAGTCAAATGATATTGGATTGTAAAATTATTTGTAATATCATTTACCACCAGATATTGGCTTGACCTACTTTATTGGTGTATATAGAAACAAAGTTTTGTCCCCCACATGGCGAGGAAGCATGCAGGCAGGTGTTTGTGCACTTATCCATGAAGCTATCACCATGAGCTATCTGAAAACGTTTCCTATGTACTCAGAGAATTGTTGATTGCCAAACGAAATTGCCCCCAGGTAGCTGTGGTGCAGGTGCATTGAGCCCTGACCTGCTGAGTTCACAGAAGAGTAGACTTAAAATATCCAATCAATGCAGGCCCCTCCCTCCCTCCCTCCCTCCCTCCCTCCCTCCCTCCCTCCCTCCCTGGCCTGGGGGCTTACTTGTTATCATATTAATTAATTACTGGTAGACATTTGAACCTTATTGAGATTTAAATGCGTCCACCTGCTAATTTGGTCTTTAAAGACCAATATTTCTATTTTCTAAATGCACATTTAGCTCTTGTTATAACTATATTATCAATAGATTGGCATGAAGTTTATTTGTATATAGTCCAGACGGACTAATGCTGTAATGGAAGACCATCTCACTTGAGGTGAATTGCTTGCAAAATTTAAAAAAAAAAAAAAATACCACTGCAAATCCATCCTGTTGGTGGAATTGGCCCTTTATCACTCGGAGGGGCTATTCCACTGCAGCAATTCAACCAGATATTCTCACACATTTCATCCCGACCTAGTGACTCAAAAATCAGCAATGAATGGCATATATTGCATGTCCTGATGAAATCCCCCCTTTAATTTTACCGTTTCATCATGGTGCGGCCGCTGCCCGTGAGTATGTGACCTGCTGTACCGACTTCCATACCCATGTGTAACACCATGGTTATACGGTGATATTTTGTGGCCATGCAATCAACCCAGTAGAAGAGGCTCTTTACACGCCTTTGTAGATGTCTGGGGGGTGTTTTACAGTTGAAAGGATCTCAACTTGAGATCCGCTAAGATCAATCCAAGATCCTGAGACCAACTTTGAGATCAATGGCAGAAAGTGTTTTTCAGATGTTGTCTCAAGTCTACACAGCCGATCTTAGGGGATCTCAACTCCAAGGATCTCAAGTTGAGATCCCTAGCCCTCAGTGTAGAGCTATCTCAAGTTCTATAGTGATCTTCCTGTGGTTTAAGTAAACCAGAGCCTCTAAATTGCCTATTGTCGCCCCAAACTGTTATGTCAAGTCCCTTGCGATACCATTTGTGAACCAATGTCAAGTTGAGACCGATCTCAAGTTGAAACTGACTTTGAGCATTACAGTAGGTTCAGCACAAACTAGCTGAGTGGTGCAGTGCCTTGTTTTTATGTTGCTTATCAATTGTATCTCATGGTCATAATAACCACAATAAAACTATGAAATTTGGAATATACGTTTGCCAGGTTATCAATACACTTTGCTCTAAATATCTTTTAATTTTGATAAGTTTTAGCACTGGATAAAAAAGTTGAGACAAGTATCAACTGATCTCAAGTTGAGACCGAAGTTGAGATCCTTTCACTTGAGATCCCTGAGATCATCTCAACTGAAAAATACCCAAAGCACCCCAAACGGTCTTATCTTAGTCTTAACTTGAGATCACCTCAAATGATCTCAACTGAAATACACTTTCGATCTCAGCGGATCTCAAGTGGACATGATCTCAACTGAAAAACAGGCCCCAGCTTCTGTATTACTACAGAGAATGGAGGAAACGAATGGTGTTTGGAAATGTTCATATTCTATTAGTTATATACAGAGGACAATGCTTGGACTATAGTATATTCAGTACCTGGCCATGCCACCGCCACCCCCCCCCCCCCCCCCCCCCCAGCTTTTCCACCGGCTTGACTGACACTCCTGATAATTGCAGATCTATACCTGTGCCTGGCGATAAGTTATGCAGGAGTATTGTACTTGTTCATAAGAACAAGTAAATCAACCTGAAAACATTTACATAACACCTGCAATATTTAACAACACTTTCGTATCAAGACTTGTACATCTCCTTACAAGCCTAGGTACATTTGTCCGTGATGCATTTCATTTGTGTCTTTCATGACTACGAGATATATATTAAAGTACATGTGATATTATCGATTAAATCTTTGGTAATTGTTAAAAGGTAATGATCTCTGGCATTTTCCTTGATGTAGATTACCCTTTTCCATTTTTAGTCAATGTGTCGAGCTCAACGGGGTACAGTGAGTGGATATTTCCTGGCAGGAAGGCACATGTTCTGGCTACCGGTAAGCAAACTTATATTCAGTTTACATATTTCTGAATTCCTTAACAGTAGCTTAGTACAGATGGAATGTAGCAGTGTAAACGTTGTTATAGACAATAATCGATGGTTTTGTGGACAGGCGGCCGTAAACCACGAGAGGTTAACGCGTAGTAATATAGAAAGACATGGTTAGTGTGTCTGAATGGAATCTGTTCAGAGATATTTTGGTCAAAAATACTCACCGAATTCGAAGAAGGAGGTGAGTATTTCTTACCAAAATATCGAGGAACAGATGGAATTCAGACACACTCACCATGTCTTTTTATTATTATACCGTATACCTAGAAATCATTAAGAATGCCATTCTACAACTCACTAAATAGAAGAATGAGTGATCACGTGGTACAGAGGGTAGTATTGTATATATTACGCCACAGTGTGGACGAATGAAATCATTACTACTAGGGCATATATATGAGACATTCGTGCACCGGTATATAATAATATATGAGCGCTAACGAGTGTATTACGACGTCAAACTCGAGTGGTTTACAGAGCCACCTGTCCACAAACTCATTGCTGCATTTATTATCCATCTTTTCAAATTGATTATACCCAGTAATTGCCATATTAAAGGGGTTAACAATAGGGACTATTTCTTTGCTCTATAGCAAAAGGGACTATTTTTTCCCGTATTTATATAGAACTGCATCGAGAATCGTATAAATAGACAATACTCCACGATTTTGGATGTGCCCGCATCGTCATCGAGGCGAAGCCGATTGACGATTATGGCACATCAAAACGAGTGGAGTTTTGTCTATTTTACGATTCGAGTGCGGTTCTGGATTTATCTTACCCCTGGGCCCTTTCTATGCTGTTAGATTGTATCAGAATATCAGAATAGCTCGAATATGCCTAGCGAATTCACTACGCCACGACCGTGGCATAGTATTGTCACTTTATGGGGGTGATCGTTGAGTATTTTTTCCTAATGTTATTTCTATGGCGAAGCTTGTACCAGGGGTGAGATAAACCATTGTTTTGAGGCCGTATACCACAGGTCTGAATCTGTATACCACAGTTATGGTATCTGACTGGTTTTAAAAATGGGTCATGGTTTACTGAGTCCCCATACATTTTCAATCGTGGCATTGTATACGATGGATTATAAAAGTGATTAAACGCATAGCATACTAGACTCACCTAATGTCTTTACATGTACATTTTCTTTTCCTCCCTTCTTTTTAAATTAGAAAAAAGATGTTCATAATTGGCCTCTGCCAAGGCAGGTTTTCTGGCCAATCTGAGAACAATTGACTGGTATGAAGGTTACGATCCTCGTCAGTGCACTATAATTTACAGGTGGGTTAGAAGATGAAAGGGAGCGTTCATTAATTATCGCCCGGGGGGGGGGGGGGCACAGTTTTTCGGAAACTGATCAGTCAAAAAAAAGTTGGCGCCCCCCCTTGAAATACCCCCCAAAATGTTGCCCCCCCCCCCCCCTTGGAATACCAAAAAATGTTTTGGCCCCCCCTCCTTGGAATGCCCCCCTGAAAAGTCCCCCCCCCCCCCCCATTGGAATAGGGTAAAAGCACAGGGGAGGAGGCTAAACTGATGCAGCCTTTTTTCCATAAGCCTTTACTTCTTTATTTTAGAACAATCCTAGCTACATTCAGTCATTTGTCAAAATTTGACCAATCTCGGTGGCTAAATGGGAGGGGTGTTCACCTCAAGCATGGTAGGTCATGGGTTCAAACCCCAGTCAGGTTATACCAATTACTTAACCAAAAATAGTACCCAATGCTCATTCAGCTTGACACCTGCCATTAGAATCAGGAGTAGGGGGCTAGGGCCCCAGTGGAAGAATGGCTATACTCCAAATTTGGTGATGGTCCCTTCATAAAAATTGCTTAACAATGAAAATAAAAGAAGCAGACATAAAAGATGTTGACAGAACAGCACCGATGCAAAAAAGATTGGGAGGTCTGGAGCAGGACTGAAACACACACCATTTGGAGGCCAGTTTCAATGTCAGTCATTGCCATCTGGTGTCATCTCCGTTGGAGAGGTGCTTGCAGTTGCACCACTGGCAGCCAATAGTGGAAAATGTCAGCCATTAGGTATTCCTTGCCCAGTTTTGGAGGAGAGTCCTTGGAGAGCCTATATATGAGAGGTTTCTGTGTCCTGCTTTTAACATATGAATTTGAATCATATACATGATTTGAATGATGAATTTATGTTGCAACTGAAAGCAACAACTTTTAAATTGTCACTGTAAAAAGTATATGGTAGTGGTCACATTTCTGATGGTACATACTGATATGTGTAATAAGCATGTTGTGCCATCAGTTGGTAGTCATTAGGCTCCCTTGCAGAATCTCAAAGGACCTTCACTGTTTCTTGTAGCAGTATCAGTGACATGCAAATACAGATGTTCTGGCAATTTGTTATAGTCTGGCATTGTGTGAGGAATCCTTGGAATGAGTGGATCAATCTTTGGTGTGGCACTACAGAAGGAAGACAAAGTCCCATTTTCTTGCATTCAGAATCCCTTTAAGTACTCAATGTCAAGTTCTTAATAAAGAGTCATTTGCTCATAGTGCTCTTCCATAAATATGGTAATCTTATTCAAATAAGCAGCAACAGGGGCATTTGTAGCACTTGATATTGTAGTAAATGCTCCTAATTCATCAATGTTTAAGAAAAAAACTAATGATCTTGTGAGACTGCATTGATTCTGGGATGAATGTTAGTGTTCGTCCATTGTTGTCTCCCTCCACATAAGTCTGTCAGACTGAGGGAGGATGCACACCCATCTTGAATTGGCGAACAGGACTGTGACCATAGACACTTAACTCCAGGGAGTGAGACAACTATAGTTATCTTGTGCATTAATCATTATCATAGTTGTACAACTAAGATGATTTCTTGTGATATGATATAAATGCATTTCATAACATCAATTCTTGTCATTGAACACAAATATGGGAGTTTGCCTCCATGTTTAGCTAAAAACATCGACCCAGCGACAGAATTAGTGAAAAAATTTGCCCCACCCCCCTGGAAATACCAAATAAAAAATTGCCCCCCCCCCCCCCCCCCGTTGGAATACCCCAAAAAAAGTTGGCCCCCCCCCCCTTGGAATACCCCAAAAAAAGTTGGTCCCCCCCTAAAAACTGTGCCCCCCCCCCCCCCCTGTGCCATAATTATTGAATGCTCCCTAATGAAGCAATGTAAAGAGTGAATAAATTGACATTATTTGACATTGACCCGGTAAGTAAGAGTTACATCTCCATCGACCTAGGAGTTCAGTATCTTTACCAGTCCTATTCCTGCATTACTTATTAGTTTAATTTCATCTTAACCAACTTTTTATAATAATAAAATGTTTGTTAAAAATAACCATATCAGATTCGACAAACTTTTTATAACAAAAAAAAATTAAAATGAATCATGTATTTTAGAGTGTAGCCACCATGATAATACCACCATGTGCAATCATATTAAATCATTATAATTAGAGCAAAGTACAGATTTGTTCATGCACAAAGCAACTTAGCTTATATTATGAGCTACTGAAGACCAGTCAAAATCACTTGTTTTATCATGAACAATGGACTAATAACATTTCCCCACACCTCAACGGCAACGCTGAGGAACGCCGTAACGAAAAAGTTTAAACTACGATTTATCAGGAAGGGTTTGTTTTCAGCTTTTTATCTGATGAGAAATAATCCCACAATGGCGAGATGTGCATTTTTGCTATTTTTGTGACAGTTTATCATGTTTATAACCATCTGGTCAGAATGTCGTCGTGATTCCCTCTGTGGTAATTAAGGGTCATAAAACCAAGTTAGTCATGAAAAACAAGACGAGTTCTGGACATTGTTTTTATTTGCTGGTACGGAGAGTGCAGTTCAATCTTGAGATATCTGATAACACAATTCACAATTTGTTGGTTCGACTAGGTCGGCGCTTCGCTCTTCGCAAGCAATATAGGTAGTGAACATTTCATCGGTCTGGCGGGATCTGGCGCCGCCGCTGGTATAGGAGTCGGCGCCTTCGAGTTAAATGTAAGTTATTTGCTCCTATAGTATATGGCAAACTTTTAGGGTTCTTTTCTCTTTATATATATATAATACATGTATAAATAATTTATTTATTTGTCTTTTTTCTTCTTTCCAGTCCAGTGCAGTGACAGGTATAGCCACCTACCAAATGATTTATTTAGGGGGAGATTCTTATGTGTACTTGATATCATCTCTGTCAATGACCTTATGTAGTGACTCTCAGATGATAACATCTCTTATGATTTATCATTCATAAAGAGATCGACGATGCTAAGGGATATTGTCATCATATTTAATTACAGGTTCAGGTACTTATTTTCTGTCAATCCTTTTTCTTCACATATTATCTGTTAAGCTTAATATGAATTGAATTAAGTCAACTGTAAAATTATTTCAATACAATACAAATCATGAGAGTAAAATAGAACTGCGGCATGTTCTTTATAGTATAGCGCGTTTGCATATGAACTTTACCATTTCTAATATTTTCCAGGCATTGGTCATGCTACAGTTGCTCGGCTGGGTGTTCTTGCCAGTCTACATGGCGAGCAAAGTAAGTACAAGGACATTTATTTCCAAGTCAGACCTTTTAACACTCTTAAGATGAATGAGAACTCAATTTAAGACCTTTGAATGTGATGGCGGGGGGGGGGGGGGGGGGGGGTTCAAATAGGCATGGAAAAACAGATGTTCATACAATATTGATTTACATTGATCATTAATGTTACATTTACCCTCTCCATAAGTGACACTAACACTTGTTTACACCCTAGGAGGTGTCATTATTTAGGTGGAACATATATTTGATGTGCTATTCATGTATTTTTGCCAAATTTCGTAATGTAAGGTGGGAGGTAGCAGGTGTATGAGTTGATGGTTTATACAGCATGAGTTGATGGTCTATACAGCATATTTACTCACACAAAGAAGTTAGAATAGATTGGTATACTCCAGCTTCTAAAAATCTTAGTTTGTAATTACATTCCATACACAGGACACTTGGCAGGGTAACTGGTCTCTCCTATTGAGTGTTAAATACGTCCACCTACTACTTTGGCCTTTAGAGGCCAATGGTTCTATTTTAGAATGCAACCTTTGCTCTTGTTGAAAATAAAACCTAAGATTGATTTTGTATAATAAATGCAAGGGTGATTCATTTCCTTTTTGTACAGGTATGTACTCTGCCAGAGTTCATGAAGAAAAGATTTGGTGGAAACAGAATCAGAATCTACTTGTCTGTTCTGTCCCTGGTACTCTACATATTCACTAAAATTTCGGTAAGAGATCAGTAGAAACCTTACAAGATCATAAACAGACAGTCCTATATCGTATTCAGTAACATAGAAACTTCAAATAAATACATGATACAAAAAGCAAAGTGATCAACTATGCTAATATATATATATATTTTTTTTAATATTTTATTTGGCAAGTTCGCATACATAAAACGTCGGGGTCTTCCACACACCAAAGTTCTTGAGTTGATAAGTATCACAGATGGTGGTTATCGAGTCGTGTGTAAAAAATACACATTAGTAGGTGATGTATAACAGAACAGGAAATTATGACATATAGAGATTTCTTATATCGAGATGGATAATGGTTATTCATGCAAATGAGATATACAGTGATATAATACAATATAATATAACATGATATACCGACACCAATAGGATAACTCCAATAAATCAAAGATTTACTACGACTTATTGTACCATTACATCCCCCTTCGTTCGTTACCCACTGCGTTTAGGTCTATTGGCGAAGGGCTATTCAAGAAAATACACCTATTGCTTATTAAGTTATACTCATGAAAGATTAGTTTTGGCTTGTTCTCACAGAGTCGTATTTTAGTTAAGTTTAGTTTAGTTTATACTCAGGTGGGTTTTTATCAGTTGTTTGAAGGTTTTCTTACTCGTGGCTAGCTTTATATCGAGTGGCAGCTTGTTCCACAATTCCTTACCCCTATATGATGGCCCTTTCCTCAATACCTCCGTTTTTGGTCTCGGTAGTTCAAACAGCCCTTTGCCTGTTGATCTCGTTATCCTCCCTGTTAACTCCTTCTCTGCACTATTGATAGTGTCTAGGTTTAAGACATTGCATATTGCCAGTTTCCGCATATATACCATATGTAGCTCATTACGCCTATCACTGAGTTTATTTATGCCCGTTAGTTTGTGTAGTTCCTCCACGGAATACCTCCTCATATCCGCCCGTAGGCAGATACGTAGGGCCCTGTTTTGTTGTCTCTGGACTTTTTCCAGTAGCGGCCTCGGAGAGCACATATGTATGTTGCTTGCGTAATCTATGGTCGGGACCATCATTTGCTTATATAGAGTTATTGCTGTTTTGTTGCTTAGTAGATGTCGGATTTTACTCAGTAGATATATTTTCTTATTTAGCTTTTTTAGCACCAGCTTGAGGTTACTCGCGAACGTCAAATTCGAGTCTATTTGAACTCCCAGATATAAATATAATATTGATTTTGTCGAAAACTTCTAGCAATGCTGAGTTTAACGATGAATGAGATTTTGCTGACTACTGAATAAATATTCTTATTTCAGGTGAACCTATATAGTGGTGCATTGTTCATCCAGCAGGCTCTTCACTGGAACCTCTATGTATCCATCGTCCTACTCCTGTCCGTTACTGCCTTCTGCACTGTCACAGGTACATAAATGGACATCAATGCAATCATGTTTTCCTGATATCAAGAGACGTTACGAGTTTGAGTCTGAGTTTATTTATGCCACGCACGTAATGTCACTCGTCTTTGACTCGTGAAATTACAGAGCCAACAAATTGAGTGGCATAAATAAGCTCAAACTCAAACGAGTGGCGTCTAGATTTTATCCTACCCCGTTTCCATATTTTTTCAGTATTAGAAAGTAGTGGCATAAACAACACTTTATGTCACACCCGTGACATAAACAAATCCCATGTTAATCCTATGGCATTTTTTATTAGGGGTAGGATAATAGTTATGTTAGTAGGGGGAAAGTATATAACTTAGAATTACATTTCAATTTGTCAGTATATACTAGTAGTAGTAGATGTACTGCTATATCAAAGGCCAATCCTTTTCAAACCATGTCTATAGATGTGGTGTGGGAAGAAAAAGAACTCTTACCTTAGTAAATCTGTAGGGGTGAGATTTCTACCTAAATTCATCTCATAGATTTGGTCAAACCCTAAGAAAGTCTAATAGAACATATTGGAGGTTTTAAAAACTGCCCAAACAAACTAAGAAACAAACTTAGTATTTACTGTGCAGAATTGTTCTATACCCACAAATGACACATATAGTACTTTTTACAATTAATCAGTACTGCTATTGATTCAAATTGCAACCCACGAGAAAACACAATGTCGGAATTAATACGAGAAATACTCATTTATTACATACCAGTGCCCTTAAATTTTAAAGTTATGTACCGTTACTTCCTATAACATATTAAATAGGCAACAGTTCACGTTTTACACCGTAATTACTGACAGGAGGAACGATTGTCCAGACTGTCACTTTTGCAGTAGACTAGGTACCAAATGCACTTCCTTCCTAATTTCGTGTTTTAGGGTGAGGAGAAGCAGAGGCAAGGCAAATTGATAATTCATATTAGAGAACTATAAGAATCAATGATAAGGCAATTCAAAAAAGAAGTCTCTCATTACCAAGCCATGAAAAATATGACGAGGGCGTCCTGCTTTTCTTATTTTTTGCGTGATCAAAGATGGCTTTTTTCATGAAATGGGTTTCAAGCATACTTATTTATGTACTATCTTGCCCTCTCACTCAAAATTCCTAATATCTCACTCATTTTACTGTGTGTAATATGAAAATGATTACAAATTGTTTTAACAAAATTTGACAGTTGAGTTCTGAGTTTTCACAAAATTTCTGATAACTATTGGTGGCAGCACAGATCTATTGGTTGTGTAGGCAGTATGAAGAGAGATATAAATACCACGGTTTGGGGAATACCTAGATACACATAATACCATGTGGAATGCATCCCTGACATTAGGAGCTTTAATTAGATGCCAAATACACATACCTTACTTTTGCAGTAGACTAGGTACCAAATGCACTTCCTTCCTAATTTCGTGTTTTAGGGTGAGGAGAAGCAGAGGCAAGGCAAATTGATAATTCATATTAGAGAACTATAAGAATCAATGATAAGGCAATTCAAAAAAGAAGTCTCTCATTACCAAGCCATGAAAAATATGACGAGGGCGTCCTGCTTTTCTTATTTTTTGCGTGATCAAAGATGGCTTTTTTCATGAAATGGGTTTCAGGCATACTTATTTATGTCCTATCCTGCCCTCTCACTCAAAATTCCTAATATCTCACTAATTTTACTGTGTGTAATATGAAAATGATTACAAATTGTTTTAACAAAATTTGACAGTTGAGTTCTGAGTTTTCACAAAATTTCTGATAACAATTGGTGGCAGCACAGATCTATTGGTTGTCTAGTCAGTATGAAGAGAGATATAAATACCACGGTTTGGGGAATACCTAGATACACATAATACCATGCGGAATGCATCCCTGACATTAGGAGCTTTAATTAGATGCCAAATACACATACCTTTCAAAATTTCTATCAAGGTTCATCTAACGGAGAAAAAAATCTTCTAAAAACGTTTATTGCTATTGCGCGCGGTGATGAGTTTGAGTGGCCTAAATAGAGTGATACGGAAAAGCAACTATGATTCTATATATAATGAACTTAGATATTTATGAAACTGAAAGTTTAAGGAAAGGGCATTGTGAATCATATTCGAATTATGCAGCATTCATTAAGAATGATACGTACATGTGCATTACAATTTCTTTTTTGCGTCCATAGGCAATAGTTTACCTATCGACAGAGGTTCAGTAATGTGTCTAACAGAGGAAATAGTTATAGATGATGCATTTATCCTTGCAGTCTAAAATATCGCTTTTCAGGAGGATTAACGGCTGTAATCTACACGGACACACTGCAGACTTTCATCATGATCATTGGAGCAAGCATCCTCACTGGAATAGGTAAGCGTATCTTATACATGTCGTATGTAATATACCCAGACCGTATAATAGACTAGAATCAAAACCAGCTATTTTGGTTTCTAGGGGCATTTTTCAGTAAAATTTGGTAAGAAACATTTTTAGGTCAATTTTTGGGTGTAGATTTCGAAAAATAATCTTACCAAGCTGAAAAAATCTATTTTTAGGCTTCTTACTGACAAAAAAACAAAATAGCCGCCAATACATGGCCATATGAATAAAATAATGAGGATTTTAGAAAAGATTCTTTGATCTTCTAATAGATATCCACCTGGTGATCACTTTCCTATCAGATATCAGCACAACTGATATGAAGTGTACCAAGCCGTGGATATCTCTTTGATGGCCACATGGTGAACATTTCCATGTAACAAGACTATGATATATAAGCATTTAGATACATTTTAGCCATATCAACTTAGAATAGATGCCCCATCTGAATAATGCTCTGATTTAAAAAAAAAAGACAATAACAACGGTACGTACTCCATATCGTTCTTAACGGTAACGCGCTCATTTCAAAACGGAGAATCTTTTGTGGTATGCAGGATTCAACAAAGTGGGGGGATATCAAGGTCTCTATGAGCAATATGCGCTAGCCATCCCCAATACGACCCTGGCAAACCCAAATGTGACGTGTGGACTGCCGCGTGCTGATTCATGGACGATGCTGCGGAACCCCGTGGACTCGGACATCCCTTGGCCCGGCTTCCTCCTGGGTCAAACGCCTGCCTCTGTGTGGTACTGGTGTGCTGATCAGGTGCGTAGGCTTGGTTAGAATACCCCTTATAAAGTATGAAAAAAAAGAAGAAACAAAAAGTATGAAATGTTTGTGGGATTTTTTTTAACAGGGATGCCAGTTTTCAATATTTCCATTGAAATTCATGTTTTCATTTTTAGAATGAAAAATAAGTCCTTGCGTAGTATTGACATACCAACTGCTAAATTACCCAATTCAGCTACAACCCATGATCTCCGACTCAACCTCCCCACTGACCCATGTAAATATTTTAGCTTCCTCTTGATTCCCCAATCTTATGCATATGTAATGCATGAATCCTGTATTGCAATGAAAAATATTTCAATATTCTTTTCTGATTCCAACTGGCAACCCTGTTTTAATGATTGAGGTATTAAATAAATCACTCACGTACAGGAATCTATGTAATAATTGAATGCTCACTTGAATATACCCATATTTGAACTGAAATAATGATAAAATAAATTGACTAAACAATATTGAAAGTTTGAAATTGTCTGAATGGTGAAAGTTGGAATAAATCTGTTCCTAAGATGTGTTGCAATTATTGAAAGTTGGAAATGGTTTGACTGATGAAAGTTTGAAAAAATCTGTTCCTAAGATAAATGTATTTACAAAGCCTACCTGAAGTCTGGCTCCTTTGCAGCAGATAGTTTGCAATATAGAAGTAACAAGGTAGAAGAAATATCTATAACAATATATTGTATTGTATTGTATTGCCAACTGTTCTACCACAGAGGCTATAGTTAACCAGGCACTGGCCGAGCAAGGATACCAGTTTTGTAGAAAAAAAACCCCTGAGGTTTTCCAGTTTAAATAAAAAGTGTTTAAAAGAAATTGTGTAAATGAGTGTATAGTCTCCCACCATAGCTGTGTCACCTTTTCCACTTTGTCTAATCCCCATCACTGTTGATGCATAGATGATGGTACAGAGAGCCCTGGCCGCCAAGTCTCTCTCACATGCCCAAGGAGCCACGCTCTTTGCCGGGTACCTCAAACTTTTGCCCCTCTTCCTGATGGTCATGCCAGGGATGATCTCCAGAGCTCTTTTCCCAAGTAAGTCTTCCCATCTTTCATAAGCTCGACGTGTCTAGAAATACAGGAAATATCAGGAATGATAGTTCCCCAATTTCTAGAACAAGAAGAGAAATACAATATTTGTACAGATACATATCCTTACTGATTCCTAATTTGGGTCTCGTCTATAGAAAGACGAGTTTACATGGGACTTTGATTAATACTCCAGTAATTGTATTAGTATCAAGCGAGCTTGGACACACTTTCCAACCTCCATTCTTGATGAATATTTTCAGTATGGAACTCTTCATTTAGTGATAATCTTATCTGCACATTTTTTTCAAGATGCAACTAGACATCATTGATAAATATCTTTTAAAATGCAAGTGAAATGAGGAAAACGAAAAGTTTGATACCTGCATGGAGGAATTTCAATAGAAAAAACTATATGTCGAATCTTTATGTATAATCTAGCATTTGAAAGTATTAGACTGGATGATGGCAGAATATGTTATAAATGGACTTTGCAATTCTTAGCTATAACTTTAAGATTTTAAAAAATTGTGTGTCTCAGATGAAGTAGCATGTGCTGACCCTGACATTTGCGAACAAGTCTGTGGCAATCGTGTAGGATGTAGCAACATTGCCTTCCCTAAACTCGTCATTGAACTGATGCCAACCGGTAAGTATCAGTATCAATGCTGTAGAAAAAACTCACATCTACTGAGTATCTCAAAATGGCGGATATTTCTGACGTTGAAGCCACGTCTATACATATGTTATTAGGCAAACCGAAATCAGCAAGGTGTGCAGAATAAGACGGCCACCCTTCCCTTGGACAGTTTGCCCCTCCCTACTGTTGCACAGACAATATTTAGGTCATATATGAAGTTTTAGATACAATATTTAAAAAAACAAAACAATATATTTGAACTCAACTTTATGTTTATTATACAATGACTCTCTTTTCTCTGAATAAACTGTAGAGTAAGGCTGTAGTAGTAACTAACTGAAGGTAATATGTGTTCTTGTCACGTCGGCTAGTAATTGTTGGTTCGACCTAATTGCGATTCATTAATTAGGACTTTCGGCCGCTCAGCGCATGCGCGGCACACTGACACTTCAAAGTCAGACGACATTACTTCCAATCATCTGTGATTAATGAGAACAAAAATTGTGAACTTCAGTATAAAACTGTCCAGGATGTCATATTACTGCATTTTATTTTCACACTTTTTTGCTGGATACCTGTGGTAACAAACTCTAATGAATATCTTCTTTTTTCTTCTACAATTTTCTTTCATATTTCTTTAACACTTCTTTCTCTGCTATTTTGCTTGGCCCGTAGAATTGCCCTCAGTCTGCATGGTATATGATTTTTACAAAACAAAGTTAGGCGTTCTAGGTAGTTGCAATCCATCTGGTTGGTGAAACAATGGAAGCCAGGGCCCTGTTTTTCAGTCGAGACGATCTCAAGCTGAGATCCGCTGTGATCCATGAGCGATCCTGAGACCGTTTGGGAGATCAATGGCTGCAGGTGTTTTTCAGACGTGGTCTCAGCTAGCCACAGCGGATCTCAGGGGGATCTCAGGTTGTGATCATTTAGCTGAGAACCCTAGCGATCATTTCCTGCCAAGTACAAGATTCTGTGATCGGAAATTATTGATTTGAGACACTTAAACTTATTCAAATTATACCATATTTACAGCGAATAATTGTCCATGTCTATTCAATCGAATCATAGAATTTCATAATGTTCTATTATATATTTCAAGAGTAAGACATGTTTTACTTTGTGAATGGGTATTGTTGTTATTTATGTATATGAAGTGACCTTGACCCTACCCTGCTAAAATAAATTGAGCATTACAGTAGGTATACACAAGCTACCTGAGAGGTGCAGTGCCTGCATTTTTCAGATTTCCAGACAAACGTTTATCACAGTCTTAATAACCACAGGAAAAAAATGAAATTTGGGATATAGGTATGTCAGATTGCTAGTATTCTCCAATCAAAATATCATCAAATTTGAATAAGTCTTAGCATCTGAAAAAATAAGCTATGACTAGTATCAATTGGTCTCAGGTTGAGACCGTTTGGGAGATCATTTCACTTGAGATCCCTTGAGATCATCACAACTGAAAAACACTGAAATCACCCAAAACGGTCGCATCTCAGTCTCAGCCTGAGATCCCCAGAGATCATCTCAACTGAAAAACAGTTTGGCTTCCAAACGGTCTCAACTTGAGATCGTCTCGACTGAAAAACAGGGCCCAGATGTATATATCCAGTATATCTGAGATCAACTGGCTGTTTGGAATGTTTTTTAAATCACAAAAACTTCCCAATGTTTGTCCATCCTAATCCCGACGGCATGTTGTTTCCACAGAAATAAGTAATTACTTCACTTTTATATCCTTGTCATATTGGTGACTTCGTACTGGCGTAGTGCATATTCCACTTTTAGCTTTCCTAGTTTCTTAAGACAAGTTTCGTGCTTTTGACAATCGAGAAATAAACATATCTATGGTATTCCTACCATGGTACTCCTACTCCAAAAATATCCGACATTATATTTTGGTCATTGTTATCAGCTGTGTTTCCCACATGGCAAAGATGGTTTAGTAGAATTGTTCTAGTGAATTCACTTTAAATTCTACTTCAGACTAAGAATGATTAGGGGTGCATACCTTTAAATAGATACTTTTCTACTCACTTCCTTTGTTTAAACACGGAGTTTGCGCAAGCCATTGCTGCGATATCAATTGTAGTGATGAATTGAAATGTGTACTCTATTCAAATAGAAAGAGATAAATCTAAACTAATCAGATTTAACCGGTTTAAGCATTTAGTTGCAGAGAAACTTGAAGATACATTGTTATCTGATCAATGTTACATGTCTCGGTTCCAAATTAAAGAACTATCCGATGTAAGGACTTGTGGTACCTAAGAATGCCAGAGTGGATGATACTTAGTGTCACTACAGGTGAACTGCTTCATGTAAAGATTTTATACTGTCCCTCCAGGTTGAATTCGGCGTTATTGAATACCTCTAGATTAAAAAACCAAAAAAACCTGGTAACAGTAGTAGGAGTAGTGGGATTACTGTGTGATGATCTTATGTATCTCGATCCTATCTCATCCCTGACACCAGGGCTACGTGGAGTCATGATGTCTGTCATGCTTGCGGCTCTCATGAGTGACCTTACTTCCATATTCAACTCGGCCTCCACCCTCTTCACCATGGACATCTATCGCTACATGCGTAAGAACGCCTCCAACCGCGAGCTGATGATTGTCGGAAGGTACCTAGCATTCTTTATCGTAGTTAATTTATTTGCGTATACAGAATACTTCCGTTTTTAACCCTTCTTATTTAGACTATGCATAGTCAGTCCGGGAATATGTACCGCCGTATATATATATATATATATATATATATATATATATATATATATATATATATATATATATATATATATATATATATATATATATATATATATATATAGATGCCAGACACTGACCAATGTGATGTCAACGTACTTACTGCAGTGGTGGAGGGTGGCCGTACGGGAATCGCCACTGCTTTTGCGGTTACTATAAATACACTGCATGTCTTTATTGTCTGTCCTTGACTGGGCTGGTGAAACCCTAGTATAGCAGTGGTGTGGGCGGGAGAGTGGTGCTGAAACTGAGTCTTGCTATAAATTAAAATAGACCATTCCATATGGATACTGACCGCATATGTGTATTTATAGACCTTGACCAATATTACACCTCACACTGAACAAGGTGGTGTCAAGACTCTAGTACAGTCTGTTATCGCCAGGGCCAGGGTGCACAGGCTCAAACTCAGTCTGTTATGGGGTGCCATTTTGGGGCAGGAATTCTTGCCTCTGCTGGTACTCAGCTACCCTGCGTGATTTGCCAGTAACCAGTGCATTACTCCTCAAGCATAGGTCCTATAGCTTTTACTAGGCATGTACCAAATAGATCTGCTTGGAGAGTTATACTGGTTCCAAGAATAACTCTACCTGGACAGCCTCACGGATTTCTACTTGTCAAACTGATGCTTTAAATAGAGCAACCAACCCTGATATTCCTTTCACCGAAGGTGATTGGCCAATGGGAGCCATGCTCTGTTAGACCTTCACATACCGTAACCCGAAGGTGGCGCGGTGCGTGAATGGACTAGGTGATGTCACCATACTACATGCATGACAGGATTAACCTTCTCAGCATTCAGACTGATTTAGACTGATTTAAAAAGTGACATTTCTTGGACTTCTGCAAACATTTATACATAACCTTGTTAAACCGAAATTGTGAGAATGCCATCTCAAACTTTGTATCATTGTTATCCATGGTATACAAGACACCCATTGAGAATAATTTATTATTTCATATATTGTATATATGTTGCATGATCACCATGTTGTAATAGATATTGAGCAATGGAAATGGAATGTTGGAGGCGCAGCAGTCCACTGCGAATGAGCGCCATCTCTGGGTAAATCAAAGTCTTAAAACAAGAGGTATGATGACTCAGTAAACCACGACCCATCATGTAAAAATTGTCAGATACCACAACAGTGGTATACGAGTTCAAATCCGTGGTAGACGGCCTTAAAGCCATTGTATACGGGGAAATAATCTCTTTAGGCTATAGAACCAAATAATAGGCCCTAGTGATATACTCTTTAGACTGACAATTCCTGAGCTTAGTTCATGGGAGAAGATGGATAATATATACAAGAAACAATGGTTTTCTAGACAAGCGGTTCTGTAAACCCCTCGAGGTTGACGTCGTAATGCACTCGCTGCCGCTTGTGAATTACTACGCGTCAGCCTCTCGTGGTTTATGGCCGCCTATCTACAAAACCATTTATTGTTTTCTATAATCTGTACATAGGTAGATATATACTTTGCAACATTGTGCATTGAGACGACTAAAGAAAACACTCAGTGTATGGGCAGGCCTGTAGCTAGCAAGGTCTTCATGGATTACCCTCTAGCTAACGCTTTTATCTTGAACTACTAACACCATATACAGAGACCGGAATATGATTAAGCTTTGTGCAACTTTTAGGATGTTTGTGTGCGTTATGATCGCTATTGGCGTGGCTTGGATCCCAGCTATCCAGAACATGCAGGGAGCTCAGCTCTACCTGTACATCCAGTCTGTGGCAGCCTACCTCTCACCGCCTATAGCCGCCGTCTACTCCATCTCCCTCCTCTGGCGTCGCGCTAACGAGCCGGTAAGTAAAGTAGATGATATTTGTATTCATCAATCTATATGTACTCTCTTCTCTCTTATATGTATAATTAAATGAACTGATGCGTGTGTTCATACCTCCCTACCAGATAATGTCACATACAGCCATATTATATCATTCCCGTGCCAAGCTAGACCAATATATAATTTAAAGAAAGCCTAGATCCTGCTATATATGTTTATATATATATATATGTTTATATATATATATATATACATATACATATACATATATATATATATATAATAAGAAGAGACGCCTAATAAGAAGAGACGCCAGGAAAGCTTATTAGTTTATAGGCTGCCACACCTATGAAACATTCATAGCTAACAAATTGATAAAGGCACCAGGATTTGGGTTCATTATATATTGAAATAATGCACAGGAAAGAAATAGAAAAACGGAAAAGTGGCTTCGAGGTTATGACAAGAAGTACGAAAGATCTGGTTGGAGAGTAACAAACTGGTCCCGCTACTGGGTCAAGGTGGCCACCTATCTAACCCGACCAGAGCTAGTTTTGTGTAGCTCAGGGGGCCGTTTCACTAGTAGGGGGGTCAAAGCGAGAGGTAGGACTGGAACAGTGGCACCAACAGTGGCAAGCCCAAATTCGCGTTTCATCAGTGCTCTCGCTGTTGAGGTGGGACTAGCTCTCACTGTTGGCACAGCTCTCGCTATGCACACGCGTTTGACATTCAAATTTATTTGTCAACGGGCCGGTATGACGTGGAATTTCCGAAGATATCGGCGTTTGAATTTTTCACTCCCTCAGTGCGTTTGCGTTGATCGCTGTTCTTTTTCACTCCCTCCGTAGTGCGGCGGGGTTTCGGCTGTTCTTTCAGTCTCCCCCTGGAGACACTGGCCACCAGAGCAGTATTTCCTATGACAAAATTCAAACGCCGATATCTTCGAGACGGTGTGGCCGATTTTCTTAATATTTGGTACGATTATGGGTTATATGTATACATTAATCGTGTAAAAATTTCATTGCTTAATTCTCACGGAAAGTGGGTGAGAATATTCTATATACGTTACCAACGAGAAGGTCGACCCTCTCACTTACAGCAGCTCCACAGTGGCACTAACAGTGAGAGCCACATTACTGATGAAACGGGTTCTGCCTCTGTTGGTGCCGCTCATGTCCCATGCGCCATTCACGCTTGACTGCACTTTCTAATGAAACGCAAACTGCTGCTTTGCTGCCACTGTTGCCAACAGCGAGACTTATAGCTCCTAGTGAACAGCCCCCTGGTTGCCAGTGTGCGCAGGGCCACAACCTCACATTCACATACGCCTGTCGTATATAGGTATGCTTTTGCATATACAAGGTCGTCCTATTCCCTGTGTGTATACACCTCATCTGTATGCGTATATACGTGTCCATGTTGTGGTCATATATATGTCATATATATACGCCTGATTCTGTTGTATTTACGCCACTATCGAATAGTTCTCTGCCACTTGGGGACACCACTGTATTATATCTCATTTGCGATTAACCATCCCAGTCTGTATTATATGAAAAATGCCATCTTATATTACCAATTTATTTTATAAAACCTTTATAAAACCTGATTGAGTATAAACTCACAACATTCACAGGCTGAATGCGGTTCAATATAAATGCGGCCGGCCCGCCGAGTCAAGTCCGCCCGTGCCCGAGAGCGATGCTGTCAGTGTCAGCCTGTTGCTGGCCTCCGAAGGCCGCCAACATGGGGGACAGTGGGCCGTGAACACACACGGCCCACGCGCTAACTTTGAATACAGGCGCTTGTACCTACACATTCTCGGGAGCGGAACGTTCATATCAGAACGAGGCAAAGGGTTTTGCAATTTTCGAGCACCCTAGCTCGACCGTCGTAACGCAAGTCGATGTTTGATCTCACTGTACATGATTAATATGAGTATTACAAGGTAGTTTGATGTGTTTCTAACAAGATATATCAATAAACTTTGTAGGATAGAAGTATGAAGGCTTGAATCTACATATTTAGTTACTTTTTAGTAAGTTTTTATTTTGACAGTTGTAGCAGCCTGTTATCCGTTTTTCGGCAGATTACTGGAGAAAAGACCAAATAAAACAATCTTTGCAAAACGAATTGATACAAAAAAAAAACCCAAACACCTTCCCCTACTCTTCATCTCAATTCCATTTTTTGTTTGATGTCTCTATGTTGGATATTTACTGAGATATTACCAGAGAAATATAGTGGATTTAACATTGGTTGCTATGGGGTGGAAAGTTGTTTAACCCTTCGAACGTAATAGAGTGCACTGCACCGCTTTCGGGAAAGCAAACTGCAAAGCTATAAAACCGAGCGGCGCAGGGTCAGTTTTTGCAGCCGGACGAACCCGTTACTACGTTGCGTGACGTCGGCGACGCTCCCGAGAATGCATAGTCTTGGTCCAAGATGCGTCCGTATTTAAGAGGAAACAGTCATGTATACGCCTCATACGCTGGTATGAAATATATATGAAAACATGTCAATATACAGCTGATACATGCACTTCCGCGATGGAGTGTATAGGAATAAACTGGCGGTTTTCGCATAGTGCACCACCCGAGAGTGGACATGTCTGAGAGCTCCATAAGGTTTTTAGGGTTATATATGTATCAGGTGTACCAAAGTTTCATATTCTAAAATTAAATCAACTGCACTCTTTTACAATTTTTTTTTTTTGATTCACACGGTAGCGTTTGTGGTAGACAGTCAGGCTTTGCCTCGTACCCTCAATTTCTGCACTCTTATACAATTATACCTGACTGTTTTGTATCATAAATTCACAATAGAAGTACCTCATTTGATATACGTGGAGTGTATAATGAAATTATATCTTGTATATTCTCTTTTTTGTTTTGGCGTCCTGGGTAAATTGTTCGTGCCCTGTTACAGGGGGCGTTCTGTGGCTTGATGAGCGGCTTGTTGGTCGGTGTGGTGCGCATGGTCCTCGACTTCGTGTATACTGTGCCACCATGCGGCCAGCCTGATACTCGTCCCGCCATCGTCACCAAGGTGCACTACATGTACTTCGCCATGATTCTCTTCTGGTTGACCGCCTTCGTTACGGTGGTTGTTAGTCTGCTGACTGAGGCACAGCCAGAACGACAAGTAAGTCTTACTATATATGATCTATTGTATTGTTGCCCAGAAGAAGACCCATGTATGATTCAATACAGCAGTCCATAATGGACGTCCAAACTGTTTGCCAGTGTATTCTTGATTCCGAGTTTGGGGGGTTCTCATCATTTATAAGTTAAATATGATCTAATGAAAAAGTTCCCACTAACTCAGCGTTTGGCCGGGCCTATCTACGAAATGATTAGACTGTTATAAGACTTTCTTTACCGACATGCTTTGGGCTTTTTAAGCCCTCCATCAGGGTATCGTACTCTACGTGTCTTGCATATATATGTGTCTTGCATCATTTATGAACTGACTTATCGGTAACTGGACTGATGGCACCACGGACCGATGGCACCTTGACTGATGGCACCTCTTTCAGTCTAACCTGGACTGATGGCACCAATGCCTGGAATGATGGCACCACTTGCCTAGACTGATGGCACCACCTGTTTTTTATGGCCAGTCATCATATACATGCTGTGTGCTATCCAGATTAAATAAATGTCTTTTAAAAATCCATTGTTCATCATTGTAATCTGTTGTTCATACTTTAACCTTTTGGTAATTTTAAATTTAAAGTTAAAGTGCGGGTATGGCCGGCCGTGGGGTCGGCTGGGACCGCGGGTGGCCGGCCGGGACCCAGCCGGGGTCCAGCTGGGACCCCGGCCCGTACCAGCACCTCTGCCGGCGCCGATGAATTTTTACCTACTATATCTAAAACGGTAGAATTTCGTCGAATCCGCTTGAAGTTGCTCCCGTACATAGAGATATAGTGAACCCGACCTGGGCCTGGAGATTGATCTACTTTTCTCGTGAGAAACCAATGAGATCGCAAGATTTCGCTGGTATCAAAATTAAATTAGCACCCCATGCCCTCCCCCCGTCCCCGAGTTACCAAAATTCCATAAGGTTGAAGCAAGAATAGTGTAAAGAGGAGTGACTTTGTGAGTGGTGCCATCGGTCTAGGTAGTGGTGCCATCGGTCTAGGGAAAATGTTGCCAACGGTCCGAAGAGGTGCCATCAGTCCAGGTGCCATCGGTCCGTGGTGCCATCGGTCTAGTAATCGACTTATCAAGGCATCACATGTCCTACTACTGTCATTACTGATGACATGATATGCCTTAGTTCTATATATCTATTCCTTACTTGTATATACTTTATTATCTGGGAGATAGCAGTTTTCCTATTTTCCAAGAAAATCCTTGTTTTCATTTTCAATTTATAAAATTCTTTCATAGTTGTTCAGTGGCTCAAAGCTCACCACACACCTCCGACCTATTCCGTGGAGAATTACTCGATGTTATATCTCAGTCCCTCCAAGGCAGTATATTCCGCATGAAAAAAAAAAGTCTTTATTTTCTCATAACTACAACTTACATCCATATTATCTACAATTTATTTTTTTTAAATCGCGCAATGTGGTTTTCCGAATAGTGTATAAAGGTCACGTCCAGTTTTGTAATTTTCCCACAATAACAATACGATTGGTGTATCATCTACTTGCATTTTTCTTTAGCTAATTAGAGTCACGTACTGGACACGCTGGGACCAGCGCGTGCGAGACGATGAAATGCCAAAGCAGCCGGCGCTGGCCGAGGAGAAGGGCAAGATCACCGAGCTGGTGAACCAGCCAATGGCCAAGGGTGGCGGGGACGAGGAGACAGTTGCCATCGCCTACTCCAAGAAGGGCGCCGCCACCTCGGGCAGCGTGAACGTGGACGACAGCGACCACGTGCTCATCACCACCCAGCCATCTGAGGGCACTCCCAAGAAGCAAGGCCAGTCTCCGTTATCTTCTCTCTGTTATTGCTGCGTGTACTGTATTTTAGTATGTTGGTCGCTATTCAGAAAGAGAAAAAACTCTATTCCAAGCAGGGTTCGTACAGACCCTGGAAAACCTGGAAAAGCCTGGAATTATGCTTTTGGGATTTCCAGGCCTGGAAAAGCCTGGAATTCTCACATAGGGTCTGGAAAAACCTGGAAGAGCCTGGAAAATCTAGTTTTCCATAAAAACAGTTTTTTTAATCTATGATATTCTGGCCATTATTAGCTTTCCTTAACTATGATACCTGACTGCCTATGAAATTTCAGTGACTTGGATTACATAGTTCCAAAAATCCTTTTTGCTAATAATATAGCATGGTTTTGATTAGTTGTCTTCATATTTCATTCACTAGCACGATGGTACTGATTTACATTGTTATGTGCCTGGAAAAGAAATATAAGAGCCTGGAAAAGCCTGGAAAAAGCCTGGAATTTTATTGGGCTGTCTATGTACGAACCCTGGTGTACTGTATTTTAGTATGTTGGTCGCTATTCAGAAAGAGAAAAAAATCTATTCCAAGCCTAAGGCGTCTGAGCAACGTGGTCGTCCTCCTAAGGCAATCAGGGTTCTACTTTACCTCTAATGCCCCTAATGCCCTGTCTCCACTGTGTGATTCTAGGTACATAGGTACGTCTAGTCTGGGACTGGGCGTACCTTCAGGATCGCCACGCGGCAAAACGTACAGTGGAGACTGCAACTTTCCCGCTAGTCTGAGCCTGGGCGGACCGCATGTACCCGTGATTGCAAGCGTTTTTAAATATCAAACATGTTTGATAATTAGTACGCCCAGTCTAAGACTGGACGTACCAATGTATCTAGAATCGCAGGCGCTCCAGTCGCAAGTGGGGTAGTCCATACACAGAATCGATGTTACCTTGCGATCCGAGGTACATGTGGTCCGCCAAGCTGGTACCTCCAGTCTGATCCAAATCAGGGTAATTATATAGAATTGCATCGAGAATCGTATAAATAGACAATACTCCACGAGTTTGGCTGGGCCGCAATCGTCATCGAGGCGAAGCCGAGTGACGATTATGGCACAGCCAAACAAGTGGAGTATTGTCTATTTATACGATTCGAGTGCGGTTCTGGATTTATCTTACCCCTTTCTATCGTTTAAATAACATCGCAACTCCAGAATAATCGGAATATACTTAGCAAATCCACTACGCCACGGCCGTGGCGTAGTATTGTAACTTTACCAGGGTGATCGTTGAGTATATTTTTCTAATGTTATTCCTATGGCTAAACTTGTACGAGGGGTGAGATAAATACACAATATTACCATGATTTCGATCTGAGTGGCCGTATTCTCCGCGTAGTTGACGAGTATTGCGTAGGGTCAACTACAAGGAGAATACGGCCACACAGATCGAAATCATGGTAATGTTGTATTTATTACTCACTTATTTTTTAGATTTAAGCAATAAATATGATCTTTAGAAAACTTTTCAACATAGTTAAGAAGTTATGTTTGGGACTACTTTCATCTCAAAAATCCGTATCCTCCTAGGAGGGTACGGAGCTCCGTATCCTCCTCAGTAGCGATCTGTAATCTCCATAGGCTTAGTATGGAGACTCCGTATCAGGTGGGTAATGATATTGTGTATTTATTCATACAACAGATGAGCAGCGTGGCGAGGCGAAACCCTTCTACCTGCGGCGTGTGTTGGACTGGTTCTGCGGGCTGGAGAACGACGAGGAGGCAGCACGGCAGGCGGAGGAGCAGGAGACCCACCTGAGGAGCGTCACGGGTCTCAAACAGGACAAATGGACGAAAATCATCCTCAATACCAATCTTGTCGTTCTCTGTGCCATCTGCGTCGGTCTCTACGTCTTTTTCTCTACGGGCGCCTAGTCCCGTGGAGAATCACCCTGAAGGCGCCGACAGCTAAATCCACGACTCCAAAATAAGCTCGAAACGAAAATAATTACGGACATAGCAGATTTTTGTCTGTGCGGTGCTGTTTCAGTAATTTATCGAAATGTTAACAAGGGTTACTATTAATTAGTTAATTGGATTATTGTGAGATTTGAAAAAAAACACACTTTCGGAGGTGGGCTTATACACTTAAATGCTATATGTTTGCAAAGATATAAAGAAAGCTTTTAATGCACACATTTATGTTGGAATGTGTAATGTAATGTTTTTTGGGTTTTGTCAAATGCCTTATATAAATTACATCATAGATATCGGTTTATCGGCACATTTTGGAGGTGTTATGTCTATTTTAGCACGACGATTACTGGGTTGTATATTGCATAATAGGCTCAAATCCGGTTCGACTATCTGTCCTGCATTTGGATTTTCAACCTTTTTACCAAATACACATAGGGGGTCATGCGGCTTTAATAGTGTACAATGATTGCTGAAACCAGCATTAGGTTGTGTACCCGTTACACGGTCAATCTATACACCATTCTATAACTATACTCTAATAATGATTGTTCATAAATTAGAACATTTACATGACCATAGCATTTTATCAAAATAGTGCCATTAGATACCGATGATGAAAGCATATATATCACAGAGTATAACTCGATGGAAGGTTACCTTTTACAAATACTGTTATGTCAGTGTCACGTAAAATAAAAAAAGTCGGGTAAAGGTAACATTGAATTAACGTAATTTGGTGCACTTTGATGTAAAACCCTTTGTTGGCAATATAGTGCCCCATTGATAATGGATTCGTGTTGTCAATGTCTTATGTCATGGTAGAAAACTATATCAACTTCGTAGGTAGTCCGCAATATCTTTATGATCAAATGTTATCTCGTACAAAACATGTCAAAATGAGTTGAAATCTCAGTAAGAAACGCCATTTCTTCTTTATTTCAGTATATAAAGAATATACTCTTTTGAGGTGAACGTTATTTTTTATATATGATGATACACTTTTGTGGAGCTCTACATCCATACCATGTACTAGAGTTAAGTAATTACTTAATTTTGTTATGTGGTGTTTGCATTGGGATATCAATCGTATCGCCATACGAGATGCTCGAATTAGTAACATGATAAAGACAAGCCGGGTTTGAAAAAATGCACCAAGTATAATAATGCAACACTAAATTTCACGCAAAGGGACCAGTGTGAGACCTCGAAGGAATCTGTGTGAGAGTGATCAAGAATACATATGTCTGTCAAGATTAAAGCATATTGATGTCTCTAATTCGGATAAATCATGGAGCGTTTCATATATATGAACAGACATTGATTAACAAAACCAGTTTGATAGGAAGAGTGAGTTTGCAGTGATTGTTGCCATCGTATAGGCGATACTTTTACTTTGTCATTTTTACCTGAAATGTCACTGGTTTTCCAGTTATGTACATTATAGTGTGGCTTATCCCGATGTTAGTTTGGAATTTTCAGAGGGATGTACGTTTGTTGAATTGTTGATATTCGAGGTTGGCTCGCCGTGCCCTCCTTAAAATGATATGTAGATTCAATTTGTCTTTTATCGCGATATTTCCATAGAAGTATTTATCTGTAATTTATATATTTTTTTCTCAGGAATCTCTAAAGGAACACGCTGGTCTCATCCTAATATATTGATTTTAACTTTTATTTAGTTATTTTAGAATTTAAGTGATAGCGTAGGTCAGATTCAGCGGTTTCACATCGCCACGTATTTACACGATTATTGCGGCCACTCTGTTGTTCTCAAATAACATGGGTGCAGCTTCGGAGAGGCCTTTTCACTCTTGTCTGAATCCTTTTAATGCAAGAAAATTGGCATTTTAGTTTACTATCAACGAGACAAAATTGTAATTCATTCGAAATTCTTCTAAAAATTCTAATGTGACGCGGTCGTTTCAGGATGACGGTGTGCTAATGAGCGTCTCTCATTTTATCTCACCCCTGGAATAAATGCCCATAGGCTTAACATTAGGAACTCATTCTCCATGCCCCTACGAGTATTGCTGTCCGTTCTCCATGGTCTGTATCCTGTGTGTCATCCATTCTTTTAATGTGTACAGGGGTGAGATAAATACAGAAAGCAACTCGTTTTGGTCAAAGAAGTCATTCTTCAACTCATTTGAATGCTCCGTGATATTCACTCGGCTGTCGCCTCGTTCATATCACTCCACATCAAACTCGTGGAGAACGACGACTTTGACCAAAACTTGTTGGTTTCTTCTCATTGTGTTTGCGGGGGCCCTTACTTTGACAAGTGAAGGCTGAATCATGATGTCACTGTTGTTTATGTGAAGAACACTTGCTGAGGGGCATCTCCTGCTGCTGAATAGAACATGGTGGATTTAAAAAAGACCTCGTCTGGTAGTACTCTTGCTAAAATCACGGTCTTTTAATGCTGAACAAATAGTGCATTCCGAAAATCGTGCTAACCGTCAAAGAATGATATATCCAGCCTAAATGGTAAACTTGCAGCTGTTCTGACATGTTTTGTGTGGTACTTAGCTCACATAACGAGAACGACCAGAATATCTACAGCTCGATAAATACGATCACTGTGTTTACATGGTATGTATTATGTGTAGTGATTAATCAGCGCTGTAATTAATGTTGTACTTTAGGATGAACATTCTAGCGACTTATTATGTAGGAGCAGGGTCTGATGTATGAGTTTTGATGATGTTAAACTAGTGTGGGAAGTTGAAAGCAAAACCAACCTATATAGGAATGTAGGTCCCCCACTCATAGTACCTGTACAGTTGCACAAGTAAAGAGTTGAAATACAACCACTTGGGGCCAAAACTGTTGTAAAGTAATAAGGAATATATATACTTGGGAACACTCGTGTTTGATATGCAGGTTAATTATTGCGCGACCGTTTTCTCAAAGCAGTACATGTTCCTTTTGTAAATATGTATTATAAACATGGCTCCCGTCACATTTCTAGTAGCCAGAGTGTCAGAATGACACTTCACCTTACCAATCAATGACTAAACTACTTCTCACCGACTTATAAACTAGCAGCCAAAGTATCAGTTGCCTATCTGCGTTGAGGCTGACAATAAATAATCTTATGATGAAGAGTGTAAAATGGAAATTCAAGCACCTCTACTTTTAATAGGTCACCTAGTTTTTGCCGTTGTCTTAAGTAATATAAGCCATGCTAGTTAGTGTATGTGTTTGGCATTCAAGGGGTTATCCAACATCTTTTGGTGTCATAAAAGTGCAATTAGTTGTTACAGTCAAACTGTTTCTGTGATTTCGCTTTTACGATTATTTTTCTGACTGATCTTCCTTCTTTCTGTTAATTGTTGAATAAAACCATGAGTATAGGTCGACCAGATCCTGTCTGATATGTTAATTGATTCTTTATCATTTCAATGCTACGTTGCCATGTAACTGATATTGATGTTTGAAATGATAGTACAAAAGCCATGACTAACAAAGAAAGAACAGATTTTATTTTTAATTTCTTGCAGCGTTTATTTGTCAAGGCATACAGGTTGTACAGGCAATAAACGTTACATAAAATCAGTAGTGGTTATGTACAGATTTGTATCCCCCTTTCCGTTAGGAATCCAGATTTGGTAAAGCTGATGTTTTTTCAAACTTATTTTCGAACCTCTAAGGTATGCCCGTTAAAAACACAATAAAACTGGAGTCACTGTCTAGAGCTCTGAAACCAATTAATCATTCCTGCTTGATACTCTCTTATCCTATGGTAAAAGACGTTACTTGGACGAAAGACCTAAAAATGACATAACATGGAGAACAATACGTGACAGACACGTTGGGAGGAACTATACAGTCAAATATATTGTTTGTTATATATTTAGCGATTTCAGTTGAGCATTAAGCAATGCTCCTTTTGAAAATCGCGTTTACGCAGCATGGAATGATTCTTTTAGTTTTACGTGAAGGACTCTTTTTCTTGATACATCACCCCACTTGTATGTAAACCTAAAGTAAAAGCAACATTAAAGAAGTACAGTGCCTAGATTTACATCATGAATGTGACTGGAGTTCATGCATTATATAAATCATAAAATAGTTAAAATTGGAGCTATGGATCAGACCATATTGACATATAACTGGGCTAAGATAAGAACAAGTATTTGAGATCAGAAGTTTTCATTTATATACTGCATATAGCTTTATACTTAAGTCAGTAACAATGGACTTTTATCATCAGTCGGGTGGGCTGTGTGTAAAAGTGCACGTGTATATTTGAGTGCACATGTGGAGAAAGGTGGCGGGAGGCTTCTGTGTATCGTTGCGCGTGCCTTAAATCTGCTTAGCTTGTGGGGCTACTCCCGCTACGTATCACAAGATGGCAGTGTGTTCGCTTCCAGTTTATAGTGACGTCTGAGCGGCCCCGTTACGATATTCCATGTAGTCGTGAGTAGAGTGTACTCTGTACGCGACCTGGGATATAACAGTGATCACTGCTCACTGAAGCACCTGAAAGCCATATCAGTATTAGCACACTGGACTTGTTGGATATATGCATAGTGTATCACGAGCCTAGACCGTATAGAGGTACGTCCCATACTTCTTGATTCCTGGTACAAGTAGCATGGTGAAATGTTATGGCGAGGAGAGCTCTTGCATGGTGTAATTTATATGCACCAACTCGCTTGTCCCTAGATCAGCGAAACCATTCTTTCGACTTCATCATTCGAGCACCATTATCTCCCAGTAGATAAGAGCTGCCCTTGTTATATGTTATGCCCGGAAGCTTCAGTTATACACCTCTAGAATCTAGGCTGCTCCAACTATTGGACCGTAGACTCGGCTAAAGTAAATGTACTATGAAATAATAAATACAGTGGGAGGTGCGGCTAGGAAACTGGCCGTGTTCCAGCACACACGGTAGCGCTGCGGTAATATAAAGGTTGGGATCCAGCAGTCGTCCTCAGCTCTAATCATAGACCCGTGTGGACATTTGCGACTATTGCTAGCTCATAGCTGACTATATATATATATATATATATATATATATATATATATATATATATATATATATATATATATATATATATATATATATATATATATGTCACTAGACCACCCGGTATTACCATATATGGAGTATACGAGGCTCAACCCCTTCTGAACGCTACCGTGTGTATGTGAATGCCGTTTTCCCAGTACAGTCGGCTGCGCTGTTGTGATTCGAAAATGGAAAAATTGTGGATATATCTTACACCTTTCAGAAACCGACATACAAAATGGACTTGACTGATTGACCTTAATATAAACCATGTGTATATAAAGTGACGTAACCTGGTTACGTAACTAGATCAGTAGTGTTGATCCTCCGTTGTATTGACCGTCAGTCAATATGTAGCCTATGGTATTCGACTTTTCAGACGAGGATTCTTAATCTTATGCCTTTGTTAAATCGTGGAATACGCACTCCTTGTGGTCTTTGATGTACTGCACATGTACATTGCACATATTGTTTTGAAGGAGCGAGGCCCTTGTGAATGGAAGATCCCAGCTGATATGATCTGTTCCAGTTGCAATGTAAATCTATATATGTATTTACTGATAAACCCAGACCAAATCCCATCAGTTTTACGACACTAACCCTTTTCAAAAATAACACCACGGACCTGTACACTAATGCGCTGTGGGCTGTGTATGGTGGGCCTATATTCAGCCAATACCCCATTAGCAGTCTGATGCACTCGATGAAGTAGGCCTACTTACGCACTTTTTCTGAAAGCATCTGGCTCAATTATCTCTCCATCCTGTGCGCAATAGACTAAAGAAGGGATGTATGCGAACTTTCCACAAAATTTTACTCCCCCTCCCATACATATGGCCCCCATACAAAGGGGACCTGTGGAAAATATATAATTGGAAAGCTAGCAGCGATAATTACATGAAACCTCGATCACCAGTGTCTAGATGATAATTGTCTCTGTATTCTTTAATGGATAAAAATAAGTATATATGATGCCCATGTATGCCAATGTGCTACATGCAGGCACATGCGGTATTCCTGTGATATCTTTATCATATCTGAGGTATGACTGGGGCAATATATATATGCGTATTTGAACCACCAAATTGGGACTGGCATACCATAGATTACGATGAAAATATTGCTGAATTTCTCCTGGGGATAATTTAAGTAGGTATCTCAAATGAACTGAGCTCCCACATCCAATCATCCAATTCTAAAAAATACATCATAACATGAATGTTTGGCCAACCTGCAGTATCTAAGAAGCCGAAAAAGGTCTACTGCACTCAGATGACACAACTAAACTGAGCAGTCAGAGCTTGTCTTTCAATGTTCTGTGTGCATGGCATCCATCCATATCTGTCTGACAGTCAAATACTTATATGTGCAGTCATTATGTGTCTGACAGTCAAATACATATATGTGCAGTCAACTCAATCGGTCCTGCACCCTAGCAGTTGCGTGATGTACAATTCCTGAGAATAATTTTGAAGCAAACTGCTAAAGGCCAGTGTTTATATGCATACACCTATATAATGCCATATGCACTTCGCAAATATTATCATGGTACCCTGGGTGTCCTTGGCTACAATATTATAACCCACAGTTAATTAGAATGATAATGATTATTTTGACGACTCACCAGGGGAATGCCAGGAGGCTTCTTCAGAATCCACCAGAGGTATGGATCAATGTATTCTCGAGACTGAAAGGGTTAATCCTGGAACCTATGGGGATACTAGTCCGGTGGTTGCACCCCCTACCTTTGGTCCAGTGACCTTCTCTGGGGTTCATGAGACAAAGCCCCCAGGGGTGCTTGGATTTTTTTTAATATAGATTATCATGTTTTTCATTGGCCATAATTGCTGTGTTGAATGATACTGTGACAGGGGCGTATACAGCGGGTTTTGGCGCGGAGGGGGGGGGGGGCACAGCTGAAGCTACCTGTAATAAACTTAGAGGCATGCTACCACTCGGCAAAGTAGAATATGTAAAGAATGTAGACATTATACAGGTTAAGCATTTACTGAATGCCAGCACTTCTATTGATAAAATAAGCCGGTAAGGCAATTAACAAGAACCTTGACATGTACCTCTGGAAGGGTCAAACCTGGGAGTATGGCACTAGTTATTAACTCGAATATCTCAATTGTGCTATATATATATATAAGCTGCTTCCAGTTAATGAATTCGGGGGGGGGGGGGGGCAAAGATGTTATGAGTTATATATCCCTTCCCATGAGACCTATTCTGATGCTTTCCCAAAGTCCATTCCAAGAAGTAGGCCTGAGAGTTCTCTGTTAATTAAATAATCCATTGTATCTTGTATAGTTTGTATATTTGTGCCTCTAGTGTCTGCCCTTGAAGAATCCGGTTTGATTAGTATGAATTATGTTGTCTTTTTAACCCTACCTTTTTTTAGCCGCACATCATTCATCATACCCAATAAAGTTCTACGGAAAGCGGTGTAACGAACTGTAACGTTTATATGTGGCAGGCCTCTTGTCAATGTTGTTAAAAATTTTACAAACCTAAAACACTCCGTAATTCACAAATCTTATTCTGAACTTTCTGTAGTTTACAGAATTACTGGAATAGCTCGGCTAAATATGTCTTTTAATTTTGAAAATTCTGCGATAACTTTTCGGAAATTTACAAAGGAACACAAACAGCATTACCCTGCATGACATACTCATGGGAATACCATATGGCATTCTCCGGCCGTATCCATGTGGCTTTTAAGTGCCCTTGTTAGCTGGAGTGTGTGGTATAGAAACCTATGCGATGGAGCAGGTCTCACGCTCACTGGCGGCCGCAAAGCAATGGAACGATAAAACATAATAAATTAGCTTTTAGCGGTCACCGCCCAACTGTGTCCGTGTGGCCACTGTGCGGCCAGCGGCGGTGAACGAGCCAATGGATTTGTCCATATGTATAAGTATGTTTTGCAGATGCACGGCAGAGTCAGATCCATGGCAGCCTGGAAGAGGTCCCTTACTGTAATACTTATTTTTGAGAGTGAGTGTATAACATCCCAGCTACGAAGACAAACGTCTAGACCGCAATGACTGAATTCCATTTTAAAAGGAATGAACTCTTTTTCCTCACCAAGAAAATAAACAAGTATATGCCCCCCCCCCTCCCCCACTGTGTCCTCCCTTTGAGAGTTTCAATGTTTTCTCCCGTATGACCTGTTGTCGTATATCATCACAATGTTTATAACTATGAATGATAGAAACCAAATTCAAAAATATGTATTTCTAAAATATATGTCTAAAGAATTGTCGGACGTAATAGACTATCCTTGGCAAGATCTCGGCAGGGAAACGTGCTCCCGTGCCACCAACAAATACACCCTTGCAGTTATACATATTTCATCCGAAATTGTAAGGTGATATTGATGGTGTTATTCCCTGAGCAATTCTGAGCATATCATTTTGAGCATATCTGAATATATCTTCTTCCTGGAGACCTATGTATCGTTATATACAATGATGCCCAGCTTTATGTTCTATAGTAATATCAATTGACATATGAATAATTGTTATCGAGCAGTGTCACATTTCACTATTGGTATGAATCTTTGAATGAGCATAATTCACATATAAATATCATTCTTCTTATTTCTCTTTCAGAATAAGATGGACCTTCTGGAAATACTTTATTGGCCTCTTGTAATCACTATTGCTATAGTGGTTATTCAGTGTATCCGGTTTGTTTTTGCTGATGCCGACCTTACCTTATTATGGAAAACATTCTTTGGCAAGAAACCTAGTAGGTCCTATTTCATGTTTTTGATCATCGATCACTTTGTAAAATTAAGCATATACCTGTTCTTACATCATCGTATAACCAGGAACTTTAAAATTTCCTTAACCATCCAAAAGTTATAGGCTTTATTTGATAAACCTAGAAATAAGATATAACCTCCTAATCGCTAGTAAAGGGTAGTAGTGGTAGGCACGGCATATTTATCATAGCTCTCAGGGATGCAACGTCAAATATCTGCCGTTTGTATCTTTAGCAAATATCTTATGGCATATGCCGACATTTTTATAATTATCATGTTGTCTAGCCACACTATGAGTTCCCTATTCCTTTGTCTCTCCTGTAGCATGTCTCGCTGGACAAGTTGTATGGATAACTGGGGCGTCGAGTGGGATCGGCGAGCACTTGGCGTACGAACTGGCGCGAGCTGGATGTCGTCTGGTGTTATCATCTCGTCGTAAAGAGGAACTGGAAAGGGTTAAGAAAGAATGCCTCTGTATGTATTCTTCATTATCAGATAAATTTAGATTACGGAGAAATAATCATGACAACTACGACACACGATGATTCTTATTTCAGTTTAGGTCATACACCCATAATAGATAAGAATTTAGTGAAATATATTTCAATTATTTTTCTTTTTTTACTTTTTTTACGGACACAAACACTCCAGCTTGAGACCTATGTACTTGATGCCATATATCTTTCAACTAATTTTCCACTAACAATTGTAAATGCTTCTTTGTTTAGTTTCAGCAAAAGCTCGGGAGGACGACATATATGTCTTACCCCTTGATTTGATAGCATTGGAATCACATAAGCCAGCAGTTGATGAAGTTATTAAGAGGTTTAAAAAGGTATGTTATAAGCAAAGACATCATATCTTGATATTCATATTTTCAAATTGAATATGGAAAATGTCCGAAAGCACGTTCAATTGGATTAAGCCTAACATCTAGGGAATTTGGTATATTGTCCCTCGAAAGCAGACCTATATATCATGATTATATTTTCAGATTGATATTCTAGTAAACAATGCGGGCCGATCTCAACGTGCTCTCGTAAAGGACACACTATTATCCGTGGATCAAGAGATCATGAAGCTGAATCATATAGGGGTAATCTCTCTAACCAAGGCTGTCCTACCTCATATGATTAAGAATAAAAAAGGCCACATAGCAGTTACAAGTAGCGTTGCTGGGAAATTAGGTAAGATATTCATATATACAATAAATATATATCACTATCATTATCTATGGTAGAATACACAGTAGAAATACAATACCCGATTCCTGTATTGTCATTTAAGGTACTATCATACTGTGTTTTGAAAACGTCATCTTCCTAAGGCCTGTCTCCACTGTGCGACTGGGGGACCTTGCGATCCTGTACCTCCAGTCTCAGACTGGAGGTACCGGCTTGGCGTACCGCATGTACCTCGGATCGCAAGGTATCATCGATTCTGTGTGGAGACTGGAGGGCTTGCGATTCTAAGTACATAGGATACGCCTAGTCTCAGACTGGGTACCAAATATCAAACATGTTTGATATTTAAACACGCTTGCGATCCGGGGTACAAGCGGTACCTCCAGTCTGAGACTGGGTGTATCGGTACGCCCAGTCTCAGACTGGAGGGAAACTTGCTGTCTCCACTGTGCGTTTTGCCGAGTTGCGATCCTGGAGGTACGCCCAGTCTGAAACTATGTACCTAGAATCGCACAGTGGAGATAGGGCTTAAGATCACTTTGCCAGAGCCAGATATAACCTCACCCCTGGTATCTGCTTAGCCATTGAATCGATATTCGAAACAATTACCAAACTGATAATTGGGTAAAGTGTAAAAACTACGCCTCATGTCTCTTGATGGTGTTTTTAATTTGTAAAAACCAGGTGAGATGAAATCTAAACCACACGCTAATTGTCAAAAGGTTCGGCACGCCACTTGTTTTGGTTGCTTTGTGTTTCTACTCGGCTTCTCCTTTGGAAGGCACAACCAAAAGTCATGGCGTACCCAAGCCTTCTGACTACTCCAAATGCAGTCCTTTATGAATATGTTCTTTATAGTATAGAATCTGACATACCGTTACAGGTGCCCCGCTCTCAGCCTCGTACTCAGCATCCAAATTTGCACTTCAGGTAAGTAATCAATTCGGAGATTACCACGTACAAGTATAGATATTTAGTAATGTGCCTATCACTGACTGTTTGGTAACTTCAACACTTCATTATTATTCCCCATCTGTCATTGACTGTGTATGACCTTATTTTGATTTATTCTGACAGGGTTGGTTTGACACAGCACGTATTGAGCTATCGGCTTACAATATAGACATTACTATGGTATGTCCCGGACCCGTCATCTCCAGGGTACAGACAGATGCCTTCACCGAAACGCCAGACAAGGTGAGGCTCTAAGTTACAATAAGATCCATAACAACAAGTGATTCTCTTCAGAATGAATTTTATATTTCATAGCACGTCCCCATCGTGTTTTACTTTAGTCTTTTGGCAGATTTCACTATGATATAGACTTTTCAAAAGGACTAGTATTTCATTTTTAGAAATCAATTGATAAAATGGGCAAGATGTCCAAGCTAGAATACAGCAGAAATGAAACTATCAGTTGGTTCATCAACTGAACTCAATCCAGAATCCAGAAGATAAGATTTGATATCAAGGAAGGTCTGAACTTTGCCCTCTTCGATATATTGATGGCAATGATAGATCTCACGCAGATAACAACCTACTGCATCGCGCCTTGAATCTTGAACACCACGTTTGGCGAGAAAGCATGCTTACCGTATACTCTGTAATCATATTCGATTTCAATGATTTCTTCTTTTTTTTTCATGCAAATTTTCAGAGAGTTCTGCTTTGGCTAGTTTTTCTGCCTTAATATTTAAGTAAAACTGTTTTTTTTACTATTCATGGTCATAATTTCAGTCGTAATTATCCATAGGGACGCTTCCCTGACGTTATTCGCTAGATGTAGAGGGAAGGGTTTACATTGATATATACCTAAATCATATGAATCCTGGTCATTTGCTTTGCTCGGGAAATATTCCTTCCAAACCTCTGCTCAAAGATATGATTGGGGTCTTTAAAGCGCATTCATCATATATTCAGCGGCCTTCATGTTGGAATTCCGTCGTGGAGGGATGTGAACGGAAGTAAACCTTAATGCATATTTGGCAGAGATTAACAGTTGGCATCCTATCGTCTCATTGATGATACAATTGTGACGTATACCAACGAATATCGTCCTTGCGTATACCTATAATTACATTTCAGGCCTACGGCATTGATATCGGGGCACATGAGAGCAGAATGAAGACGCAGCGATGTGCAGAACTGATGGCTTTTGCCATTGCTAACCGGCTCGACGAAGTTTGGATTGCACTTCAGCCCATTTTACTCTTGACCTACATATCACAATATATGCCTGATACACAAAGGATGTAAGTCGATTCTCGAATATCATAATTCACTTAAGAGTATACAAAAGAAAATTCACAGTTAAAACCTTTTGAAATGAAAGTAGAGCTTCAATGCTAACCATGAAGATAATCTTGCGAAATAAATCAACACATATGCCCAATGACAGGACCTACCTTTCAAATGAAAATTTAAATGTTTCAGTCAAACGTATGATAACAGTAATATCTTTTCTTTACAGGTTTGGAAAGATCCTGGGTAAACGTTTGGCCTTATTGAAGAAGCTACGGAAATGATATGGGACAATTAGAATAAATTGAAATTTATTATCATTTCGTATGTTAATAATACACTCTCTAAGCTAGATTATATTTATATTAGATCATTTATTCGTCAAAGCAGAAAAGCTGCCATTTCTTGTAAAAGCGAGCTTGACAAAGAAGCATCGTTTCAGAAATTAGATCATTTCTATGAGTTACACAATCTTCAGTTGTGGAGAAATATACATTCACTTTTAAAATCAGGGTTAATAAGTATTTATATATACATCAGCTTTATGAATAAAGAGAGACACAATTATTTAGAATTCACTTTATTCCACCATTCCCAGACACGAGGCAACACCTAGATTTCCACTGATCCCTCATTTACATACAGATATCTGTACTCTGAATTGAACAACAACTGATAATAGACCTTTTTCCATAGGCCGGTGTCACATGTTATCTACATTGTTACGTAACGCTTGCAGCCAAACATACCTCTGGCAACGTATACTTTAGCATTGGTTTACTGAATGTATGAAAGTAATACATTTTAAATACCCATGTACATCATTCCCATAGAGATAAAAGTAATTGCACTGTATTATATGGTATTCCAGCTCCAATTTGGTATGTCATACATGCATATCAACTCAATACTTTAGATATAGCTTAGATAACACGGCTATACCAAAACTGTATACATAATAATACATTGGCAGGCCTAGCTATAATATGCTTATCTTAATCCAAGTTAAAACCAAGATATTATCAATTATAAAGTTTAGACTCGTTGATACAATACCCTAGTTTGTTCCAGCAATTTAATCTGTCAAAAAACCACAGTCCTGTGATCCCAACCTCCTTTCACACTTTAGGTGCTGTGTGTTTCTATATGAATACAGCCAGACTCGCAGTGTTTGTCCGGGCGGCTGCCTAACGAGACAGTGGGCCGTTAGGCGGCGCTGAACGGCAACACCTGTATTGTCTCAGAGCAAGACCCTTGCAATGGTTCCTTGTTGCAGAAATCACTATCATATCACTGAGGACTTAGACACATTCTAGCTATATGAGAACTAATATAAGCCGGTATTGAACATACAAGGTGTCATTTGAGTTAAAGCTCTTTTCCCATTTTTTATTAATTGATATAAAACGTGGATTACTTCCGATACAGCGCATCGAATTGGCCTCTGCAAAATAATTCTCACCAACGGAGTTTCTCATGACTTTCGATATAAACACGTATCCTCTGTATTATGATTATATTATTGAGCCATCTGTTTCCGATATGGCCATTACCAAGCCATCCCATGTTCAGCTAAAGGATAGCTGATTATGTAGTTCATGAATCTACAAGTATCCTTTACGGCTGTCATCATCGCAAAAATCATTTGATATGAGTTTTATATGATTTGACGGAAAAGTTAAATTCTTCAACCGGAAAGTGTCGAAACAATTACCCATAAGATATTCTAGCTCTTGCTTGGAATTGTATTCTCTTGATTGGCTTATCAGTCATTGTTCTGTCACATAAAGCAATGGGAATGGTCATTCATCTTATATACCAAGTCAGCATTAATCAAGATACTCAGCTTCATTTAAGTACATCATATAAATGATTATACAACATTGAAACGCCCAGGAAGATTCTCTCGGCAAGGTAGGTTTGGCACGAGGTCAGCGGTGGATCTAGAAGGGGCGCGGGAGTGAACGTACCCCCGGGTTGGTTTATACCCCCCACCCCCGGCACTTTGGACATCTTGGATCCACTTATGAAGCCTGTTGGCTGGATTGTAACTAATGAGTGAAAATGGTATTCCAAAAAGCATACTACCCTGAGACATAACATTACAAGTTGTTCTTATTGCTTTACGTGATATGTGCTGATTTGTTGACCGCACTTATGACTCCTTATGTATAAACATATCTATCTATATTCATGTATACATATATGTATAGGAAAGGATCCTCTCTTTGTATGCATCCCTGCGGTAACCTGGATTTATCTTGATCCATATCAAGATTTGTTGTCACCCACCAGCAGAATTAATCCATAATCATTAACGAAACTGTCGTTTAACATATAACTACATGAATTTAGAACGATTTGAAAACATACCGATACATTTTCAGTGCGCCCACATTATGTAGAAAAAAAGAATGTATCTTTGGTTTGACACAGTCCGCCTTCTGTCTTCACTATAACTAACATTCACGTTATCTTTTATTCTCAAGCTTTTAATATTCATGTATCCGGATTTTTGGTCATAAATTTCATCACTCTCATTCCTAAATAAAGGATCCTTGCAATAGGAGATCACTTCCTCACATCACAGACCCCGTGTATTGCACAAACAGGACACCATTCATTTTCATCGTTTACTCTTCCTAATGTACAGTCACTATCACGTTTCCTGCTATACATTCATCATATCTGTAGCCGAATGGAGGGCATAGCAGATAGCTCCCACCTCTCGAATGATTTTATTAAGCACCGCCTCAGGAAGTACCTGCTGTTGTAACGGATGTTGCAGTTCTGGTTTACAAAGGATATCTTTGATTCCCGGAAATCGGTCCACGTTTATACAATTGGTCTTTCCGGGTGACTGTAGCACATGGCTGAAGATATAAAACACACGTCAATGTGTAACATGTAAAACATTATACATATCAACACGTATAACTGAAGAAAAAAAACCATTTCAACCTGTCACCGAAAAAGTATAAGATATTTTTCTTTTGTTTTTTAACCTTTATTCATCCTGGAGCTTACGCATAGGGGCCAGTACACCTCCCATCTTCCAGCGGCTCCAGATATATCAAGTTGACACGTGACTCATGAAATCAAATACTTGTGCACACAGAGGTTATGCAGTTTAGTATTTAAGAATGTTTTGCTTGGGCACTCTGAAGAAAGGTATTTTAGGGTAATAGTGCTGGTTATTTTTCTTTTTTATATATATACACGCAGAGTTTATTCAGTTCCATTAACTTTATGCACAAAATAGTAGTATTTCCCAATTGAAAAATTCATATATATATTGTACTTGCTGAATCTTTGTGGCCGTGTCTTTGCACTCTATTTTGTAATTTTCGGCATAAAACTATTAGTCTCTCCGTCATTCTGACTGACTATCCTTAATAATTCGTAGTACTTTTCCTTATTTTTGAAGAAATTTGTATCTCACACCTGGTGGGGTGCTATTGATATTTATTTCAAATTAGAAGGTCTAACTCTGTGAAAAAATTAACATAACGCAGGCCGCAGCAGCGGACCACTGCACTGAGACAGTCACTTGCTCGATAGTCGCGAAGCCGCAACGTCCCCTCCACACTATCCTTAATAATTACCAGTGTGGCACCTTTGATATATTCTTACATTATGAATATCAAAGTTCTGTATAAAGTTCTCTAGTTGAGAAATCTGGTGACTGGTATTCATGAAATACCCATTAAAAATACCCATCTGAGATGGTGTACCACTTAATTCTATACTTATTACAGGACATACTATGAAATGATAAATATAAAAATTGTAAAACAATTTTTCAAAACGATTATTACTAAAAGTATATCTAACACTGTAAAGTTAAAGCATAAATTGTATGGATAACACAATTCGTCTGCTAGCATTTCGGTTTGTCCTATCTTTTGTGGGAGGGGCAGAATCTCTACATTCCTTAGATAGTCATTAATAATGATAGCATTGAGCTATAATTCGGATGTGATGAATCATTTTGTTTAACTTACTGAAATATAGGATCATCCTTTTCCTGTGTCCATCGCAGATTAATGAAAGCCCTCTCTATTAACATCAGTTGGTCGTTAATTTGGCGAACTAGGTATGGACTGAGGAAGAAATTAGGTTTTCCCATGATTTATACGGAGTGTATTTTGACAAAAATCAATAACAGATTATTAATAAAATACAGTTAGACATAGCTTTGAGTTTTTACAGTTATCCTTGATTTAAATCTCTTAGATTAAAACACCATAGGCCAATATAATTAATAATAAATCTTGGATTAACGATAGCCCTGCATACTGTCTGAAATATTTCTTAATTGTTGCTTGGTGTAACACCCTCATTGGTAGATAATGTAGGTACATGTATATCAATGGTTAAAACGGAGATAAATAATGTTATCACAAAATACTGATTATTTTAATCACACTTACTTTGATTTATCTAATGTTTTCAATCTCTCTCGCAAATGCCTTGCATCTACACTGTAGTTATGTATACAGTGATCAAGAGTTTCTGAAAACGAAAGAAAGCTGATCAGAATTATAACTTAAATATAAACTACACAAGGTAACGCGGACTTACACAGGAGATGAAAGTATCTGCTAAGAGCAGTAGTGCGGCAATTCTCTGAGGCGTAGTTATCGGTGTGTAAATTTATAAAACAACCTGTCCATGCTGTATAAGCTACAAAACGAGATGAAAATTCACCGTGAGAATGGAACGAGGCGTTTAGGCTGAGCTCCGTACGAATCGTGAATTATCATTGATAACAGGGTTCCGTATTTTGCCGTACGGAACAGGGTAGATTTACGTTATACGGCGAAATGGTGCGTATTTACAGTATATAATAATATGCATTTTGTGTAGTAATTCAGTTATTGAATATTATATATGTAGGCACACCTATGATTTTACTGCCCTGAACACTTTGGAACCAATTATAACGTGTGAAATGGCTCTGAAGATAGGCAAACTCCTTCTCCATCTGAACAGCCCCGGGAGTAGGATCCAATGGAAGGATGAGTGAATCTGCTAGCATCAGCATCATGTAACCATGTAACCGACCAATCAGCTGGTGATATTCAAATGTTGGATCCACGTGATCCTTGACGTAATCGAAGACATCATACTCCGTGTGATATGTTGGATAAAAAGGATAAAGAGACTGAAAAGGCAACGTAGAAACTCTGTATAGGCATTTCCTCTTAGTTCGTATTTACATCTCTAATCTATATAAATAGATAATCATATATATCCAAAGACTTATATTCGCAAGGCTTGTGTTTTTTTTGGCTATTCACCAGCATTTAATACCAGGTTACTGTTTTAGAACATGGAAGTCGTAATCTTGTATGTTAATATGACTTCATAGAAGAGATTATGCATTAGCTGACAGAATGATATTGAGGTTGCACTGCTCTCAACCAACTGTACTTGCTGATTTGGCATTTTTTCTGGTAAAATGTTTTACTAACCTCGCGATGAGTACAAGTCACAGTAAGTGAAGGCACCCCCGCCAGGTAGAAGAAGGGTTTGAAGTCTGAATTAGGTTGCAAAGGCCAAACTCTAAACAGAATAATAGTGGGACATATCAGTTTCTGGCAAACACACTGCATTATTTGTGAGAGGGTATAATTAAAACTGATCACTGGTGTCTAGCTTGTAAGTTTCATAAGAATATCCTGCTCGTTTACACTACTGAAAACAGAGAGAGGTATATAAATTAATTTCCAATTCATTCAAATTAGTTACCCAATTGATTGGTTGGCCCATGCATCGTAGAGGGTCCTAAATTGGGGATGTGGCACCTGAAAGGTAAAGGTACAAACCTGAGGAGATTCTATCAATGCCAACGATAATCAGGTGAGTCACTAAATATATATAATCTTTTCTCAATGCTAGGTTGAAATTCTATACAGAGTTTACTTGGACACAGTAATTCTTATATGTAAGCAAGTTAAGAGTCGTTTGAATATTTCATTGATATGACAGGGTATCTATATACACGGTTAGGATTTTTCTATATTGTTTAAGTCTTTTATTCATTCTGCAGGGTGGCAGGACTTCCTTGAATAGTATTACTACCTGGCTGCAGACACTTGCAATTTCTTCATGTAAAAATGTGCACAACTATAAATAGGAATACCGGATATTTTCTACCTCAAACATCCGTAATGAATGAGTGAGAGAACAAGCCTTACATTTGTACGTTTGAGGGAAGATAATATCCGCACTCCTCATACTGAAGAACTCACTTTGGTGGAAACTTTGAAGAGAATCTCAAAGAGGCTGCTGCTGGCCTTAGCCACTGCTGGTCCGCGACCCGTGACCACCACGTCCAGATTAAGGTAGGCCACCGCCTTGTGGTTCAGTACCGTGAGCTTCTCCTGCAAGCACGCAACACTCTCCTTCATTTGCTCATTTATTTATACAATGTCTTCCTCGTTACTGAAAGGGAGTAGTGTCTTATGTGTTAAAGGACCAAGTCGACTGCATGAGATTGTGTTAGCTTAGAAAGGATGCCGCCACTGAAGCAGGTGCGTCTATATGTTTTACAACGCCTAGATCATTTGCACTAAGGCAACTATTCATTGTTCTTTTTACATCGCCATCGAGGCAAGTCTTTAAATGGTGAAGTTATATGGTGATATTTGTGAGAAACAACTGAGACATAAACCTTGTCGATATCATAATGTTCCTTGCGCGCATAATATTCATTGAACGATTTTCATAATATGAAAATAACAGGGGAATTCCTGATCAGCAAATCCTAATGAAAGAGGCACAAATTGGTAGATCCATTGCTACTAATGTACCGACAGGATATTCTAGTCACGTCTCTGAGAGAGTGTCACAGAACTCGGGTTCTTCATAGAGGTAGAAGCTAGGCAAACACCTCGATAATTGCGCCAATTAAAACAGATGCGTGACCAGTTTGCACAAGATATTCATTATTATTATTATTATGGGTTAAGCCAGGTTAATTCACTTATGACAATGATATATAATCTTTCTTCAAAATCTAATATGAGGTGGTAGTTATATGACAGCACATTGATTAACATACCTCTACCCACTCTGTAGAACCTACAAGGCCAAACTCCTCTGCTCCCCAAGAGGCAAATATTATAGTCCTCCTTGGTTTCCAATCTAGAACAGAAAAATATATATATCTGTTAAGGCTCTGACCCTCGGCAAATACAACATAGACCAAAGTCCTTGCTATCTATGCGAACCTATTCATCCTCCCCCGTGTGCGATACCTTTCATCATAAATGAATTTGCATCAATCTGATAAATGCTTGTTTTGTGAAAGCAATCATGTTAGGATGTCAAATTCGTGAGGTCTATGTTCTGAATATATTTTCAGCTATGTGCATCCTATCACTGAACCGTCCAGTTGCGATAAGTTCCTCATTACTATGCCCCTGTGTTTGATATACCTGAGACTAGCATTGTGAATAATATGATAATACTTGATAACAAATTTGTATCATATACGTTCTAAATCATAGATTATGGGAACATATAGATGTATCTTCCTATGTACAATGATTATAAAAAGACATTTCAGTTCAAAGAAACCAGCTATTTCATCATAATCCAAAATGATTGCGGTATACCAACACTGCAAGAAAGGGCCTATCCTGGCCATATTGCTGCAAGCACCTGCAAACTTACTGTGCTCTTTGATGAGGACTCCGACAGCCCTGGAGACCTCCAGCATAGTGGCTGTGCCGCCTCCAGGGTCCACGGCACCTCGTCCCCATGCGTCCCTGTGGTTTCCAAGCATAACCAGGCGGTCTGAAGCGTGAAAACGCAATGCTTAAAAGTCGTCTGCTTTGAGTCTTCGTCCTGCTTTTTGTTCGATGTATAAGATGGATGTGCTCACTGTTGGATGACATCAAGTTGTCATTTCTTCGTTTAACGTAAAGGTAGACTGGGTATATCTCCCGTTATCGGAATCTTTTCCGATAACGGGAGATATACTGAAGTCACGTTCACTCAACTATACCGTATTATATCATTTCCTTTACCATTATATTTAAATGAAAATTACTTGGTTATGTTGATTTGTAGGAAATGTCATAATTCAACGGACTGAGACCGAAATTGCTTATTTTCTCCTTGACATCTACCCTGCTGGATACATAAATTGCATCTACGCTATAGACTGACACGGGCTTTTGAAATCGCACGAATAGCATACATTTATCTAAACATACCTGGCTCAACTGCTCCTTTGACGATACCAAACACATTGTTGATTGTTCGTGTTTCTAGTCGGTTGTTTACAATTAGCCTCACCTTTCTGCAATATCCCAAGAATATTGTGCAATTGAACATGAAAATGGGATTTTAAAAATGTGTTTTATTCAATAGAAAAAGGTATATTCATCCATCTGTGGACGTTCTTCCATTAACCAATCCAACAACAAGAAAAATGTATTCAAATGTTTAATCATTATCATTTCTCTAAAATACTCATAATTTTTATATATATATATATATATATATATATATATATATATATATATATATATATATATTCTGAAAGGGCATTTACTCCAATTGTTTCAATAAATATTCCAACCTGCCATTTTTCTGTTTTCCACCGAGGAACTTGAGTCGATTGCTGGACACCCATCCACGCTGCCAATCAAACCATTGGTCCGGCCCAGTGGGTGTGTCCTCTGATAACTGCTCTAATAAGGCTATAGCACCATTGGCACTGATAGGTTGGACGGGTATTGGAGTTAAAACGTACTTTTCTATATCCTCTTTACTGCGATGTGGAGCATAGTCTGTGAGCACAAAGAATTTAAATAACGGTGTACAGGTACATTTAGACGGCGTAGTAAAGTAGTTAAAACTTTGCCCGCTATTTACAGGGTTGAATTGAACATTTAATAGAAGGAACCATGCGAGCAAAGGTGTGAGTTAACCGGGGGTGACCACTTACGCGGGGTGTTCGTTAGGCAGGATTCTACTGTATTGTACAATTGTGACAATCCAAGACTATTGAATAGAATATCAATTCCGACGAAACTTTGGTTCAGCTACATGTTGATATATCAGTTGTAATTGTCCATTATTTTCATTCTAAACTTCAAGAAAGAGGCCTATATAAGGATTCTGTTCGTGTCCTAGATTAGGCTACCTCCACTTCCGGAATCATTCAAAAAGTTAACCTCATTCAATACAACAACCAAAACGAGAAAAACAGATATATGCTACTCCTTAACCCTTTAAGGACGGGTGCCTGTGGCCAACCTACTGCCTTGAGGACGGGTGCTGGTGGTGCTGTATACCGCTAGGGGACGGGCACACAGTCGTTAAAACCCATAATTCAATTGTTTAATCACGTGATATGATATATAATCTTAATTTTTTTTTTTTTAAATATAAATGTTAATAATGGTATCATACACACATTCTGTGAAAATTTCATTAATGTTCCTCCATTATTTTTGGTTAAAAACGATTTTGTAGGTTTTTGAGAAATGATGCCTCAAGGCATCATTCGCCCTGGCCTGGATGATGCCTCAAGGCATCATTCGCCCTGGGCTGGATGATGCCTCAAGGCATCATTCGCCCTAAAAGGGTTAAAAGGAAGAATGCAATATATAATGGACTCTGAGTGTAGATGCCTACCTCTGGCTGGATAGCCCGGGGTGAGCGGGTCCCCACTGATACTATACATGGCCCCGCGTTCTGTGGCGTCTCCAGGTAGCCACCACGTCTCCGGGTAGGTGGCGCCACGTCCTTCAGGTGCATTCTGTGCCATATCCGGAAAGATCAGCAGCCCAGCGACACCATATTTCGCTGCTATATCGACCTGTTCGTTATATATACATTGCCTTCACATTTGTGCTGTTAGACATTTTTCATCTTCATGATAATTGTCAGCAATACTTATTGTCTAAACCATTAATGTATTATTCCTGTGTTGTTCTAAAGATACATTCATCCTCGACTAAAGCAATTAAATATCTACTTTTTGAGTCGGATTATAGGTCTCCATTTCTATTGACTAGCTCCTGGTTCATCCCGTTCTGTAGTTCCGCCTTATCTCACCCCTAGTACAAGCTTAGCCATAGAAATAACATTAGGAAAAAGTACTCAACGATCACCCCCGTAAAGTGATAATAATACGCCACGGCCGTGGCGTATTGAATGTGAGATGACGTCATATGTGTTTGCTAGGTATATTCGAACTATTTTGATACTCTGATGCTATCAAATATCATAGAAAGGGGTGAGATAAATCCAGAACCGCACTCGAATCGTAAAATAGACAATATTTCACTCGTTTGGATGTGCCATAATCGTCACTCGGCTTCGCCTCGATGACGATTCCGGTACATCCATACTCGTGGAGTATTGTCTATTTATACGATTCTCGATGCAGTTCTATATAATTATGGGATTGGTGTCTATCATACTTCATGTTTTATTCCTTATAAACGCCAGAGAAACAAACATTCAAACCTTCGCCTTCTATTCTAATTTCACGAGTTCATGACCGAAATGAGACTGACTTGACAATGAAGTGTCATACTATTTTGAGAAAGCCCTTCCTTATATATATATTTTTTGTGAAAGTACTTGCTGATACTATACAATGTAGTTGGTATTCTTCACAATGCAAACCTTACTAAACCTGGACGCAATTCCGGATCTCGTTAACACGATCTTCCCAGACACGTTCACGGCGTACGTCGACCACAGGAATTCATAGTCACTATCGTTCCCAAAGTTGGCGTAGACAAGGTCCGCCTAAAACCCAGAGAGGTTAAACTGTTTAGAAAATTGTAGCATCGTTCCTTTATTGGCGGTGCCACATAACATCGATAGTGTCAAAGTGATATATGAGTTATTTGGTATAAAGGTGGGCAATAATATCACACTGGTATGTTTTGTTTGGAAAACACAAGAGATATCTACGCAGACAAGTGGAATGCCTATATTGACCCTTATACAAAGATTTTAAAAAAACACCAATGTACTGAAATAAATTCATGCATGAAAAAAACCCACATATACCATCAGAGCTGAATCATGTGCCAATATTCTAAAGGAATCACATCTTAGGTTACATGAATAAAGGTAAAGCAGTATTTCAATTTACAGGCATTCTGTATAACATAAATTCATAAACCATCGTCAATTACCCACGTCCAGACGTCCATAAAGACAATACCTGAAATACAGTTATTTATATTCAGGCTTCAGTTCAGGCTTTTATGCCTGGTGATATGGAACCACATTCCTCTTTCTTGGAGATAATTCGTGGAAATTTCACACCTACACTCAACACCCAAACAGTAGTTGACCCTTGGGTTTATAATCACATTCGGTGCATCCCTCTCACACGATCTCGATTATAAAGCCATTTTCCACTGGCCGACGAAAACGGCACGGATTTATTGAGTTCTCCTAATAGTCGGTCGGTCGTGGCCAACGACTGTATGTCGGTCTCTAATAATCGATAAGAGTGTAGTGCATTCTTTGTTTTTGCTGCATTTGACAGGTTCATATAGACTAAAGTTGTTCGGTGGTGTCCTCATTGTACAATCTATGCACAGTTAATCAGTGAGCGCTGCTCTGCATGTCTGTTTGCATTCACCGGTGGTTCCTGACTGCAGATCAGTGGCGAATAGTCGGTCAGTGGAAAATGGAAGGTGATACCGTGGGGTGCACGTGCCAATATGCAATCTGTCACCAGGGTTTTTTCTTACAGGCTCGAAGCCATGGCTATACTAAGAAATGTCATTGCTTCGAAATGTTTGAGGTATAATAATTGCAGCTACACTGCAGCCCCTTACAGGAGGTAAATGAATCCCCCACCCATCTACACCTCTTTATTGTGTAATTAATGAAATCCAATTTCAAGAAATTAGAATCCCAGGGTCAATATACGAGTCCTGCCGTGATATATAACCCAGGCAGTACATTATCAATAGTAAGACAAAGATACCATATCTTACCTCGACAACGCCAGGTTTTGAGTAGGCGAAGTAGGGCAGAGTTACTCCATCGGGGTCCTCATACACTGATACGGGCTTTTCTGTGCTTCTTGAATGGAATATCACTGTGCCGTTCTTCTCCATCACCTCTACCTTTATGAGGAGCAAAATACGCAATATAGTTGCATCATGTATCACAGCTTCGTGTTGACCATTATATTAACCGGTGGAATAATAAGCGTTTAGCCCATTCTAGTGTTCTAGTGTAAATGTAGGTGTTCCAGAACCCAGTGAGCAAGCCATAGCCTTCCGTCATTCCCCAAGATATATCTCTATAGATGTATATCTTCATGATATTGCAAAAATATTACATATACATGTAATATATATAATTTCCTAACAGGCAGAAGTTCCATCCTAGATAATATACTTCGTAATCTAAACTTGTTAGAACAATACAAATCCCAGGCATCAGGCTGATGGCAGGTGGAATAGTTAACTTGGCTTTCAGGAAATTGCTTTAAGATAATAGCTCACCCTATTAGGATCTGAGTGGTTGCCGGGATAGGAGAGCAGTGCTGGGTAGGACTCCACGCCGGCGTTATCAAGGCCATAGTTCAGCCATATCTGTTTCAGGATCTCTGCCTGCTTGAGATCCATATCGGTACCGGCGACTCTATTCTCACTGGTAAGCCACCTGATAAGAAGGCAGCAATGAACATAATAGACATAGATGTTATACGCGTTCTGAGAGCACAGGCCTTTCTACTACAGCAATACAAATATTAAGGCATTGAACGGCGTATTCTTGCTTGCATCGGTAACGTTCATTATAGTCTATTGCGATATACATGTACATCAGCAGGCATAAAAATAAGTTTCAAAAGCCTGCCGGTTCACATCCGGAGCAGGTGAAAAATGGCCCCGGTGGAGGTTGACAGTACGCTCTACAAAATCCTTTAGAATATACCGCTCCTTAGGGAAAGGGAAAAGCCCGGACGACATCCAAGCTAGGGCCTGTGCAAAAAACACACGATGGCTTTATTAAGATGATAAAGAGGACCCCACTGACCTGAGGTTGTGCTCTATTCGCTCGGCTTTAACCTCTTTCATGAGCGCCTCGACCATCGCAGGGTCAAGGTCGCGGTCAAGGTCAGGCCCGGGCGAACTGCTCTTGTTGCGTGTGCTCTCTTCAGGGACGCTGAGGGAGACGCCGTTAGCGAACAGCCAGCCTAGTAGGAACCCAAAAGACGCCGCCAGGACGAGAACAATGGCCGACGCCAGGACGCAGCGCCGGGAGATGTTGCCATGGTGACCCAACGGTTTACTGAAAGAAAGTAAGAAAAAAATCATTCCCCCTCGCCGTTTTAGCGGATCACAGGCCGGGCCTAGAACAGCAATTTGTTGAACACATAGGACGTAGTTTGGGGGCCTGTCCCTAAATCAGTCCTGAGAATAGAATCCACTCTTACAGAGACTCGTAATAAAAGCCTCCTATCTTCGGTGATGCACATGGTATTCCGTTCGTAATTTGGGTGGTTAAAAGCGCGTATATAGAGATGCCATTCTTCCTGGTTTTAGAGAGTGAATATGTAGCTATCTGTCAATTACTGATATCATCGCTTTCCTCAAAGGAACTTCCACATGTTTTAAGAACTGACCGCCGCGGTCGCTCTTCAATGTGTGTAAAACGGAGTTCCATGGGCTCTAATAATGAATATCATATAGAGTGTCATTATGTCATGTTTACCGGTATTCCATAGGGGAAGACTGACGGTTTTTTATCGTGTGTTTTCTGCTTTGGTCAGAGAGTTATATGGGGGATGGGTCATGCGGTGGCCTTTCGTCGGTCGGGCATATGTGATGGTTCAGAACGTGGGGTTTCGTGTAGAGCACGCACAGAGGAAAACACAGTCAAAGGTCATTGGTGTAAATCAAGAAGCGGTCTGGGCAGACCGGTGATGCATGTCCCAACCCGCCCACACGGCCCTCCTCTTCCATGACTCGCCAACGGTGCTTCTGGTTAAACATGGTTCCCCGCGCCGCTTTGACGCAGGTTAATGGTAAATGAATAATAAAAGGTACATAAAGGCCAGGTGACTGGTTCCCTTCGCAGGGTAACAATCCCACTGCCAAATGGATCATACCTAGAAGGGTGAAGCCATATTCTCATTTGCTGATAAAGCTACGTCTGGTTTCCTTTATGTATCTACATACCGTGTTTTATTTGTGTGGCGGGCCGCTGACAAAGGGCAGAAATTGTGTAGGGGCTACAATGGGGGAAACGACAAAATACAGACATTTGTTCTTTGAGACGGTGCCATAAACGACTGGCAAAGCCGCTGCCCGGCCTTTTACCCCCCCCCCCCCCCTCCGCCTCACTGCCCTATGCCGATCAGGGCCGCGTATACATACCGCGTCCCATCCCTCCCACGGCGGAAGCCACATGTTGGTGGGTGGCTTCATGTCTGGCTTCATACAATATGAATAGGCAGTCGGTGCTCACACCCTTGCCGAGTCGTCTTCAAGCCGGGCCGTGTCCACTTAGAGCCAGGCTCACGCTGGCAGGCTAGTATGGGTCTGTCCAGTGAGAGCGTTCTGGTACAACCAGGCTACATCCGGCCTTTACTGTTAACCCATAACCCCAGCTCCACCCCGTTTTGCTTAATCCATCAGGGCCTGTCCACATTCCCACTAACCTTCCCCATCTCCCATCCCTGTAAGAACCCTTCTTACTGTAACTTCATTGTTTGCAAAAATATTAACGGTAAACATTAAGTACATTTGAATTCTGATAGGGTGGAACCGTCATATTTATGTTTTTATGTGTCTTCTGTGTTTTACTATTGTAAAAATATAGGTTAAAACCGTCATAGATATATTTTAGGCTTCTTCCGTGTTTTACTATTGTAAGAAGAGTATTTTTTGTGTTCTAGGGTCCAGTGTCCTGTAACTGCCTGTTGATCAAATCATAGCTTCCCTATATCAGTCTGTCTACCAGACCGTACTCTAGCTTGTCCGTATCCTCCCCTCAAAGTAACCCCTCTACCTTAACGCTACAGGCCACTGGATTTTGACCTCTCTCCGCCCCATCATAGCACAATACAAAGCCCAATCACCGAGCCAAAGAGTAGCTCACTTCGCTGTCCTAGAAAGGTCAGTAGATAGAGACGGCTCCTCAGAAGAGTTTGCCTTGGGCCGGTCTGGTCTAAGCCGGACACAACACACACGGAGCGACCTTAATTGATCCCCAAGAGAGCAGAGCTTGGCCTCTGCCCAGCCGGCATCTTTAATTGACCAGAATGAATTGGGCGGAGGTAGGTCCCACCGTTGTTTGCCCACATACCAATCTGTCAACACCAGGAAATAGTTGCCCTCTCTAGTAGTGTAACCACGTATACAATCACAACACATGTATTTTAAGCAGTTGTCCATAACATCTGTGTCAATCAATTCAGTCCTATTGTTCATAAAAAGAATCTGTCTGAAAATACCTCCCAATGGTATTCTTAATCTTTCATAAGTACTCCCGACCCCTTTATGTGAGGGTCCATAAGAGCATGCCTTATTTCGTAAACAATTTTTTCTTTCATATGAGCACGCCTTTTTCCAACAAATATCAATGTATGTTTCTACACTCAGGGTTTTGATATACATCGATTCGCCAGCCACAGCTAACTGATTACGTTCAACTGACAAATACAGGACATAACCTATACATGACCAACACTGGTTGACAAGAAAGAACAATACAGAAGTCTCTGGTAATAAATGAGAGTCGTTGACTATCTCAGAAACTGGGAATTGATAAATGCAATACATGTAGATGATTTTGGAATTACTTAATATGACAATTCAAACTTAACATATAAGCTGGTATGCGATGTTGTGGAAAAATTTCAATTCGGTTGGCTTTTCTCTCTAGGAAGGGAACTGCCACACTGTACTATCACATAAGTCACGGGTGCATGATATGTAATTGAGTCAGATACTTTATTCCCATCGCATCTCCTGTTACTCTCTCTCTCTCTATGAATCAGTTGGAAACCAATATGGGAACCACTTTTCATATATCCAGTCAATGACGTTGCCTTCATTAATTGGATTATGTATTTTATGAATTGGAAGTTTCGATTACAATTGATTCAACTATATTCATTTTCTCCTTATAATTACATTAGATATTCTAATAGGGAAGCAATGAAAGATTCTTTACAAATTAGAAACAAACTCTATAATATGATTACATTTCATGATCAGTAGATCAGTACTCGCTCAGTAAAGTGACGTATTATAGAGAAACAGGCTTACTGTCTCCGTACGGATAAAATACGCGGTAAAATCGGCGATCATATGAACCGATGCCGGAGGCAGAGGTTCATCTGATCGCCGATTTTACCAAGTATTTTATCCGTACGGAGACAATCAGCCTGTTCCTCTATTATTATATACCTCAAAATATCCAATTTTTAACCTTGCTTCTGGGTGAGTTTTTGGATTTCGCCCCCGTACATGCCCCATACGCCACATACATACCCCGTACGTCACCTAGGTGTCGTACGGATATAAACATGACATGGGTAGGAGCGGGCCGTATGTGTAGGAGATACTACCACAGGTATATGATAATAGCTGATTTGTTGCCACGTCGGCCCACTATAATTCTATACAATGTTTCTCCAATATATATAGATGTAATGGCATCCAATGTTTTCTCTCCATACCCCACACTATCCCAGTCCGCATTCCTCTCTTTACTTCTTCCTTCACATTCACCGTTACACGGAAAATGTAGGGTACACTACCGTACTGCGCGCACATTAGAAGCCTGATAAATATCGTCTGCCAATTCGACACAAAAGACTACTGCATTTGCCTAAAATATTTCTGTCTAGAACGCCGTACTCCCCATTAGGAAACACAAGGACGGCTCAGCGATGAATAGCTCCAGTGACCACTCAAAGGCAGCTATGTCATCTTATTTGCATAGAAGTACCTCCGAGCAAGCCATACATATTGTGAACATCGGTTATAGTAACAATAAGAGACGAATACCGTGGCTTACATAGAGAAAACGTAGTTAGTAAGCCCGAAGCAATTGCTCTTCGAGGTTTTTTGTCCCATAAAATATGTCCCAACGCCAAGGGCAAAATCTCTACGGGTTCACTCACTACGTTTTCCTATCATTATACACCTAAAAAAGTCATTTTATGTACAGGCAAAGTACGCCATGGGCACAGTGCGCCCGGACATTCACTACGTCTGGGAGAGTATTTCCGACCAAAATATCTCTGAACAGATTCCGCCCAGTCAACATAACTATGTCTCTATATACTATAGCCATAACAGCGTGTAGTATTTCATAGACATTCGGTTTTAGGTGTATAATAATATACCATACGCCACTGACTGCATTAGGGTGGGGAGGGGGAAGTGGAATAATGTTAACTGGCTTTCTCCTTTCCTGTCAGGGCCCATGCTCCCCTCGATTTTTAATTTCCTGTAATTTATAACAGTATTAATACCTTCTTACTACCGAAGTACCACTTCCTCTTCAACTTTCTTAATTCATTATAGCAGGGGCTGCACAGTTTTTGGAACACCAGATGGTAAAAAAAATGCCCCCCCCCATGGGAATCCCCCCCCCCCCCCAAAAAAAAAATTGGCACCCCCTTGGAATACCAAATAATAAATTTGGTCCCCCCCCCCCCCTTTGGAATGCCCCAAAAAAATGTCCCCCCCTCCCCATAGGAATAGGTTTTGGTTTTTCTCCCCTCGGCCCAAAATAGGCTGTCGATTTAAGGCACACCGCATCGAGTTTAGGCTGCCGTAGATCGATGTGGTCTTGTCTGGTCTGCCGTAGCTCTGCCATGCGTCGACCTAAGTTCAAAGCCCAACAGGTCACAGATGAGTTCAACTTGATGTAAGGTCACTTACATCATTCACGATTCTTGACCCATTCACTTACAGTTACTTATGATGTACAGGTCGAGTTAAGGCGACTTAAGGTAAGTTATGGCTGAACAGGGTCCCTCCTCCCTCTTTGCGCCCCGACAGCTCCACGGCAGCTTCCGCAAGCTCCGTTCATATCATGTCCTTCGCCACTTTATCCCTGAACCTCGCAAGCTGCTTGGTATACAAGACGGAATTCTGGTGCAAGAACTTGATCGCGATCTCCTTCTCTTCCTCGAAGAAGTTGGTGTAGAACCATGGGACTCTCTTGCTCCTAGCAGGAGCAACTTCCGCTTCCAGAGAAGTTCATATTGATCCATGGTTCTTGGCGAGGGATGTGGACTTGGACATTCTTGGGGGAGTGATCTGTGGTGACACTCCCCTTTCTGCTTGGGGGTATGGTAAGTGTGACCAATGACACTGCAAGTGCTGAGGGGCTGGTCATATTGCTTTGGCCACCGCTAGATCCAAATAGTGATGAGAACAACTGGGATCCAACCAGCTGGGTTAACAATATATCATCCAACGGCGGTCGCCTTTACATGGATGCAGACAGCTGCGGAGTGGTGGAGGCAGACTGCTGTTGTGTGGATGTGGATGTGGATGGCAGGCAGGACGTGGTAGCTGTTGGTGGCGGTGGAGAGGCAATGTCCATAGTCAGGAACCCCGCCCGCAGCAGATGGCGCTATTGGTGGTGATGTGGCTGTCAGAAGGTTGTTGTCTGAAGTGACAGAAGACAATGGGCCTGGAACACTGGCACTAGACACCAGGATACCACTAGGACTGTCTGTTTGCTTGAGCTGCGCTACAGTGAGACTTCTCAGCACATGATGTGTGGAACCAGGAATTGGAATCTGGCCCAGACCCACCTCTAAGTTGCCGTCAGCATTTCCACACCCTGGCCATACTTGGACACAAGCTTACAAATTTTGCTGAGCTTTGTCTGCATACTGCCATACCCGATTTGGAAGCCTGGCAGCCATTTGGACCTTAGGTAGACGCAAACATGAAAATAAATTCACCGTTGTCGGGCTTCAATACCCCATGGTGAACGCATTGACAAACTTGATATGCCGTAAGTCATTGGGCTTCCTGTCGGGACCAGACTCAAGTTGACAGTCTCTGTGAGAAGTCCCCCACCAAAGCCCGTCGACTTATGATTACAGAGCCTGTCGACATAAGATGAGTTGAGGTCTGCGGCTGAAGCCCTGTCGACTTCAGGCGAACCCCTGTGGTCATAAACCCCAGGGGTTACTTGGACTGTTGTGGTGGATTCTGGTGGACCAAAGACTCAGAAATAGCCGTCGAGATAAGGCAACACCCTTTTTAGGCTGTCGGGACTGTTGGGGTGATGGTGTAAATCTAGCATTATACTTGATGTTGTAGGAAATGTTTCTAATTCACCAATGTTGAAGTAGAATTAATTATTTCGTGGGACTAGGACAAATGTACTAGTGTTTGTCCATTGTTGTATCCCTCCACATCAGTTTGTAAGACTAAAGGAGGCTCCACACCCATCTCCCAGTAGAGAAACGGGACTGTAACCGTAGACACTGAACTCCAGGGAATGACACAACTATAGTTACCTTGCGCGTTAATCATTACTATAGTACTACAACTTAGCTGATTTCTTGTGATATGCTATGAATGCATTTCATTACAAATATTGATTCTTGTCATTGAATACAATTATGGGAGTCTACTTCATTGTTCTTCCATCTCCGTCCAAAGATTAAGGGTACAATGAGATCAGTTGGCCAGGTTTTCATCCATAGGTGAATGTGAAGTGCAACTGGGAAGGTTTTCAATATAAGACAAGTAAAGCCCTCGAAGGTGGAACCTCGGAAATTGTCACGGTCACCGTGTTTTGCCTTCCCCTTTAATACCGCTCTTCCCCGATCCACGTGGGCCAGACAGAAGAAGGCTATAGGTTGTCAAGTATTTTATCCTTATTTAGTTTAATGATTCATTGAATGTTCACTAGAAAAATCTAAGTCTGTCTCTACCCCGTATAAAAAAAATACAATCTTCTAAACACAACACCCACATGTGCCGCTGTATTATGTGATCACCCACGTTATTATGCCAAATATTGAGTTATATACATTGAGTTTAAAAAAAGCATCTTTAGGAGGTCTTATGAAGGCACAACCACCTGTATTAGAGGGAAACTATGTTCCGGTGGGAATAAGTCAAAGTTACGAGGTAAGGCTAGGAAAAATTACTGCCCAAGGCGTAGCCGCGGGCAGTAATTTTTCCAAGCCTTACCGAGTAACTTTGACTTATTTCCACTGGTACGTGGTTTCCCTATTCCTATATACCTTAAATTGTCGGCTAATATCGATAAAAACCGAATGTCTCTGAACGTCAACCTGGGCAGTAAACGTCAACCTGGGCAGTAACTTCAACCTGGGCAGTAAACAAAAGTCATTCCACCCCCAGCAGCGTTAAGTAATCATAGGTTGTTCACACATAGGTATATAGGAATACGTGTTTCACCCTGAAACCACAGTACAATTATCCTCCGAACATCACCAGGAACACTGTCCTTATGATACAGGGTGGAGGATTCTGGTATACATGTTTGTCTTATCTTTTCACCGGACCCGTATACAATAGTTAATACCAGTGTAAAGTAGAGAGTACACCTGCCACACATCCCACTCCCTCCCTTATACAGTGTAACAGTCCCCGGGGGCGGCGGAGGGGCTGCGTATGGCCTTCCGGCGCGTGCCTCAGGTGCAGATTTGTGCGCCTCAGAGAAGATTGCTGCAGGAGGAATCTGCAGTCGACCCTAATGGGACTCACTTAAAGGGGCTCCACCAATTAATCTCTCAGCCTATCACAAAGGCGCTAAGAGTCTGATGCTTCTCATTCATAATAATTCCAGGCATGTGAATATATATACGATGTAGTCGGGTCTGTTTACAATTTAAGTGATAGGGCTTTTATGTCGAGTTAATATCGTCTTGTATTGGCTGCCCTAAATGGAATGTAAGTAGGCCATACACGCTTGATTTACATGAGGTGGACGCTGAATTATATAGATATCATCCAGTGCCGCTTGTATTTGTTATACTAGCTTTCGTACACCATACACACGTTATTCGTCTTGAATAATATGTATATACACAGCCAAGTGTGTGTGTGTGGGGTTCTTAAGAGTCGTTTCTCCGTAGTGATCCACAATCACAGAGATAAACAGATGCCATAAGAATCTCCCCAAAAGTGGTTAGAAGTAAATTTAAACTTCTCTACCTCGGATAGAACAGGATAGGGAGCGTTCATTATTTATGGCAGTGGTGGTGTGGGTTTTGCTAGGCGAACCCTCCAAATGAATCCCCCCCCCCCCTCAGAAATACCTCCGAGTGAAAATGCCCCCCATCGGAAATACCTCAAAATAAAGCCCCCCCCCCCTTGGAAATACCTCAAAATAAAGCACCCCCAGGCAAATACCCTGATATACATCCCCTCCATAGGCAATAGTCTTAAATTGATTCTTTCCCATATACACATATATATGTACACATATATAGCGATGTTAAGTAAATAAAACCAGCTAAATTCTAGCATGCAAATTTTAAACTTCTATAATAGAATTCTGTAATACACATCTATTCAGCCCTCGAGAAATGCAGACTGCTAGTGACGGTTTAAGGGCAATGACTGCAAGCTTGGTAGCATAGTTATAGGATTAGATATCCACCATCTAGGAAGTGAACCCCTAGCCTGTCAGGACATGTTGGCACTGGAGCTTATGTACCTGCTGCTCTGAGACCTTAATGGGGTGTTCTATTGTGTTCTATTGAGACAGTGGAAGCATCAAAAAGACAACTTGTATGTGCTAAGCTACATTGCATGGCGACCGGCTGACATTGACCATTGAGCTGAATATAGATACTAATACAGTGGAGCTGCACTGCACAAGGTCACAGAGGAATCTCCTGACAGCGATATTGCCTTGGATAGTCTTAGCATATTCATGCACAACCTACAAACTCTAAAATCATTGCAAATCTTTATCAATTCATGCAGAAAATTGTCCTGGTTTGTTTTTCATATATTTGAAGTTTTTAAAAGATTGTGAATAATAGATTGTATTAATTTTGACATCATCATTCATAGTTTTCATGTAATTTTTTCCGTTCCGATGGATGGTTAATTCCGCGGTTGGGGAAAAATTTGTGGTCGCAAGTGGTGGGAGACGGTTTTGGAAATTGATAAGCCTCGTTACTTCACACATCATCATTGATAGTTCCCTAGCATTTTGGTGTAAAACTTACAAACCTCCACCAAGCACCACTTTCACATTGTGGCTTAGCAAGTCTGCTGCTTTCGAATAATAAATGTTTTCAGTAAAGTTGGATTCACATGGAGAGACTCATGTACTTGAGACTGGTGACATCTTTTTCCCAGTCCCCTCTGTCCAAAAATCTAAGAGCAAAATACTGAAATTGAGCTTTCCCATTCTTGAAAGAAAATGGTGGATTGGATTCATATGGAAGGACACACCCAGAACAAAGTCTCAGACATGCTCCCTTTCACAAGGTACATGGTCTCTGACTTGCAGCTTTTTCCCATGTGAATGCCTTGCTTGAAATTCAAGTACCCATGGCTAGCACGCTAGCACCAAGACTAAAGCAAAACCCATTTTTACTTTCCAAACATTGGTGCCAACCTTTCACTCCAATCCCAATAACTAAATCAAGTTGGTCTTTGTCTATTTGATAGTATGACAATTATAATCAGCTCAATCCAGTCAATGTTCTCCCATTGATACATCTTTTGAAATGTCAAAGTGCATTTGATATTCTGCAGGCATTTTTGGGATTACCAATTGCCACATCCAGGATGGGATATCCCAATATTTGGCACCATAGCACAGGAAAACCCTTATCTTGGCAAGTAGAATGCCATCACATAAATATGTGGTCTATTATAGATACTAGGTGAATGTTCACCTAGCTTTGTTACGATTTACAATCAAATCAATACTGCCAACTGAATCAATGAATATTAAACTCTAATCAACCAGTTTTTGTCAGATTCCTGCAAACAGTGTCCACACAAAGTCAGTTGGCACTATCTTTCCTCGTATGTTGTTTGTCTGTGTACTATAAACATGTGTAGCAGAGGCCAGTCACTGTACCCAATGTCATCAAATATATGGATGCCAATGGAACACCCCTTTTACACTAGCCTTAAAACCATTGTAGATCTATTAGATCTGTTAAAGCACAGGAGGGCCAGTAGCTGTCTTACTAATGTAGAAATACTAATAATTATCACAGAAAATGCCAAAGAAGGTGTTGTAAAGGTGAGAAAATCATTGGTTCTGATAACAGTTACTACATGGGCAGAATGCAAGTCTTGCTGTTTTCTGAGAATGTCCTGGCAGTTAAGTAATACTCTCTTACAGTGAATTGTTTGTTCAGTGATGAAGGATATCTGCTAGAAAAATAGGGTCATGAATAAGCAATTATCTCAGAAAATCTCGTGTATGGCAGATCAGTCATAGTATGATGGGCCCCCATATCACAGCCATGGCACTGCCAGGTGCTACAAAACCTCATTTATTATCTTCTCTGTCACAATCGCCATACTAGTATATGTATATATGTATATTTCTGAATTCTGCTAGAAGAGATAAGACATTATTGGCCTTTGAATTGTATAGATTATCCAAAATACACAGTTCTAGGACCCCTTATGTGGGTGAATTGCAAAAACATAAATCGTTGAAATTGAAACTCCCCCCTCAGGCAAAAATCACAAAATGAAACGCCCCCAGGCAAATATCCCAAAATAAAATGCCCCCTCCAGGCAAATACCTCTAAATAAAATCCCCCCCAGGCAAATACCCTCATATAAACCGCCCTCCCCCCTTCAATAGCTCACACCTCCCCCCCCCCCCCCTGCCGTTAATAATGAACGGTCCCTAAGTTGGCAAAAGGAAGTATGAACAAACTGGAGGCAAGTAGCATATGTTATCTCACCCCTGGTACAAGTATAGCCATTGGAATAACATTAGAAAAATATACTAAACGATCACCCCCGTAAAGTGACAATACTACACCACGGCTGTGGCGTAGTGAATTAAAGATGATGTCATATGAATTTGCTAAGTACATTCAAATTATTCTGAAATTGTGATGATTTTTGATAGAAAGTGGTGAGATAAATCCAGAACCGCACTCGAATCGTAAGATAGACAATACTCCACTCATTTGGTTGTGCCATAATCGTCAGTCGGCTTCGCCTTGATGACGATTGCAGCCCAATCAAACTCATGGAGTATTGTCTATTCATACGATTCTCGATGCAGTTCTATATACATATAATCACGAAATGTTCAGAGGAAGAATCACATGTACATATGCAAGGGCATCATTCATAGCAGGGAATAAGAAAAAAGGGGATAGTATGTTCTGCAAATAACCAAAGAGGTACGCCGGGTTCTTTGGTCCACTCACATTTCGAAAATTAAGGGAGGGAGTGAGGAGCTCCTCCACTGGTTTTTTTACCTCTCCATACCTTTTTTATAGCCAGGGGGGGAGCTCGAGAGCAATATGATTTGTTATCCAGATGACCATGAAAATATAAGGGCTTGACCATTCTATAATAGTAGATTGATTTCTATAGGGAGACTATAAACGGATTCGCACTGACAGGTTTACTACAATAACAGGCAGACATTCGCAAAGCTTGGTGGATTCTATGTTGCCACACTTGGCTAGGTGGCACTTACATGTATGATTCATCCCCTCGGTTGTACTTGTCTGACCGGGTTGTACTCATGTGCTGGCCATAATAAATGGCGTCTGCTGCATCTTTATCAATGAACTTCGTTTTTCCGTCGGTGACTCACACGAAAACGATTTGGTCAGACTTCGATGAACAAATTTGACATATATAATAACTTGTCGTTCTCACATTGGTGGGATTCCGCCTTTTTTAAATGGCCATAGTGAGCCGTAGGCCCGGCGTCCACCTACTACAATAGACATTTAAGACCTCACGATGCACTTCAATACATAATGATTAATACGGAGAGAGACTGAAGACATAGTTGAAATTTTATTGAGACTATTGATGAGAAAACTTTGAGGGAAGTAGTTGGTTGAATAGTTTCTGGTGTCCCACTGAGTTGAAAGCCATACAAGTGAGTCTATGAGTGAGTTGTCGAATTGTTTTTGTATATAGGGTAGGTAGGGGGTACTATTTTTTCCGAGATTGTCCGTTGAAGAGTGGAGAGTGAAGTCACGTGGGGACACGGTCAGGTGACGACCGGAGGAGTGGTTGGAGATTGTAGTCTCTCCTGCGCACATTATCACCAATGAGTTGGACACAATGCCAAAAAATATAGATAATCGGGAAACCCTTTATCTTACCAAAAAATATGAACATCCGTGTGCATCGTAATCTGTTTTTGGGAACATCGTAAGGCCTATTGTAGACGATTCTGAGCTCAGTGGACGCCGGGCCTGAGTGAACAGATTGTACATGGAGGGGATTTGATACCATTATAGGCGCGTTTCCCGTCACCGATCTACAGTCAGGGACCACCGACGTACTTTTAGCACTGCCGACCCAGAATCGGTCAATGGAAACGACCCACCTCGTGAAATGACCCAGGACTTTTTCGCCTAGATTATGCAATGTGGCACCACCCAGCACTGAGTGAAAGCTTGGTCACTGAGCGCAATCTACCACCCTCACCGATTTTTCCATAGCGACGCACAGTGGGTGGCACCACCGACAGACTTTCTAGATAACTCAAAAAGTCTACATCTTTTTCGCCGGCCAAGGGATACAGTCCTTAAGCAGGCTTTCTACCTGCTAACGAAATGGCAACCGATTATTAAGGCGCTGTACAAATGTCGATGGGTGGTTTTCCTTGAGAATATATCCCAGCCTATAATCGGTGAACACAAAGCACACATGCAATTTCTACCCGGGACTAATTATTACCAATTGTTAGCTCTAGGTCAAATTCATTCTGCCACCGAATATTTGTACCTAAAGATATTTCGTTGGTGAGCCAAAAAGTCGGTGGGCGGTGTCGTACTGCCTTGAACTATAATTTTTATCCCGATTTTAACTTGGAGATTATTTGACCAAAAGTGGCAAATAATAGGTGGGAGGTGCCAAATGCCATAATCGGTGGTAATAATGGGCCGGGAGAAAGCCTGCAATATTCAATCATATGAGAATCAGTGGACTAGCCTAGGCAAGGTGGCATGTGATGGGATTTTGTAAGTACAAACTAATGGAGTGTGCCTCGTAGGTTGCACCTTCATAAGATAAATCGGTACGATCAGACTGCACACCTGAATGATTTACCTGTGAATTTCGACAGAGCAGTGCGAGTCACTGTGTACTAAGCATGGTGTGGTAGGATTGAAATTGTAGATAGCTTTCCTTCTCTAGACGAGTATATCATGACTACTAGCTTATCTCTACTGATTTACAAGGAGAGTAGCCACCTAGCCAGTATACTCACATAATAACAATTCTGAACATTTAGTATGAGGTTTGTAGGCCTACCTGTACTTACATGGATGGGTTATACTTGAATGTATACCTTGAGTACGAGGTCTGTACCTATACTTACATGGGTGGGTTATACTTGCTGACGATCATAGTCTGGACCGGCATCCTGATACAATGGCCTTTGGAGGGGCCTTGCAGGTTGGTCCGACCTTTATAAGGAGCTCCTCCAGCGTCTGCCCCTAGGGCCTCCAGCTCCTCCTCCTCCTCCTCCTCCTGGACTTGGCGCCACGAGCCGTGTATACTGAGTGGTGTGTGATCAGCTGGCGCCTGACTGACGCTAGTCCGTTCGGTTGCCCGGAGGCAGGTGAGAGGGGGCGGGCACTGACGGCGAGCAGGTCGTGGCAGGGTGGGAGGGAAGGGGATGGCGAATTGTACCCCGGACTCACGCCCGTGCACGCTGACGACGCGACTGTCGCGTCGACTGGGCGGGAAGTGATGTCTTGGTCCTGGCTCCTGCTGCTCCCTACAAGCCGCCGCCGTGAAATCCAGCACTGCTGGTCTCCACACGGCGCGAGCACCTCCGCTTCCTGCGCCTCCTGGCACTCAGCGAGCTGCTCGCGGTAGGCACGGATGGGCGGGCGGGAGGCGGACGTCAGGCGGGCGGGTCACGGCCGCCCCGCGAGCACCTTCCCGGTGCATGGATCATCGCCTCGCATGACTCCTCCTCTAACCATCAAGCAGTCAACCGATCCAGGTCCGGTTTATACCCCTGTGTCCCTTCACACGCCTACACCACACACACTACTTGTCAAATTGACCCACCCTGGATGATTGAGCAGAACTTTCATCACCCTTCACTCCCCTATATATGTGAACTTATCTATTTCATTCAGTTTGCACTCACTGACCCTCTTAGAACGAAGGAAAATAAATACATAGTAAGAGCGAAAATAAAAATGAGCCCAAAAATTTAGGTATGAAGACTTAACCCATACTGACCCCGGATGCTTCGGACACGTGCACCTAAAAGCCCCAGCCGTTCCTCCCACGTCGTCTGGCGGGATACCACAGTGGAACCCGTGTATAAGTTCAAACACGAGAGATCCACCTCGACGGGGAGGTAGGGGTAGGGTGTCAAGGGGCTAGCAGGGTGGGATCAACAGGTCAAACAACGATACTACTAACCGCGCAGTGCTCGTGGACTCCAGAGAGTAGGTTATCGGCATCGGTAAATTACATGGGAAAATACAAATGTACATGGGAAAGTATTCAAATGTTGTGAATATGGTGGTGGTATCTTTTTTTTTGTCGTGAGTCGTGGCAGAGACAACGACGTGATAAATGGTCCCCTGACAGAAGCTGCTGAAGCCCATTATGGTGTAGGATTTCCCGTCGGCTGGAGGGAAGAGTCATTAAAGCAAAGAGAGGGATGGCTTAGAGACCGCTGTCGCCACAGAGAACGACGCCTCTAATGGAAGCCGTGTAACTGGAAGCGCTGCGTTATCTCTTAAAGCAATTGCTTGATGGATATTTCCGTGTTGCCATATTAAAACAATGTGCGCTGAATTATTTAAAAGCACTTTGAAATTCATCAAGATTATTTTCCGGTTCATCTTGACGGAGCGCAGGCATTCATAATATTCATTGATGACTATTTGATCGTCCATTCAGACACTTCCATCGCTAGTCACACCCGGTCAGGGCTCCACTTACTCTACCTCCTCCACCCTGCTCCGGGCCGGTCCTCTCGCCCGCGGGCCTGGAGATGAAGAGCCGGGAAAGTTGTTTTTGACGATCAAAAGGACGCTAAAGAATATTACAGGATATTGCGAAATTGCCCCCTTCTGTCATCCTCGGTTTCCCAATATAGAAATCACAGAACAACGCTAGGTTCCTGTCGCTGATCAGAAGGCGGGGTGCTGAGGGGGAACTAGATTATCTACTCCAGCCCATGGTGTATTGATTAAGGCCCCCTGACCATACAGCGGATAGCCGCACAGCCTAGACGAAAGTAGAATATATAGGCCCTTAACGTGTGGCCCGAGATAGCAGCAGAAATTAGCCCCGCGTATTATTCATCGTAGAAACTCACCGCCAGGCCGCTGTTCTCGTCGAGTTGGTGGGTGAAGCCATTAAATGGGAAGCCTGTCTTTAGGGGGCCATCTCTCCAGGTCGCTTTATGGACGGTGTGGGGTGTGGGCTCGGGAAACTCCGAGCATGCATATACAGGGTGCCACGGTCGATACACTAGCCACAAGTCAGCAGCACAAGGTCCAAGTCTCGTGTAATTCCCACTGGGTGAAGTTGGCAGCCATTTGGCTAAAGACTGCCAACTATTTGGATTGACCTTTGACGTTTGACCTACGGGGATGGAAGGCAACGTCAGCAGAGGGCAATCAGCGGTGGAATCTGCTACAAAGGGCAAACGCTGTAAGAGGAGTGATGAGTTCTCTTCTTCTCTTAAAGCGACTGGAAATACACTTAGGTCCATCTCTTGTCCTACCAACGACTGTTTATCCAGAACCACTGGTAGCAATAACAAATATTGGGGTTTACATTTTAAGAATAGTATGGAACCAGTCTGAATTTAGTTATTTGTATCTGTCGATAAGGACTGCTTTTCTGGCATGGTAAATGTAGTATCCGCCTATAACGTCTGACTGAAGCGCACTCCCTTTGATTTGAGAATTCATTCTATTGTACAGCTCCCCTACGCTCATTGTGGCCTTCTCCCTTTTGCTGCACCTGATGATATGATAATCACAAAATACACTATACAAAATGCATATGATTTACATCCCAGAACCAAATAGAGCCCATATAAAAACAGCATTACCACTAATAACAATATTATATGGGTCAATTGTGGCATCATAAAAAGAATCTCGATTCGCCATCCACCCCATCAGGAGCTGTAAAATCAGATGTGTCAAAACAGTCTCGGGTTGTTATATCAAATCATTCTGACCTGAATACTGGTGTTTTCTCTGTATTAACTTATGACATGTCCTAATGGGCATGACTCGCCTCGCACGGGAAATCGTTCAGGCCATAGCGCAAACCGTGGAGAGGATCACGAGTTGTTCAGCGAGCTGCTCACTCATTCACGTGATGTTTGACCTCTGCCTCCATAGACCCAGCCCCAGCTCCCACGTGGTCCTCGCACCGATTCACCCGCCACAAATCAATGGTTCACCCGTGAGCAATTACCGAGTGTTGGGGTTAAAAACATGAGATGGCTACTCCTCCCTAATCATGAGATATTGAACCCAATGCAGGCAATGGGCTATACTGAATCCGCTTCACATGGTTTAGACGTTCTGAACTCATCCCTGACAAAAACATTATTTTTTCAAAATTTTGTTTAGCTTTGTGTGCGATGCGAGTTGAGAACAATCAGTACTGAATGATCTGTCAAGCCAACATTTTTGCTATTTAAGACAATCAGTATACGAAAACCATAGTCTCTGTTAATGTCTCATTACACTATAATCCTCTTTTACTAAAACCAAATTACAAATACAGGGTAAATATTGCTGTCTATTTATTCGCCGTGGATGCTACCAATTGGAATTTGTTACTGAATCCAAACATATGGATACAGTATCACCGCGTAAGCGGCACTTTGGTCCGGAACGGAGCGTGTGCGCTTACGCGGGGTGATCGCTTACGCGGGATTTTCAAGTTTCCTCCTGGCCAGTATTGAAGTGTAATATACCGATATGTAAGGGAGGCATGGGGGCCGGTAAATCTTAAAACAATTTTCGAATATCTTTTAAGTGGGTCCGAAGTTATTAAACTTTGAATTATATATGTATTTTCTATGAACATACTCACACACACTAATTAATCTATGTTTTGTAGGGTGTCCGTCCGCTTACACAAGGTTTTAGGCCTTTTCTTACCGAAATAACTGTCCGCTTACGCGGGGTGCCCGCTTACGTGAGGTGCCTGTTTATGCACGGTTAAATCAAACATCTAATAGAGGGGAAAATTTCCGTTCCGAGCAAAAGTGTCCGTTTACGTGGGGTGCCCGCTTACGCAGGGTCTCCGTTAGGCGGGGTTCTATTGTACCTATACGTATAGCAGATATGCAATAAATATACATGTATACATATGCACGCGTATACTGGATGATAGACGAGAACAAACACATTCTTCCTAATGTGACAACGGAGTGACAAAGTTCACTCTCCATAATAAAACACCTCTTTGCCAAGTTATCAAGAGCAGAACTATCCAATAGACCTGACAGCAGACTCCATCAGGGTTGCTGGAGGAGGGACTAGAGGGGCCCATCAGACCTGTTTTGTCGCCCTTAACAGAGATCACCAACATCACAAACCAGGTAGAATGCTCATGGAGCCGTTGATGGGCGCGCAGCCCGACGAGTCTCCGCTGCCCTATCCGTCGGATCCAATTTGCCAAGGGTAATGGCGGCGCATCTAAGGCGGCGAGGCGGCAGCATCTATTATGTATAATGATAGCATAGAGTAGGAAATTTCCCAGGAGCTTTCCGCACGTCAAAAATCAGTCAAATCCAGGGCAAGAAACACACACACGCCATCTGACATTGCTGAGGGCTTTGGTGAGGAACCAAGCAAAGGTCCGTTCAGTTTTATATCAATTTAAAAAGAAACGAGAACCCCCTCCTTCCTTATATAAAAAAACAGGTTTCCTAGGATTTCCTGTCTTTGGGAGTGGACTTGTTTGGATTAGTTTGATTGATGTATCGGTATAGTAATTAAACAATATTGACGATGGATTAACTGAGGAAGCTACTGTCTCAGATGGAGGGGCAGTTGGAGTTAACAATTTGCAATATTGATTTCCAAACACCGTTCAGTATTGCCTGTCTAGCCGAAGTCGATGTAAGCCGAACATCACTCAGAAATAAATGCCCACTAAATATTGACTTGCGACAGACCGAGAGCCTCTCCGATAAATATTGTGTTTCCACCGTGGAATTCAGAAAAAAGAAAAGCAGAAATAAATAAGGCTTAAGACGGGAATTGCCACCATGGAAGAATATTCGGGGATTTTAAATCGCACACAGTTTGACTCGAGTACAAACGGAAGAGCCGCTTGTCAGTGGCCAGCAGACATCAACAAAATTTAACTCTGTTTATGAAGAAGTCTCCTTTTCCCCCCTGGTTCTCAGGGATGATGTTAAAGCGGCCCTTTAAGAATTAGCCTATGTTGTTCAGGTTCTAAACCAGTTTTATTATAGGAATCGTCTTTGATTCAGTGTAGTAACTGCCTATCGATGATATTATTAAATGTATATCTCTGACTGTTGATGTCACTAAATTGTTGATTGCAATAAAAATCTATTTAAAAAAATATAGTAGAACCTTCATATAGCCAGCGAAGTATTTTATTATTTCCTATTGCTTTATTGGCTACCTTTATCTAGAATGATACCTAATCGCTGGCTGATCCATCGTGTCCACATTTATTATACTTCTCAGAGAGAACCATATCGCAGCTATTTTACTGTAATTATCTCATGCCCGTGCCAATTGAGTCCTTCCTACCCTTACAGACCGATCGTGCATGTAATTTCATATCGTTTTTGATAGTCCTTAGCGAATGATCAAAGAATGAATTTCCACATCTCGATGTCTCCTCATCTACTAGTTTTTCCCTTCTCCGGCTGCCGTCTTCCTTCCTACACGGAGGTTAACTTATGCGAGGCACGAGTCGCGTAGAATTACTTGCCAAACGCTGTACCGATATCCATTGTCGTCTGCCGATGTAATCTCTGGGTATCTTCGGTCCTTTCCTCCCAATTATAAACGGATTTCTTTGGATGTAAGGCGACGCGAAGCTCTGGGCTTATCTTATACACATACATCTCAATGTCGTATACCTAAATGTAAGATCTAGTGTGATCCTTCACAGAAGGTTTAACTCAGGACTTGGCTGAATACGCTGCAAGGTTCCGAGCTTAGGGAATGTTCCTATGTTTCTGAATGACGTTTCTCGGTGGGAATAACTGTGTCCAGTGGTTATTTGCGAACTGAGCATGGAGTCCCTAGGGCCCGTCTAATAATCTAAGATCGTACATGTAGACCATTTTAAGTATGCCATAGAGACCCAGAGACGATGTAGTTAAACTTTTTTCAACCCTTATGGACGACTTTATGGACGGCTAATACTGTCTTGGCGAACAGACTTTGATATTACTAAATGATAACTCTTGTACGACCTATCGAAAAAGGACTTCATATACGATCCTAGATTAATTAAACGGGCCCCTGGTCTCCCCAATCAGGTTACAAAAGACCACTGATTCTTCACGTCTTGATCGTCAGTGGACTCTCCAAAGGCCAATATGTTGAACATTATCAAGAGTAATCTGCTTTCTAGATACTGACATCTAGAGTATATACATCAAGTTTTCTCAATTGCATACATATATGGGGGCTAATATTTGTTATCTCTATAAATAGCTATACCATCTTTAAAAGAGTATATTTGTTGATAACTGTTATATGTTATTAATGTATGCTTTTATCATCATCAAATTCCAATGTGGCGTAGGTTGTTTCACACACTCTAATGTCAACATAATCTAACATTACAACGGATATAATTCCCCGTTCATATCACTGGAAACTGCCTCTCAAAATCAATAGCCATAGCCCAGCATCCCCACCCCATCAACACAGAGTACATTGACTGAATTCGATATATCTAAACTAATCGTTGTAGAATTTATGTTTTTGTATCGCTAGTTGAAATATAAATGGAATTATTTTCTTTCGGCTACGAAACATAATTCTAACAGGAATCCTTCTCTGTCTGCTCAGACTATATTTCCTATTTCCTGGGGTGCGTGTGGCTTCTCATTTTCTCAATCCAATTTCACATGCAGAAGCCACCTACGAATCTGTTCTGCCGGCGTCCGCTGGCTTGTCTTATCAAATTACAGGCAGGCTTTTTGGCGGGACCATTAGCTTTAGTGCCTGGGATGCTGCGATGCTTTCAGTGTGGGAACACGTTTTGACTCTAAAGGCCTCATACGAGGACCCCATCACAACCAGGAAATGACCAACAAATGAAATGCTCACATCCACAGGGGGAAAAAAGCAGTGCCCTGCCTGTGCCCGGAGGCGTGCAAAGATGGTGTCCACCCGGGAAATGGCAGCTAGTGGTCATTGTATCAGTCGAGAAAAGCCTTGGACTGGAGTTATGCTAAGACGGTGTCCGCCAGCCAAGTGGTCACTGCAGAAGTCGAGAAAACGCACTATCGCGCGTGTGACTAGAGGCATGCAATGGAAACAGCACGCAGTGGTCACTGCATATATCGGGAAAAGCCAGCAGATAGATTTCACTTGCCTCGTGCATTAAAAAGACATGAGTGCAACTTCAGCTGTTAAAATGCATCTGCTATAAGACCATGGATAATGTCTGCACTAAGAACCTGGTTCTTTACGTACAATATTGGTATGCAGCGAAAAGTATTTTTGAGTTGATAGTTTTATTGCTCGCTCCCTTAATGTGCTTGGCCAGGCAGCAGATCAATTTGTTTGTAGGAGTGAGGAAGCCATACTGTATTCAGGATATGGAGCGTCGACGGGACCCCTATATAACAGAAACATAGTAATGCTGTAAGAAAATGATATACAATAGACTAGCGATTAATTTTAAACGTTCTTGATTAAATTAGATGGAGTTAATCAAGAAAGATACGCTCATATTTGAGTGCAATCTCTCTCCAATTATATTCAATCAGGCACTTTTCTTGTAAGCACTCTTGATTTATTCATAAGGAGTACTTGGTATTATACAACTCATTGTGTCATTATGGGTACCTCTCTATCTCCTACAGAACAGATCTAGATCATTTTGGGATTATGAACAAAAAAATATCATGAATTTATGAAATAGATTATATTTGTAGACCCGAAATTGATGCCCATTTCGAAATGATAGCCCCAGTTCTTTGTGACTACATTAATGTATTTCTATTTCAATAATGGCAAGAGGCTATATGACAAAAACCAGAAATTGTGACATCTATATGCTGACCATCTCCTAAAATCATGAAGTAATCAATAAGGGAGGCGATGTGGGGTATAGCCGCTTGATGTAGCGAATAATGTCCTACATGAGGGTCAGTCAGTGAAATTGTAATCGACTAAAAGCTTTATAAATCGTAACTCCAGAGAGATTGATCTTTTAAACGGTCCGTCCTCAAGGGTAGCCTTATTTGGTATTGATTCTGATTGGTACTGACAAAAACATCTAGCAGCTTTGCCAATAACTATATAGAGATGTTATCTAAGAGTCGCCATCTGATCAATGATTCAGTCTGACTATAAACCGAAATCTGGTGTAGGTGGACTGGGTTTTCAACACTGTCAGAATAATTCATTTGGGACGGCACCTCAAAACATGGAGTTAGATTGTCAACATAAAATTCATCCAATGCTCATGCTCGAGCCTGCAGCGAGATGTCGTGCATACCCACTTCTCACAAGAACGGAGTCACTTTTCACTTTTGCCGCAATGTCTCTAATTGAAAACATTGATGAATGGTCTAGCATGAGATTGGAGACTTTAACATTGCTATGTGATCCGGGTATTAATAAAAGACCGATGGGTTTCCAGTTGCTGTGTTGTAAAAGGGAGCGGTGGAGGCGGTGGATCAGGGGGTGATAGAGCCGTAATCCAAGTCGCCTCAACAAGCTGTCTGCTCCGAGCAGCTCGTTCTATTGCCTGACTTGCCAAGAGTGCCTCGATCCCTTCTCGTCGACCTAACATTGCAGGCACGGCCAGAAAATTGACTCCGAGTGTACCGGCGCTGAACCTTACCTTGCCGTACGGGTCAGAACGATTACACAGAAGAAAATGAATTTGCCATCGATTTGATTGAGAGGTGGGGCAAGTATAAACGCCCACGGGGGGTGGGCGTGTACCCGCTGGCGTGCAGGTCGCCACCTGCTCGGTACTGCTCCCCCATCACACAGCAGTCGACACGGCAAACACGCGCCGACTCCCCGATTCCCACACCTCAAGCCCGCAAAATGGTAGCTGCAGGTGGGGAAAAAGTGAGCAGTCCTGCTCCCTATGAACTTTATCAATTTCAGAAAATATGCTCCATGTCTAGGCTTATCTCGAAGTCTATCGCGGACTGCGTGGGTCCCCCACTAAGAGAGCAGCTCGCCCGTTGAACTGCTCGTTGTGAAGAGGCGCAAGACAAAATCAAAGCCGGTCGAAGACGTATCGATCCCCTTTTGTCTGCCCGGGGATAATATCACTGAGACTTGGACGACTGCCTGACATTTGCACAGATTCATCATGTCTATTAGTAGTTTGATTAAATCCCATTAGCGAAATAGAAAATGTTGTGAAGTATAAGAGCACTGTAGATTCACAAGCAAAACACGGTTGCGCTATGGGGTACAGATGGGGAAATGCCAGACACGTCTTTTGTATGAAGGAGGAATAATTAAACGTGTTGAAAAGGGACGAGGTGAAAAGAGAAAGTGTTTGAGAGTAGGGCACCTGAACACCCACCTGCCAGCTGCCTCGTCCATTCAGCCCACCGCTGAGCTGTTCCCGGTGGTAGTCCAGCTGCTCACCTGCTCTGAGACAGAGAACGTGGAACAGCTCCCGGTCCGTCTTTTGTCTAGGGGAAAGTGGCCTTTTAGTGACTACGAGCAGCTCCAGTCAAGATTTAATCCCTGTGTGTAGAGAGGAGCAGCTCCGAGTCGCAGAGAGGAGCGGGCAGGGAGAGGAGGAGGAGGAGGAGAGGGGCGCTGGTGGTGTCTGAGGGGGTATAGGGTGACTCGCCTGTGAGAAGGCAGGGGGTAGAGGGAGGAGTCCGGGTCCTGGTTGATGGTAGATTCGGGGAGACTTTGGATAAAAGGATTAGCGACAGGACAGAGATGAGATGGATATAGATGGTTTGATAGAGATACATGATGAGGAAGTTTAGCTGACTGTCATAAGGAAGAATCAAAACTGGGGTGTCGTACAGTAATGTATGGTGACAGGGCCTGAACCCGCTGGTCGTTTACGCTCCTCTTTTATTCCCACACAATAGTATAGGGGAGAAGATGTAAATAATACAAGGACTAAGGGACCATGGGGTGGGGTTAAGAAGGATAAACAATAAAGTGCGAAAAAGTCAAAGGGGAAAAGACAGACGGGTGAAAGAACAAGGGAAATAGGACCACGGGTAAATGGCTGGTATGTATATGCCCGGGCGTGTGCATACGTGATTTCGGCTGTTGGTAGGCCCTATACCATATCCGATTTGGACGCTCACAAGAATTATATTGTTTCGGGATCGTCAGTTGTATAACTAGACTATTGTATTCAACATAACGGACTGACATCCTATGTTTGCATTAATGTCCGGAGAGTCATATGGTTTGAATTTCAATGTTTATGTGTGTGTTTTGATTGGACCACCAAAATACAAGAAGTAAAAATGATTTTCTTTTCAGTTGACGACCACTTGTTGCCGGTTCGTGCAGCGGCTTTCAATTTAAATGGTTTGACCTGTGGTGACTGCTAATCGGTAAACAAGTGACTTCTTCTTTATACAGGTTTAATTTCAAATGGTAAAGAAGACCTGCACATGGTGTGATTGATCAGGATATTCAGGGAATCATATCCGCTATGACACCTTATATTCCTCAATAATCCATACGAATCGAATGTATTTGTCAAGAGTTAATATCAACACAACCGTAAAATCAGAGCTGTCATTCAAACGCCTGACACGTTTGTTTAAAAAAATGATTACTGCTATTTTGAACAAAATAAGGTTACTGAAACACCGCACAACATCTGATCCACGCACCAAGGGAAATTTCTATTTATATCTGTATGCTTTCTTATATTACATATAGATGTTAGCTGTTTAGTCTATCAAGCCATGTCTACATGTCTTGTTAGTATGTTCACATCTTTTCTTTTCCGATTGTTAGAAATGAGGGGGAAAGGGAGGTAGATATAAAACTTGGATAATGATTGCTATATTACTAATACGCAAGTACAATAATTGTAAATAAACTACTGGAGAAGCTTCCAGAGGTAACAAAGGATTCTAGGTGTAACAAAAGATATTGAGAAGACCAAAAAGAGGCCCGAGTCATTCCTTTTTGAAGGAGCAATTAACCAATAAGCCAACATACTAAGCCAACATTTATAGAATACCCTCTTATCCAGATATGCTGAGTATGCTTGTCTGATTGTTACACCTGAAACTGCGAATTTCACCCCTTGCACACTCGCGCCATCTTGTAATGGCGTCCAGTATTTCACACCAGAACGAGGCGATAGACTCTGGCATGGAGCAGCCACACTGCAGCAAGCGCCAAACATTATAATAATGATACTATAAATGGCTCTTGTGTTACAAATAACCGGCCGAAATTTATAAACAAAACATTTCCTGAGATATAACGGAGCATTATCATAGATGACAAGGAGTCAAAAAAGAAATTTGATTTACTGATATTATTGCATTTCCGATACTGGCTTTGATACAAAGTTGTCAATGGTTGCTATATTTTACAAGTGCAATATTTATTCCCCTGTATATCTTATTTTTTAATTCTTCTACTGTAACAGGTTTATCATTATATCAGACTTAAAACATTATCAAATATTGTGATAAATTCCCAAATTTCCTGATAATTAACTGATGTATTATTAGTCTATTACCTCAGTAAATATCTATCACAACCTGGTAATATTGGTATCATTTGTATCGTCTTGAAATACCTAAGAAGGTAGGATGTTTGTTTTTATAGGTCATCACGATATATTTTTCATTAAATCGCTCTGACAGCAGGAAGGTAACATGTTTGTGGTTTTTTTTACCTAAACAATTCCAATGTTCAAGCTGTGACAGAAAATCATAGACATAACACAGGTATATCATATATATATATATATATATATATATATATATATATATATATATATATATATATATATATATATATATACCAACAGATAGGCCTAAGTCCCAGCTTTCTGAAAATGTTTTAATTGCAGAATTCTGCCGTTTATTTATGACAGAAGAGCGATTTATATTTTCATTATTATAGTGTTATTGGGCACTTGCTGCAGTGTTGGCCGCACTCTAACAGCGCTCGCCTCGTTCTGGAGTGCGGAAATTTCGCTGGTGCGCGGCTGATACTTTATTAAGTGCAAAGAACCAGCGAAACCCGTTATCACGGCGATCGCAGCGCCACGCTTATGTGCAAGAGGTGAATACAACTGTTTTAGAAACGTGCACAGAACTTGTTCACCAGGCTAAATGTTAACTGATATGGGATTAATTGGAGCTTATTTTGTTTTAAACGTTCACTGTTACTAGCCTTCATCTAGGTGTGTAGCGATATCCAACAAGTGGAGTATTGTTCATTTCACGATTCGATTATGGTTCTGTATTTATCTCACCCCTTTCACGGACATTAGAATAGCATCCTTATATCAAAATAATCCAAATAACCTCTGCAGATCAGTTGTGTGGTATTTTCACTTTACATGGGCGATCATGATCATCGCATATAATTTTCTAATATTGTTTCTTTGGCTAAACTTGTACCAGGGGTGAGATATGCAATTCTATACATAACGAGGTTGTGTGTGGCGGTGCAGAACTCCAGACCTCGCATGCCCTTTTTCATGCCCTTTCCTATCCCCTATCCCAAGTTCGTGGGACAAGGAATGCCAGGGAAGAAAGATTGTGTATCCATTGCTAATATGCTAAGGTATATAAATATATATGAATATATTTGTCGATGTATTGTGTACACTAAAGGCATATCGTTTGGCGATGTTTGAAAAGCAGTGACTACCTCCCTGTCTAGGGCTCAAATTGTATAACTATATGTATTTTAGAATAGAAAATAAAACGTGAGAATGGTATATTTTCTATCGAGGTTAGCAGCAGGCAACAACATGGATATTCCTTCGCTTTTATATCATATCTGTTAGACATTTAGAGACTAAAAATCGGACACATCAAGAATCTGTTTGTGTCAGAATATGATATCCTTTGAATAAAAGATGTTGAAGTCTAGATCATGCCATATATGGTATAATCCGGAATCGTTGTTTTGAGAGCATAGCTTGGTGAGGTAAATGCAGATTAATCACCGCTACGCGACTATGTCGACCGTTTCGCCGGCGGGTCTAGGAGATATACAGAGAAAGAGAGAAAGTCGAGCACTAAAAGTAAGAGTAGGCAGAGGAAGAAGCCGAGATGGGGAGAAGCACACAGAGACAAGATAGGGAATTAAATAGCACTAAAACAAGTAGTAGATGTGGCACATGACAGTCATAGGGAATAATTTATGTGATGTCTTAAGTGTATTCCGGCATTTTCTGCTCTCTACATGAGGATCTGTAAGACAACAGACACTAATATATGCCTATAACAACACCTAATTTAAGCGTGTTATGTGTTTAACCCACATCCCTTTTCGGAGCACTAATCTAGTTTTGACTACTTTATACGAAATAATGAGCTTGTATTCTGGCTTGCTATGTATTTTAGTTATCGGAACAACTGCGTCAGAAATGCTGCGATTGGCAAATCTGGTAAAATACACTCAAGGAAATTGTAATTAGACGTTAGATATCTACGTTATACATCAGTAATATGCTTTAGCCTCGTTTATCAAAGTTAACATCATCCTACAGCTTCCACATGTAATATGAGAAACCATGAAGATTCCATGAGATAGGCTGACGGCGGTGCTGACGTCAAGGAGTTAATCAATCCCTCTCTCAGATTTCTCAGAGAGGGAAGGGCCCCGGAGCGGAACGTGTTCGACATGGGATAACGGGGAAATAACAGGATCGGTGTGAAACCGAACGCGGCCAGGTGAAACCCACTGTGTGCTCCCCATACCATCCCTCCTCTGCCTCCCGCCTCACACCAGGAAGGGTAATCTGCTTACAGCGATCTTAGCGCTGGCGTCAGCGCTAAGGCCATTACACGTCCGTGCCGAGAGGGAGTCTATCACCAGCGCTTCGGATAATGCCACCTGCAACACGAGCAATGGGTGTTACAACATGAGAGAGCAGACGGTCACAGAGAGAAACTCTATACACTACTATGCCAGGAGGAAAGTGAAACGACTGTTAGAGATATTCACTATGGTTATTAACAGTAATGGCTAACGCGGAAGAATATATAGGGCATTAAAATTTATTGAAGGGAAAGTAATTACGAGGTTATGATGAGATAATCAGTCAGGAGCTATTGAAGAGCCCTACACCGAAGGGGATGAAGACGTGAGTCCAGTGTTTATTGTAGGTTTGGTGGGTGGTGTCCTTTTTTGCCGGTAATCCGAGAGAGAGTTACCGGAGCATGGGTTAGCACGTTGGAATGTGGCGTTCCCACGTGACTTGGTGTGAACGACCCATGTGTCCCAAGGGCGTCAAAACATTTTGAAAGTGGAGGGCGAAATGAAAAATTGCTGATTTTTTTTTCATACAGGGTATGAAGTCAGACATTGACATTGGCCTGTTCAACAGGATTCAGCATGAACCTGTGAAAAGTCCGCGAAATGTCATGGCTTAGCCATCATCGCACGCTAAAAGTTTGACTTTGACATTTTTCCAAAGTGAAAAGTCAAGGTTTGGCTATCATTGCACCCTCAAAAGTCAGACTTTGACACTTTTCCACTATGAAAAGTCAGGGCTTAGCCATTGTTGCATGCTTAAAAGTCAGACTTAGGCATTTTTCCACTGTGAAAAGTCAAGGCTTAGCCATCATTGCACGCTAAAAAAGTCAGACTTTGACATTTTTCCACAGTGAAAAGTCAAGGTTTAGCTATCATTGCACCCTCAAAAGTCAGACTTTGACATTTTCCCACAGTCAAAGATGCCTATATGTATGAAAAGTCAAGGCTTAGCCATCATTGCACGCTAAAATGTCAGATTTTGACATTTTTCCATGGTGAAAAGTCAAGGCTTAGTCACCATTGCACGCTAAAAAGTCAGACTGTGACATTTTTGGGCTGTAAAAAGTCAAGGCTTAGCCATGGGCCTATTCTTAAAGATCAGACATTTTTTGATGCTGAAAAGTCAAGACAAATTTTTACACTTGATTGAGTAAATTTTTAAGCTTCTGCCTTTTTTCTGGCAAAAAGTGGGGAGGGGAAGTTGCTCCCCCCTGCCCCCCTCCCTCCCTGCCCCCCCCCCCCCCCCCATTCTGACACCACTTTGACCGATAGGCCTTGAATGAAGGGGATAATGTCCTCCATCCTGCTGGCATGATGCCCCGGCCTACTTGGGCCCTTCACGGGCACCAGGTTTGAGGCTCTAATGCTACGCTTAAGCCCAACGCACACTAGGCGACTTTTCCCATTTTTAGCGGAAAAGTCGCCGTAAAACTTGAGACATTTTTACGGTACAATATCGCTATGTGTCCCATAGTTTCCTTGCGATATTGCAGACCTCATCATACATCCCCTTTTCACCCCCTTTCACCCCCGCTGATTTGGAAGGAAAGGAAAAGTCTCAAGGAAAGTCTCAAGGAAAGTCTCAAGGAAAGTCTCAAGGTGTGCATGGATAGGCCTAGAGATTTTCGGTAAACCTCCTGCTGGGGGGACCGACGCTCGAGCAAAATTTGTCGGCGACTTTTCCTGACCCCTGCTGTGTTTATTGCACCCCCTTGCGATATTTTTCCTAAAAAGTCTCAAGCATATCGCAAGGAAAAAAAACGCCAAGTGTGCGTTGGGCTTTACACCATCCCCCTGACATTCCGACAGTCAATTTTCCTCAAATCGTAAGTGAACGGGAACTTTTTATGGCCTTTGCTCTGCTCGGCCCCAAATATCCTGGCGACTTAAAGGCCCACCAAGGTGAATCAAGGTTGCCGCAGGTTGTAGTGGTATCTCTGTGGTGTTGTCGTGGTGTTGATTATGGAGTCTTCCTGGTGCTGCAAGGCCAACTATGGTGTTTTTTGCCGAGTCAGTCCCGGTGCGGACCTGGTGTGGTCTTGGTGTGCTTTGGGGTACAAGTCACACAGAGATGCCTATATGTATATGTATGTATGTATGTATGTATGTATATGTATGTATGTATGTATGTATGTATGTATGTATGTATGTATGTATGTATGTATGTATGTATGTATGTGTGTGTATGTATGTATGTATGTATGTATGTATGTATGTATGTATGTATGTATGTATGTATGTAGGTATGTATGTATGTATGTATGTATGTATGTATGTATGTATATATATATATATATATATATATATATATATATATATATATATATATATAATATGGAATTTACTTCTACACCTTCTCATAATTCACTGTTGTAAAACAGAAGTGAATGGAGTTCATAAAAAAAAAAAAAAAAAACATTCATCAAACATGTTCACAACTGTGGTTTGGCTGTATCTTATTCAACGTATTCTCTTGCTCTGACTGTTTGAAGTTGGCCGGTGGACACCGACCCCATAGTATGGCCCTAGTACTATCCAGAAGCCCCTGTCTCCCGGCCCGGTGATTTAAGGCAACTTACGTCAACGTACGACATTCCCGCTTCTCAGTGGCCACGTGGGGGGGGGGGGGGGGGGGGCTGCAAGTGTGGGGGGGGGGGGGGCTGTTGGGAGTTATTCGAACTGCTGTGTTGGTTTTTTTGTTTCCTGGCAGCTCCCCGACAGCCAAGTTGACTTACGATTTGAATTCCCCGTGACTTACGGCGTCCCGGGACAGACCCGGCGGAGTATGGCCACGCACTAAATTCACTGCCGGGCTAAATTCACTACCAGGACTGTCAGGATGATGGTGTAAACGTAGCATTAGCAGAGCAAAGTAACTTACCAAAAGGGCAGCCTTAGGAGCGAGGCCCAGTAGGCCGGTCCAGTCGAGGTAGGAGAGGTGAAGAATGGAAAACTATGGACATTACATTTTGCCCCATTGAGGGGTGTGTGTCCTTGTACCTGGTCCTCCACTGAGGCGTCCCGTATTGTTAGAGGGTGCGTCCACCAACCACGACAGGGCTGCGACACACGCCGACAAGAAATTTCCCATCAGTGCCTTGTCGCAGCATTGTCGTGAGGAGGGGAGCTGTCGTGAGCCCTTGTCGCAGCCTGTCGGGAAGTGCACGCTCCACCTAAATATTCTATCCTAGACCTCTGCGACACGCCACGACACGCCACGATACGGCTCAAAAATCGAACATGTTCGATTTTGTCGTAACCTTGTCGGAAGGCCCCCGGCAGGCCCCCGACAAGCTTCATGTCGCAGTCTGTCGTGGCCTTGTCGTAGCCTCTTGTCGGGAACTGTGGTCCACCAACCACGACAAGGCTACGACAAGGCTTCCAATCGTAGAGCTGTCGTGGACCTTGTCGGAAAGCCGTTGTCGCAGCCTTGTCGTGGTTGGTGGACGTACCCTCTTATGATATCTGACCCCAGGGTCACATCCCCACGTGGTGTGGTGGTGGTGACTGTTAGCTACAGTGCCGACAAGGGAACCACATAGGCAATGGTTGAGGATGCCGGTTCTCAGGGGTAGAATCTTGAATTCCTGATCAAACAGACCGGGACGCGTTTATTGCTTGCTGGAGTATGATAATGAGTGATTGTAGAAGGTAGAAGTACCTGTGGCGTAAGTCGTTGATGAGTTTTTGACTACTCTCGGAGTGAGCTATATACGCCCTCCAGAGGTTACTAAACTCCCGATTATCGCCCAGGGTAAATACAAGTTCCGCTCACGACAGGCTGGGCACACCACGACCACATGAACCACAGTTTTCACATTTATATTTGGAGAACCTGAGTATAATTTCGGAATTCTATGTAGAAATAGTTGAAATTTCCATTTCTGAAATCGGATTTCCAATTTGAAGATTTATAAAAACCGTTAAACTGCAATAATTGTGGGTTACGGTTCAAGGGTCGATCACCATAGAACGTCAGCAACCAGCGAACACCGGAACTTGCAAACAGACTGAATTATGGGTTACCTCAATAGGGCCTATGAGCGACGAGCACCTCGATGGATGACTCCAATAGTTTCCACTGTATTTCTAGCCGGAGTGACCAACTCCCGTCTTTTTCCTTGTCACCCAAGATGGCTTGGCAACAGGTTGAACCTGAGGTTCTTTCGTTTTGTCCCTTTGTTTTTGTAGAGTTGCCAAAGGTAAAAGCAGAGAGTGAAGAGGGAGCTGTGGGGAGGTGTTCTTTTTCGCTGGCAATCCGAGAGACAGTGACCAGAGCATGGGTTGGCATGTTGGAATGTGACATCCCCACATGACTGACAGCGTCTATGGTTATCGGCCCCCTCTCCTGCTGTGCATTACCGCTAACCACCTTTTAGCCATAGTGGGAGCAACACAACAGGTAAATACAGCCATTTTCAGCCTAAAAGAGATTTACAACAGTGTCTTTATCATCAAATAACAGATTCTGCTATCCTGTATTTGCACTATCTTTATATCTACATGTAATTGAATATAACCATACGAACGTTCGTCAATGAACATTTCATCATGTTTTTCTTCACAGTTTGCTGCTATACACAAAGTACCTCGAGCAGATAATTAAGTAAACATAACAATGCCTGTATCAAAATATCGTATATCACGTGATGAACCTATGGTTCCATCAAATTAGTGAATGAATATTACAGATTAATTTAACTTGAGGAGTAATGCCCTCTGCGGACATGAGCAGTTGGTCCTCAGAATCTCTACACTCAATTGCAGTGAGCTGATTCTCTCTGCAATTATAGATTCAGGGTACTTTGAAACCCGACTAAATGGAGTCCTCAAAGGCACGATTAGCTGACTTTGAGACCCGGCAGCATTAGAACAGACCAGCTCAGTAGCATGCTCGGCGCTCTGCGCGCGGTCGATTTTTTTCAACATGCTCGGTGTCAATGAGCAAGTGCGTCCCGTCAAGTTAATACACAAGGTATTTAAAGGCTATACGCACGCGAGCGTTAATGTAGATAAATGGTTTTAACGATGTATCTAAACTGCGTAACTAAACACTACCAATGGTTTATAAAATCAGTAGATGTTAGGGATACATGATTGTGACTGTATGATGAAATGAAATCACTCACGTTTCTAGTTTAGTTTAGAATGCATAGGAGAATATGCTTGAATATATTCCGAGATTCTTCTTACCAAATTGCGCGCGGCCGATAACTGTTGCTGCCCTCCATGGTGTTATCAGATTCTGAGAACCACCAATTGACTGCCGACTGCTGCGCTCACTCAGCATGCTCAATACAAACTGATGTGATATCTTGCTGACATCTTCTGCAGAGCTGGATGTGAGGTACAACAACGGAAAGTTTTGCAAATGGATAAAGAGAAAATGGGCCCCAAATTCAGGAGGAGTTATAAATAGGCCGATTGAGATATAAAGTGAAACAGACATACTATTGAAGTGAAACCAGTTACCGGATGAAATGGATACGTTTTTATATTGGAATGAAACTTGCAGAGAATATAAAGGTACAAAACTATGATATGCCTGTAAATATGGTACAGAGTGATGAAATGGACCAAACAATGAGGAGGTACCAGACGACTGCCGTGAACTGCTGAGCTGTTAGTGGCTCATTGGGTCACAGGAGGAACATGGTGTCTCGTGGTCGCGTTGGTGGGACTGCTATATAAGATGTTTGATTTAATGTACATGCATATATGATAGATTGTACAGGTTTACTGCTAATTCTATGATCGGAAGGAAAATGGTGGAAACTTTGACGTTATGACTTGAAAGGACTGTACGAGTCTCTAGCCAGATATCGATTTAACAAAGGGAATTTTGAAAAAAAAGAAAAGGATTTCCAGTCCTGTCGAGCCCAGTTATGTCCTGTAATGTCATGTTTATTGCAATTTTACTAGGAAAAGTGTTTACGTAAAATCATTTTGATTAAGAGAAGGTGTAGATAAAGCTCAGGTTCTTAGGCCTCGTGCAGATTTAAACTGCTCTGTATAATCAACACATACCTTGGACTGCTTGATTTGATCAACAACAAAATATCAACAGTTATATTAAACCGCTCTGTTTGATTAGCAACTTGTATAAGAAGCAATTTGTAATAACATATATGTATAATCATATATAACCCAAGAAAATAGAATAAGAGTAGATCGTAACAGCACAAGTACATCGACACCGCCGAATATTACACATGTATCAACTTGGGATAGTGTCATGTAATTTGATCATTCGAGAGCTCAATGGATTCTAAAATTGATAGAAGAGCTTCGCTTATAATAACAAAAACAAGGATCCCCATGCTCCCCAGGAAAGGGGATGCATAATGTGCACTAACCTCAACTACCAATGCCTGTTAAAAAAGCTAATGTAATTGTAGAAAAAGTGTATAAGTCGAGCGATTGTGGAGACGTAAAATATCCAGTAGGGATGATACTTTAGAGAAACTAAATAGATTGATCACACAAAAATTATATTAAACAGTTATACAGCATGACACCCACGGATCTGGTCAAAGTGGGATTCACACGATGGGATTCATGTACCTCACAGGGTGTTTGTCTGAGACAAATACTGCCGAGATTCTGTAATCTAACACAATTTCTTTATCTAAATTCTAGTGTTCCATTACCCTGAGATATGTCTTTCCCCTGCAATCTCTCAAGATATTTACCTCTAAAAAGGAACAAAATCTCATGAAATTTTGATTCCTGTGACTACATGAGTCACACCGTGTGAATTCCACTAAGATTTAAATTTGATCGTGGAAAATACTTACTTACTCGCTAGCGCTCGTGTATTACTACGCGTCAACCTCTCGTGGTTTACGGCCGCCTGTCCACAAAACCATCGATTATTGTCTATATCTTCCTTGAGACGCAGTAATCATCTTGAGGTGTTCAACTCGGATGATGTCAATGAGAACAACAAAAGTGATCAAGCAATTGGATTGCACCTAATTAATAGGTACAGGCCTATAATATTTTTCAGATAACACGACTGTCAAACAAGACTGTCCCTGTGGACTATACTACAACACCACATTATACAACTTATACCATCTACAACATGATGGAAATCATACAGATTATCTACCTTTTATAATATAAGATAATGCTGAAGTGCTTCTTTAAGCATCTCCAGAGATGGCGCCACTGAGTGCAATACCCAAATGTTATGAACATGCATTTACTCTAACTCTCATGACTACTGCCAGGGGCATGTTAGTTGGGATCAGGTATAAAAGTCAATATTTTCCCAGACGGCAACTAAAACCCCACAGCTTGAGAGGTGATGATGCTATCCCTAAACGCTATAACACTCACTAGTTCCAAAGATCTTATAGCAATGATGATTCTCTCATATTACTAATATCAAAATGTCAAAAAGACACCTTAAAAACATAACCCTTTGACGATTAAAAACTTGGGCCCACCAAGGGATTTGGATATATGGAAGTATGTTTGTTCTTAGATACATCAAAACTTTGTTGTCTTCCGACTGTTGCTCCTAAAATATCATGTCTACCACTCGGTAGGCCTACTTGTGTAACTTATACCCACGTATCTCCTAGGGGTTTGTACCATTTGCCCAGCCACCTAGTGTTTCTTGCTGTGAACTAAACGTACGATGGTCAAACGGTGGCTCTGTTAACGATGTTATTGTGGTAACTAGTGAATATCCTATAGTGCCCTGATTCTGGAACAAATGGTCAGTTCATCATTGATGAATAACCGAGGAATTATGAAAACATATTTAACAATTAGGGGTGTATACGCCATTAGAGGAGGGCGGTTGATATAAGAGTATATGACGGGAAGAGAGGGTGCTTTTAATTTTGGGGTATTTGCCCGGGGGGGGGGGGGGGGGGCTTTCAGTTTCACAAGGATTTGTGTTTTTACGATATGTACATATCGGGAGCTCTCATTATCAGCCAGTTCAGAGTCATTGAAGATCTGGGCATCAGACATGTGCCCTATACCACCAACTTCAATCCGTGTGAAACTATACTGTGCATCAACTAGGGCCAGAAGGGGAATGCTGAAGAATCCCTTGTAGTTGTAGAAAAGGGGACCAGTGTTCCGGGGTTTCATGATGGCAACATGCTTAACGTCAATTGCACCAACGGCATGTGGCACGTTCCAACATTCCTCAAAGTCCTTGGCAAGGGCTGTCCAGTCTTTGGGTTTCTGAGGAACAGCAAATGTTCATCCTAAAAATGCCTCTTCGATGGCTCTTCATACCTCCGGAACGATATGACTGATGGACAATTTACTGCGCCGTGAAAAGACCACGTTGATACATGGCAGTCTCAACTCGATGTGGTGCACCTTAAGGCCCGGCGTCCACCTACTACGACAGAATCGTAGACCTCCCTATATAGCACCGATACAAAATGTCAAAGTTGGCAGTTGACCACATTTCTGCGATTAGACACCGATAAAAACCCCATACAATGCATGGTGAATTGGCATGTCTAGACATATGTCTACGATTTTGCACCTTCCCGATATGGCACCGATTTTGACATTTTGTATCGGCGCCATATCGGGAGGTCTACGATTCTATCGTAGTAGGTGGACGCCGGGCCTAAGTCGACAGCCTATTTTAGGCCGAGCTGAAAAAAAACATAGAAATCCCATAAAAGTTCCACAGCTACACGGCGAAAAATTAAATGCTGGGACTGACGGGGTGATGGCAGTGCTCGAATGAAAAAGAAACCTACAAAAACAGTACACACTCAACGGCTTATACCATATGGCGGTTGAAGAATTTTCAGATTATCTTAATTCCTTGTTTATGTTGTATATGTGAAGCAGCTGGACTGATGTTTATACAATCAAACACCAGGCAAGGTCCTGCATAGGCTTCTGTAGGCATCAGGTAGGCATCTGTGGGATGTCTGTGTGGTTATAACAGTGTCTTTATTCCATTGTAACACCTGTATCTAGGTATCATATATTCCTATATACCTATGGCTGTACACTCTATGCTTACACCACGCTCTGGGGGGTGGAGTAACTATCTGATACTACCCAAGGTTGGTATACTACCCAAGGTTGCCGTATACTACCCAAGGTTGACATTTAGACCAATCAGATTGTCTCTTATTAAACCACATTTGAAGGTATATAGGAATAGGGAAACCAAGTACCAGTGAAAGGAAGTCAAAATTACTCGGTAAGGCTTGGAAAAATTACTGCCCGCGGCCAGGGCCTTGGGCAGTAATTTTTCCAAGCCTTACCTCGTAACTTTGACTTCCTTTCACCGGAACATAGTTTCCCTCTATTCCGTAGCCTAACCATCGACAGACTGAAAACAACCCACGTAAGCAGACACCTTGGCCCGGTTTGGAGGGTGTCCGCTCATGCAGGGTTCAACTGTAAATATGTAGATTTCTGAACTCCACAAGAAGAGATCAGTCTCTATTGACCTTGAAATTGTATAGATCACCCAAATACACAATCTCCCCAACGTGACGGTGAAAGGAAGGTGCCATATTTCAACCTGGGTGACAACACCTTCGCCTCAGGAGCTGAATGATGAAGCCCTATGGGAGAAGGGGCTTGACGATGGAACAACAGATCTACAACTACCGCATCTCCCATGGCAGGCAGGTTGTGCTTTCGGTATCCTTACCAAATGCTTCCGCTGTTTCCTTGGGATATTGGAGCAGAAACCAGAAACAGTGCGGGACCTCCTGTGGATCCTGTACCCGACAATGCATGTAACTGAGGTTGACCACAAAGCTGCGGATCACAATCTTGTTCCCGGCCAGTGGAGGCAAGAGGCACGCTCGGTAGATGTTGTACAACCTCCTTTCCGCCACAACAGAGACACTATGCCTGCCAAGAAGCAGCGTCAGTACCTTGAGACGTACTTCAATTCACCAGCAGGTGCGGTGGAGTTGTAGAAGAGGATGATATAACTTATTGTTATGATTGTTGCTATGTATGTAAATTATTATCTCTACTTATGTATTTCCGGTCTTTTTCGGTGGTGTTGGGATTTTCTGTATTGCCCATGTAGTGTCTCTTTTCAACAGTGAACTTGTGGTGGGTCTTTTACACTTGTTATGTATATACACTGCTGTTGATTATTTTCGTAATAAAATTAATACAAATACTCCATATTAATTTTCATTTCAAAGTTAATGTGTAAGTTATCCAATTTGATTCTAAGTTAATTCTTTGCAATTCTATTTGATTCTAAGTTATTAATTCGTTTCACTTTTAGTTATTTTATTCAATTCTAAGTTCATTCATTTTGAAGTTAGAGAAAGTATTTTGAGAAGTCATTAATATGTTTTGAAGTTAGAGATGATATTTGAGTAGTCATTAATTTCTACAGTTACTTATAGGCTTTATATAAAGGAAAACGATGAGAGTGAACTTCAGTTTAGAAATTTATTAACAAAAACATTGTAGCAAACATCAGCATCAGTGATAACCATCAGCATTAGTGGCAATAAATGATAAATAAACACAGGTTTCCCTGATCTTTAATTCCATGAGGCACATGCAGAGCTCATGACTGAGCTGTTGCTGTTGAATGAGTGAGGCTACTATGTATAATAGGAGCAAATGGAATTTTCATCATAGATGAATGAGCGTGCAATTATACATGAATAACACTTAAACGGTTTGAGTTACATTCAGGCTAAGGATAGTTTTCTGTAAGCTAATGGAACCCAGTCAACGTGTTTTTTTCTGCAACCACCTGAATCTAGGATACAAAAATATCAAGGTCAAGCACCAGTGGGTCAATGAGGTATTTCGGTCTCAAGTGATCGGTCATGGTCAGTTGAGCATGCTTCTGAGACCCTGAGACACTGGCACCCTGCTCCTTTCACACTATCACAGTGAATAGCATGCAGATAGTGAAGCGATAGTTTTCTGGCAGCATGCTGAAAGTGTATATGTATGTGACCACTCTAACCTGTTGGTTTATAGATGATGCACGCACGGTCTAACAAGCACCACATCGACGTCACTTACTTTTGTGAGGTGTTGAGGCAAGGTGAGGTGAAGGCAAGGTGAGGTGTTGCCTGGCAAATGCACTGGGACCCACTGAGGAAGCCTCGCGGCGCACACTTTTATACTTGGAGAGTACTGTCGGAAAGCTGCCCTGGAGTAGCAACAGAAACTCATGTTCCGGGGAGTAAAGATTGTTCTCAGTTATTGAGGCGTAGTGGGGAAATAATCTGCTGAGTTGTATGCCAGATGTAAACTTGATGAACCAGCTAAGAGAAGGTATTGGAAGTTACTCCAGATAATGTATAAATCGTGTGGTAGAGTCGATTGGTTGAACGAGCGCGTTCTTGGAACCAGAAACGATGATAAAATTCGGTTCAAAATAAGTTGTCCAAAATCAGCGGCTGTCAAACGCTCAGCATACTGGAGAGGTGTGGCTGCCTGGGAAAAACTGTCGGGTGTTACCCAGAAAGCAGCAACAATGAAAGAATTTAAACGACTGCTGAAAAACCCAAGTGGATGTATGTAATCTTCTATCATCATCCTCACCATCACGAAATTATATGTTGTAATTATAATTGTAATTATGTCCAAATCGTTAACCTGCATCGTTGTTTGTATAACTTGATACTGTTATGTAGTCTCTGAAAAACTTGCTTGTATGCAAGAGTAAACAATAAAGAATTTTTTTTAAAAGCTGTCGGGGCACAAAAAGGGCAGGGGACCACGTTCGGCCGTTGCCTTAACTCAACCTGTCCCTCGGTGCACAGTGGAGCCACCAGACCCAGACAGTGATTTTAGCGCAAATCGTAAGTAAATCTCTGTAACCTCTCCAACCTTTAACCTCTATATGCAATATATCTGAGTGTGTTTTCCCACGCTCAATAACATAATACTGTGTGTATGAGTTACCCATAGGAAAAGAGATCAACAGGATAGGTGGTAAATGGAAAGCATTCACAACCTACCATCATAAATGCCGCCATAGATATCCATTGGCATTGATGATCATGTGAAAATTAATTATATTCAAACGGTATGAATCTTGTTCATGCGTACATGCATACGGACCGCTAAGTTCATAGCCAGGTGTAATATGCCTGCTGTCATTACTCTCTAAAAGGGCCTATGATTACCATGTTTAGGGAATGTTAGGTGTTGCAATGGTTAGTTCTTGAGGAACCCTCAGGTGGCGCCACTTGAGAGTCACCTTCTCCTATTCCCATGCTTCTTCTACCCCGAGGTTCTGTCGAGACTCACACAAAGGACTTGTGGAATCACCAATTAATTTTTCAATGTCTGTCCTTGTGTATGATATTGCCATGCACAAAACAGCATAAAACAGTCTCAGTCCCTTCAAGAACTTCTTAATGTCTTTTTTTACCTTCCCATTAATTCCAGAAATTCTCAATCTTACCTTTCAGTATCTCTCGATAACTCTATCTTTAGAATTGCTAATCTGAAGGGTAATTTAGATTTATCCGATTACTGGTCTAATGCCACCTCCTTTTAAAAATACCTGTACCACCATTCATCACGCCTGTTCATGCTTTACGCTTTTTATATTCTTTAAAACCAGCATGTATTGCAGCGATTAACATTATATTGGCAATGATAGCGAGATCAATAAAATAAACTAAAGAAGAAAACATGAATGTTGTACCGGACGGTGCTAGTTTGTTAGTTTTGAGTTTTGCCTGAGACGATCGTTCTATTTCCAAGATCTAAACAAGGTGTTTTTAGTTCGCATTGATATTCTAGTATTTTGTTCATATTCATTCTGACATATTGGCTTTTTGTATTATAACATAGAATAGTTTGATTAATCATACATAACGATGATTGAATTCCTTGAAAGAACCTGTTATGCTCAGCTGATTTGATAGCATCATGATATTGCCCTCGATGTACAGTATGAAACACAAAAACTAAGATTAGTTATATATTGGTACAGCCCATCTCCGAGCATTTATTACTGGCTTCCCGCAGTAGAACAAGTGTATACGAAAATAACTATACTGAGAGGGCAGCTATGGAAGCCAGCTGGAAATCTTGCATAGAGAAACCCGATTTGATGTATGACATTTAGATGTGGCCATAATCATAACAAATTGATCTCTCAGGAGAACCCCCTATTTATAATTACTTAGAGGTATGATATCGTGAAGACTGCATTTAGATAATCATATTGACAATTACCTGAGCCTGAAAGCCCTGAAAGATATACGGATATCAATATTACAAGATGTACAATGTACTCAGATTTTACAGAGGTCATAGTATAACAACATCGACTCTATCCACGAAGAGAGCTCATGATTTTAATGCCTCCAAAGCTCCACAGCTTCGGTAGAATCGATTCAATCGTCTCCCAGAAGGGTATTTCCTGAAATACCAAAATAAATCCTCACTACTGGTCAAATTTGATTTTACTTAATAGATGAATTCAAAATGCGTGACGATAAATGGCAACGACAGATCAATATTGAAACCATTTATATTGATCGACCAATTTCGATTTCCTAACAAGAAATCAGATGACGGCACCGTATCCTTCTGGAAAATTGATGTGTTTTTCATAATGGTCTTCTGGTGGTGGTCAATGCAATAACATTATCACCGATTGGCAATATTGCATGACATTAGCTCGGCAAAGTTATTTTAGGAGGCCTTGGGGACGAAAAAAGGGGTGGGGCCGGATGGCGGTCAGCCATGCATGCCTGACTGCAGGCACGTGTCCAGCGGACACCTAGCACGGTGCTCAATTATAGAACTCTCTCCTGACCAACACCTTTAATCATCAGTGAAACAGCGCGACATAATGTCAGGTCCAGCAGGAAAAAGTGGGAGGCAAATTGAAGTGTAACAACGTGTTACCTGTATTGTTGAACAGTATAAAGCCATGAGTATCGGCCGGCCGATGACTCAGTAGAACACTGCCAAAGCCGAGGCACAAACGGTCTGAAGCTGGCAGGGGAATGGCTACTGCTGAGACACCAGTGAATATGGTAAGTCATCACCTATAAACAATAATTATTTCTTAAGTAGCTGTCAATATAACGCCGTATGTTGAACAGCGATTGTGGGTCAAATATATGCAATACAAATAGTTATCGTGAAGCTGTTACAGAAAGAAATGTTCTCGTTATATCAACATTTCTGTCTGTACTTCAACATCCGCGACAATGTGAATGCGATTGCAACTTTTGAAAGTTTAACATTCACAACAGAAATTGTAATACGCAAGCCATACCACTGAAAACAATTATATAAAACGCCGTACCTTAAATTTCAATCCCATGAAAAAAATAATTGATAATACTCTTTTTACTCTGTGTCAGGCAATACCGTGTAACTTGATCAACCTGTTTGGATTGCCGAACAAAAGCCGAGTTTTGCATGCGCCTCATTTTTAATATTGATATCGGCTTTTTGTTATTGTGGTGAGGTAATGTGCGCAGATTAAATTGAACACAAGAGGCCTTCAAACTATCAAAGTCATGTCCAAAAGAGCGCTGCAACTATAATATGGCAACATTGATAATTAAATCCATTGTGAAAGGAAAGGTCAGCAAATTCAGTATTTCTGCTTATGAACGTTTACAAGGAAATCTTTCTCATACTGAACGCTGTCCTGGTACAAGAAACATGAGGCCTCCAAATTATGAGATGATTATTGCAAGATGGCGTCGATTGGCGGATATAAAAGTTGAGTCGATTCATCCACTCTCTGTAACATAGGACGATGGATCTGATTTCCGTTTCTATTGCAACAAGTGACCTTTAAAGAGGTTGGCTTAACATTCCCTACTTTTGACCAGCTACTCGGTAAGGCTGACATTACAATAGAAAGGTAAGACGTAAACAGTGCAATGATTTCATAGATACTCGCAATTATCTAAGGCAGACCTTTCAAATTTAATATTTCTATTTGTCATGCGGATTTTTTCATTGATTCAGTAAATAAGTTGTGTGAAACAATATTTTTTCCCACAGGCAATGGCTGAAACAATGGCCGATCTGAAATGTGAGTATGCATATTTATGTACGTCATGCAGCTAACGTACTACTTATTTCCTATAAAGATAGAGTATACAGGCTCCATATTACAGTGCAGTGTTTCTAGAGAGGGAGAGGGAGAGAGAGAGAGAGAGAGAGAGAGAGATAGAGAGAGAGAGAGAGAGAGAGAGAGAGAGAGAGAGAGAGAGAGAGAGAGAGAGAGAGAGAGAGAGGAACCATTATCTGTTATTTGTTATATACACAGTGACAACAGTCAGGAGGGTGCAGAAACATATTCATTGGACCCCATTTCTACTCAGTCTCGAGAGGTCTCCTTAATTGCACAGATCGGAAATTAATGACGAACGATCATATCGTTATCTATCGGAATTCAACACATCATGCATACCATGCCTCTCAACAGGCTTTTACCAATTCCGAGGATTTTTATCACTCAGCAGAGAATGCTTTCAAAACTAACTTTCGGAACTACATCAATTGGCTTGTTCCTAGTTACATGCAATGGTTCAATATATCATGTAGTTTTCAAGTAGCTGCTACGATGATAACTTGGTTGGCTAATGAATATTCTGAGTCGCATCTTATTATAACAGATTATATACTTTTGTCAGTATGAGAAATCACTTCAACTTGTATTTCCTGCCAATACCTTCCTGAGGGATGCTACAATTCATGGGTTTTGTCAATAAACACATCATAGCTTTCAAAAAAATATATGAATATACCGCATAACTTGTTATCTGTACTAATTCAATCCTTGTCCTGTAGCGGGTGCTTTATCATATTCCCAATTACAAAAGATGGGACCCGGTTGGCAAAATCTAAACCTCATCAAATGTGTATATACATGCACATCATTGGAACACTACATGTGATAATGTGAACGTAAATTCGGCAGCATACGAGCAGGCGTTTCGGGACTTGGACGAGGATGGAGACGGAAAGCTGACCCTGGAGGAGCTACACACGGTACTGGAGCAGCAGGGTCAGACGTGGACCCACGAGCAGCTCCAACACATGGTCGAGCTCGTCGACCACAACTGTAAGGCTTGCTTTGCTAAAAGCAGTGTTCTCCTTCAGAGTTAACTGCTTCGATCCTGATGTATTTCGAAAGACTTGTATGTTAATGTTCGATAGTCATTTGGATTGGGTGGCAAACGGATCGCTTAGATAGTCGGTCTATAAAAATAAAATCAACAGGGACTCAAGGCAAACATATTTCATGCAGCATTCCCTTTCTATAGCACCCTCATGATAGTTAACGCCTATCCCATTAGTAGACTGAATCTGAACGTTATATTAGCTTACAAAAACCCAAATAAATAATATATACATCGAGTATGTATAGTTTCCACAACATTCAGCCAAGCTGAAGTTATGTTCGCCTGCGTCGGGGAAATTTTAAGCAGACTCTTTAAATATATGTGAAATGTATTGCTCTCACATCAGCCAATGGCACCGTGGAGATGTCTGAGTTCCTGGAGCTTATGAACGCTGGACCGATGCTCCTGGAACAACAAGAGATGATGGAGGCCTTCAAGATATTTGATCCAAAGGGGAAGGGCTACGTCAGTGTTCGCACTCTCCGTCTGATTCTCACCAAGCTGGGAAGTAACCCTCTTTCGGAAGGTGTTGGCGAACTGATCAAATTTTCCGATGGGAATGGGGACGGCAAGGTCTACTATGCAGGTAGGAAGTATAAAGTATTTCAAACCTGTTGATTCTATATAGCTACTAGCGCCGCTAGTTTTAGTCACCAGCAGCTATGAAAAGACCAGAAACATGATACCACTTGTAAGGTTTCTATCATACAAGCCAAAAGGTGGAAGCCACCGACACTTATGCCATTTGGACTTGAGGTTGAAGTCACTTCAACCTCATGATACACGGCACCTCAGAACAATAGAGATCATACAGTCTTGCCTTGTCTCAAATTTCCGTGTGCCATGCCTGACCCGTCATGCATCCAGTTGTCCTTATCTGCGTTAAGTATTTCAAACACGTTTAAAATCTATATTGAGCAGATTGTCTCACCTTGCATCGAGGAGGTGTGTTTCTTAACTGTCCTTCGTACAGTTGTTCTCTCTTCTAGTGTCTGACTAGTCAGGAAACTCTGCTGTTTCCGCATATTGACGCTCCGTGATCAATGGTTGTTAAAGAAAATAATCAAAGATTTTTTGGACGGGCGGCCATAAGAGATTGATACTTAGATCCTCAACCTCAGGTGATTTACAGAGCGTTTGTGTATCATGGGCGTTAAAACACGTTCCTGGAAAATGGTTTATGGCGATTGGCCAGCTAAAACTCCCGGTAATGCGGAAGGCTGAATACCCACAGCCACCGACCGTACTGTTAAACCATTTCTATGTATTATGTACTGCTGTTCCTCATTACGTATTTAGGGAATACTACGTTAATGTGCCAAGATGAAGGGGCGTACTTGAGTCAGTTTACTAAGCCCGTACTAGACTAGCCTATAGGCGAGTTTAGTACGGGGTTAGCAAGCTAACAGGGTTCGGCCCTTCATCTTGGCACACTCTATTAGTATTCCCTTCATCATATATCTATCATTAGCAATATAATGTATCAAATTTAATTTTTAAGTCGTAAATCCAGCTGTTATGGATATGTGTGTATGGATCGATGCTGTCATAGATATTCGACAACATTGCATGCTTTGAACCTACTGACCCAGACGTCAATGCAGTGGCAGAAAATATTCTCCATGCACAGCTTTAGTATTATATGTATAGAGCTTACAAACAGAAAACCAGGTTGAAGATAAATTTGCATAGCAACATGCATAACAACATATATTTACGTCAATATGTGTGTAGTAGTGTGTGCACCGTATTGCACACTATGCAGTATAGCAATTCACTGCATACTCTGTAAATATCTTACAGTTAGCACTTGCTTAGCAGAGGTTAATGACTGTTAGATATACATGCACAGGTATATAATCAATATTGTGTATGGTACCCTTTTCCGGAACATATTAAGTTATCAGTGGAATGCAGACTTTACTTCAACGTGGTTTCTACACCAATTTATAGTAACAAATTACTGATTTTTTATTTCGGGTATATGATAAATGTAAAACAACATACCATACTGTACGTGGTATGAAGCTCGATGAGTTAACTTTTATTCACCGGAGCAGTATTCCATAAATAGACATCTAGCCTCATCTAGTTTCGTATCGTGTACAACATGGTCATGTTGTTCTATATTTAAGTACACCCCTAAATATATAGCGCTTTGAAATAATCGTTTAACACAGGGTGGAATGACATAAATCTTGATAAGTATAGAACTTTCAGAAGTGACTACCACGAACATATATACCTTGCTAACTATAACACACTCTTACTCTTTTCAGACGTTGTTCGGAGAATATATGATGGTCTGTGAATACTGTGTGTCAGTAGAATGGCAAGGGAATAGCACGACATCGTTAAAAGGCATATCACCGTCTCAATTACTCTGGATGAAAGCTCACTTTTTATTCTGGAATGAACAAATAAACACATGAATTTATACAATCAGTTCTTATAGGCGTAAGTAACACATAGAATAATAACAAAAGATTGTTCGTTCGGTTTCCTTTCAAGCAGCTGACATTTTGATAGCCTGCAAAATTATTTCATTTGAGATTAAAATGAGAATAGAAGAAGATACAAGTTCCTTCATACCATGCCTGAACGATAAGGGCAAGATTGTATACTTTTTCGTCAGCAGAATTTTGTCTGAAATACACATAGGCAAATGATCAGATTTAGATTGGTCATTAGTCCTGGATAAATGAGCCACTCAATTCTTGACTCTGCCCAGCTTGCCCAGGAGCAGGACTGCTTCTCATGTACCCATAACACAGTTACATACAAACCTGTCGAAGCTGCTCGAAGCTAGTACCGATAGTGAGGTAATCAAAACTACAAATGTTCATATCATATTGCTGTTTCTATACCAATTTAGCATGTCGTACCCCCTTGTACTGAGTCTTTGACAGCTGTTTGCCATGGCCTAATGCGCTGCGCCCGTTAGACAAACATATAGAGCGCCTTGTCGAGTGGGGAAGCTGTCGACTGTGATTATCTGTTCCAGAAGTTGTATGTTCCCCGTCTAAATTAGCCGTGAGACGAACGACTGAGGTGAACACTGGCCCATCACAGGCGCGCCCGGCGGTGATGGGGCCGACCCTGGTAGGCATTCGGATGGACCTACCTCGAATATTTCACCTCCGGCAGTGCTATTCGCCTACACATGTCTGTCATACTTGGTCTCTATCAGAACGGCTTCGGAAGCCAGGGGGCGCATGGGCCGCCCGGTCCTGGGACGTTCTGGGAGGCGCGAACGGCTGCCAGACGATACAGCTTCAAACATGACTGGGGCATGTGAGCGGCGCGTGGAGCGTGCGCTATTCGTACCCATGTGCCACTCGGAGGATGGCTGTCAATGCGAGCCGCCTCGTCCATCACGAGGGACGCTGTGCTCAGACATCACAACCATGCATCATACGGGCCTCGAACTGCAGCGCCACCTACAGCCGCCGGCGGTCCACACTTCCGGTGGCGTCTGCGTGCTCTTTTCAGCGTCTCGTGGACCTGACCTACCGCACAATGTCGACCACTTATCTTACTCCAGACTTGGACTTGTCTTACTCCAGACTTGGACTTGTGAAAGAGCAGCTTACTTCCTTGATGCTTTCAACAAGGCTGAAGTTTTGAGTTTGCAAAGAGTACAGGCCACATAGTATAGGAACAAAGACCATGTTGTTTTACTTCGGTGTATACACATGTCTGTCTTAACAACCAGGCAAAATTAGAGCAAAAACAAAGTGAACAAGTAGATAAACATTCACCATCAATACATAAAGCTTATTTTACTCCAACCTATATCATGAACAGCGCCTATTGATCTGAGATTCACGGACGTCCGTGTTTACTAGTGCGTGTGTCAAAGGGTACAGTGTAAACTTGTGGAAAAATCATGTAAGTAGATTAATGGGGTGAAAAAGGCAAGAACATGTGTTGTTGTTGCTCCTGTCTCTGAAAGACATGTTTCAGATAATGAAGCAAATAGCAACCGGCTGTTGGTGGTTGAGGTAGGCGACTCGCCCGGGTCGTGCCTCGCCAATAACAGATACAAAGTGACAGACGTCAAATCCTGACCAGGTGGAGAGTGTCGGTGATTGGCGTTTCTAAAGCGGCAACAAACTTAACATGAAGAAAGGGACTCTCTGACAAATGTTATCCTCTGCGGTGAAGAGAATGCTATAATCCATGTATCGGATTCACCTGACAGACTGTATGTTCAATGATACGCCGTGATGATCTGTTCTTATGATATTACAAAGCACATTGCCGTGACTGGTAAATCTGTTATTTCTGTGTCTCTTTTATAGAAGCAAGAATGACCCTCAAGTGATGTTTATGATGTGGTCCATTCAATTCACAAGGCTTATACATACTCTTTGCAAAGCCTGTGTAGCTTCTGGTTAGAACTACATGTACATGAGTATGGTTATATGCTTAATACATTTTTTATAACATGCCTAATAAACAATCTATGTTTTACCTAATTCTCTATAAGTTACAATTTTACATATTACATGTATATGGATAGATAGATAATGGCCCACATGTTTCACAATTTACCTAACCACCAAGTATACGGCAAACCTGCTTAATTGGATGACATTAGTCTTAATCCCACCATTACAATAGTTTCAGAAATCCCTCTTACAGACTAGGACAGACTATCCTCAGTATGGAGTCTTTCTGAGATAGGGGAAGGCTGTGGAGAGTATCGTCTTTGTTGCGTAGAATAATGCTGATATTGAATTGGAAATGGCCGTTTTTAAATAATTGCCATTTCATGACTACATTCCCTCTAATAATCTCTGAATTAATAATGGCATTAACCAGTCTATAATTTGTGTCCACGTTGTCGCTATATATATGCACATAGTCAGTAATATACTCTTTAAAACATCCTCAGATTTCAAATAACAAATTTCATTCAATGGCAGATAAGTTGGTCTGGACATCGTTGGATAAACATATAGCTTAAGTGTCAGTGTCTGCTACAATGCAAATGGAGGGGGGCTTTTCATACGCCAGGTCAAAATAGAATACTTTATTTGATAGATGTTAATCCTAGCCATTACATACTATTCAAATTAGAGAAAATGTTATATACATATATATTTACATATATATACACACACACATATATATATTTATGTATATGGGACACCATGTTAAGATTCACGTGAGAGTATATTTCAATTATTTCTATTGCTATAACAATAACGTTGATAGATTGGCTAGCTGTTTTAACTGCACCGACTGACAGTAGACTGCTGGCGCCTATCTGTAGCATGCAAACCTGGAATTCCCTATACCGGGCCCCCAGACAAAAGGCAATGTTTTACCCAGTGAGAGACAGGATAAACAGCGCCAACAAGTACGGCAAATATGTGACCATAGATTTCTAACAGCGCTTTGTATTTGCTTATCTACACACCATTGCAACTTGAACGTGCCACCCAAAGAGAAAGACATTCCTGTGAGCTGGTGCTTGTTGTAGCCCATGCTCTTCTATAATGTAAAGTGGTCGTGAAGGGTCTGCCCGTAGCCAGCTACTCTTTATGGCAAATCTATAGCGCCACCAACAACGCAGCTCTGCCGTCTGACTTATATTGTTATCGCCTTATCTGCACGGTTTCAATTGCTAATTATGAGACTTGGTTGTGCGTTCGTATATTTGGGAAGAATGAGGTACTTATCACAGAAATAGATGCCCACTTACAAATGATGTCCCATACAGCAGGAAATACATTTTAACTTGTAAATTCTAAGCCAAGTCAAAACAAAGAAAGCTTACGAGTTGCAGTGGTTTGAGCGAATCAAAATATACTGTACGTCCAAGTACATCAAAGTCGTTGCTGTTATGGCATAACACGTATACTTTATTATAGTTTTACTCAGTACGCCTACCATAGAGCCTAGCAGAGCACCACACAGCTGTTCTTTATCGCCGTTTGGCAGGGTCTACGCGTGGAGCACTGACATCAAAAGGTGGGCTGGCTGGGGCCGTATGGATGGGGCGGGGGTAGGGTAGTGCCTGCCGGGGAGTAGGCTCATCACAGCCGGCATGAGTTACCTGACAGACATCCCCTCCACACGCCATCAACACCCACTTTCTTATATTACATACTGCACATCAGGCGCAGACAAAGTCGACCGCCAACAACGAGCTGTTGGGCTGCAGGGTGCAGTTACTTGTACGTGGAGAGTAGGGTGAACAAGAATAAAACGCATCAGAGAGCTAACTCTAAGGAAAATATTTATAATTGCTTTAAAACTTATTTCAATCTGAGATCTTTCTTGTAGAAATATCACGTTTAATAGGATATAACAATATGTTCAGGTATGGTGTATTGTATTTATCATACATGCCCAATAGCTCGCATATATATGGACGCCATATACCGATCTCATTTGTGTATCTTGTATGATTCTCATAACTGACATTCAACATTTGACGAACATTTAGCTTGCTACACAATGTGTAATTTATTGCGTCTCGTATTTCAATAACCACATTAATTATATGAGAAGGGAGTAAGCCGCCATGTATTCCACAGGATCCGACTAGACACATTTCTCATTATCTCCATTTCCCGCCTTCCCTAAAGGCGTCTATATCAGCTCGCCAAGTGGCCCTATAGCGGTGCTTATGGATGGGAGAATGGATTGGTTTCTTGAGCTGCTCCGTCAGTGAGTGGCGCGCAGCTCATCCGTCAGGCGCCGGACCACCCCGCCTGGTCTGACCAACACGCGCGTGCTGCCATCTTGCGGCGCCTGCCCTTGCCCTTGGCCCGGGACCACGTGACCTCGGCGTGTCAACCACTGACCCGAGCAGGAGGCTAGAACAACAAACGCACGCGCCATCTTGACTCCAGCGGTGGTAGCTATGCTAGACCGCTCAGCCACATGCGGGTTCTCTCTCATGAGTGTATACATTCAGCGAGATAAGAGGGTTATGCCGGGAAGAGTATACGCTGGCAGTATGGATTGTTAGCTCAGCGGTTGCTTTGGAAGTCTGCTGGTGTTATGGGGCCAAGTGTTCTATCTTGGTTAAGTTTCATATCTATAACCGTTGGTATATTTCCTGAATAAGCTCTTTCAACTCAATAAGACCAAGTTATACATACATGTATTTCTACTGACATCCCTTTGTGTGGATGAACCACTGTAAATCTTCGTCTTACCAATTTGGTGAGAGATAAAAAAAAGTTAAAGGTAGTCATAATGTCACTTTTGGCCATCCACATGTGCTGCTATATATGAGTTCAAATAAGTTTATAATCCCCATCCGTATATAGAGGTCACTCTAAAAGACCTACACACAATGTTTATAATTAGTTAGATCCCTGTACATGAATGAAGAAGAGCGTGACGAGGTTCCAGGAGAAGATTGACAAAAGTAACGCTTCAGTGATCAGGGTCACTTATCAGTGCGTGTTCAGTGAAGCCCATCCTAAGCATTAATTTCCATATACTACTCACTATACAAAAACCTGATTGCCAATATTCATATGATAGAGGACGATATTAACTGAATGCAAAATGGAAAAAAAGTATCAATTTTATAGTCGAAGCAAAGGCCATAGGGAATTTGAACAGAGCGTGCAAAACCCTTAGATGCATAGAGAATCAGTATCGAGGAGGTTTAGTGTTTGATAGTGTAGGCGAAATCAGGAGTTAACAAACAGAAAATATAACAACTAACAAACACTTACCGAAAGTTTGAAGGGAATCTTAGATAACTGTAAAAACCGTTGTCTGGTCCACGAAACGCTATGCTCTCCACAATAATATGAGGATTCTTGGAACTTTGACATAGCACTTGTTATTAGTACCTACCATCATTGCTGACTATGAAGGTTTGGTTCTGCCATTACGTAAGGGTTCATCTTCGAAACTAATATTTAACATATAACTGAATCAGTGGACATTATGCATTTACTGACCATCATACTCTTAGCCTTTCTAAGAGATGCAGTATTTTATCTAGATCTGGGCTCTTTGGACATTATGATACATTGTGTCGATAGTATTACTCTGCCTGTGCGTTTTTTCCTTACGTAATTATTTTATGATAAATCTTGTGTGCTTCAGATAATGAAGTTTTTTCCTTACGTAATTATTTTATGATAAATCTAGTGTGCATATAGTATATCCAACTGAGAGTTCAGTAAAGATAGATTTCTAAATTCGTGCTGACTTTACCAGTGTGTGACCGTATAGCACATCAGTCATAGTGGGGCGCCCGCCCTCCCTGATGCCCGGCGCCCGCCAGAGGTCAGTGGAGTCGCTATCTTTATAAAGACGCTGCACTGAGCGCATCTCCTGGCAGCTGAGGCATTTGGTTCCCGCCAGGGGGCATCCAACCCAACACCTGACCCCCCCAAAGCGCGAAACGCGTGCCTCCATTCCTTTCATGCAAGGCAATATCTAATGCGGCGTTCCGCTAATATCGCTCACGCGGGGTACATCAGTCAGTGCCTGCTGGGGGGCTCCCTCTGACTTATGATTTGCCCTGGAAGACAAAATTAAAGGGATGCCGAAAATCGAGAGGCAGATCGGAGAGGCGAGAGCCACGAACTTCATAGACGTCCTGCTGTGACACCACGTGTCTCAGTGTAAAGTTATGATGTCATTTCCGGTTTTGCAATTTCTCGAGAGGAGGGGCGTTAAGGTGATAGGAGGAGGGAGGTGGAACGTGCCTTACGTATGACGCCTGAATTCCTTGTCTGTCGTACCTTTTTGCTGTTCTTGAATTTGTCATTTTGGTTGGAAGATATTACTTATTCGTGTACCTTTGTATCCGAGCACATTAGTAAAATTAGCATATGGTATTGGTGTCCGTGCAATGCATCATAGATTGTGTCATGACCAGTCTATTATTGCTACATTCCGGCTTTGCCTCCAAAATCACCTGAAGCTGACGGAATTCGCAAATCTTTAAATTGATAGACTGATTAACCGGGAGGACTCCGCTATCCTCTCCCTATTGCGGTTGGATATGTACCGCACAGAGCGCGAATACGTTTTGAGGGGTGATGATATTCCTAACTGGTAGTCACCATCAGCCAGAGTGGGTGGCCGAATTGGTTGCGCGCCATTATCTCACAGCAAACGTGCGGGAATCTGCGTATTTGAAACGGGTATGTGTCTAATCTATGTCGCCCCGTCGACTTCAAACACCTAAGCTGGCAGTGGCTGACCCCCGGCGTTCCGGACATAGCTGGCTATCACGGCTAGCACATGCGCCCGCTCGTCAGGCCAATAAACGCCAGGCCAAGATACATTAAACATATTTCATGCGGCCCGGACGCGTGGAGCGACTCCGACACAGAATGGGAAGGGGTAGGTTGAGGTTGGCCTTGACCTGATGACGGCCTAATATACATAGTTTATACACAAGAAAGTTGGGTTAGGGTGTATGCCTCAGTGGGTGAGTTAGGGTGCGCTGTGGCCTTTAGGGTAGTTACTGGAGGGCAATGGTCGCGCAAGGTGTTGGGATGCAATATGTACGGAAACTGACTTACTGCCTTGTTACGTCAAAATGCGGTGACATCATTGATCAGACATACCCCGATGCCGAAGGCAGAGGGCTCTATATGATCAATAGATTTACCAAGTACTTTTACGTACAATGACAATCAGTCTGTTTTTATAACAGTATGGACCGAAACATAGCGAAACTTTACTTTTAGTCACGTGATTTCAAACTCCAATGAGACGTCCTGTCATAAATACGGCATGGGTAGGAACAGCGTTTGATATTCCTGGTCTTTGATGCAGGCAAAGTCCATCTAAATAGCGTGTGTAGTCACATTGTGTATACCTCCATGGCGATTTACATTACCTATATAGCTAGATTGCGCAACCATTTCGGTCTCTCATGTCAATACTCTCTATTTAAGGTTAATTGTACTTTGGTCTGCCCTCTGTTCTTACAAGGGTCCCCGTGTAGGTTTTAAAACATGAGGGTCGAAATTTAAGGGAAGGGGGTTGTCCTTCTAATTGCACACCCATTGTTAAGTCTACTATTGTTGATTTAATTCCGGCATGCAAACAAGGGCTCCAGTATTAGGTTCATATTAGGTTGGCACCATTGATCGAACTACTTTCTTCGGCCGCCTATACTTTACCTTTCCTCCTTCATACCTAGAAATACTCCATAATTCCATTATTGAGCACCATTGTCCACCACAATCAACTTTAGAATGATACGTCATTTCCTAAAGACCCAATGTCCATCGTCTTAGCCTCTCCCTTACCTGTGTACTGTCACTTATTCTGGAACCTGCAATAGGGTCACATTCTGTACATATTCCATATTTCTGGAATAATACCCCCGTATTCTGTGTGTTGCCTAGAGAAACACAGTTCCATGGTGTCTGTCTTCTCTAATATCGCCCGTTCTCTCAGTCTCGCGACCTCTCGGGGATCAACTTCTGGCTGGTCATATCCGTTCTATATAGACCCCTGTACGGTATCCCAGAATTCCTGCGCTCAGTTAGTTTCCGGTTGCAGTGCGGGTGTTCCGAAAATGTAAACAATGGCCGCATCCCCACCGTTTTTCCGACTTCTAAGATCTAGTCTGTTGTTAATGATCAAAGTAATGACACTGCTCTAAGCTGGCCACATTGCTATACAAATAACCCGAGGAGGATGTTTATACCATTGATTTCTATAGATGGTTGATATATTATGGAGAAAATGGGAAACTATGTAGAGCTACAAGTGTAAACAGAGACTGTCACTTGGTTATGGCTTCGAGTTCGAGCCTACAATGGACTCACGTTTTCCGACTTATAACCTTTGAAACTGCCTGTAATTTGGCATTACACAAGGTAGAATTGCCTAAATTTTCCGTTTCTATCATCGGATTCCTAATCTTAATGGATATAAAAGCCGAAAACGGCTGAAATAAGAGGTGTTTGTAACGTCAGCAGACAGTTTGATGCTGACACATTACAGTACCCGCTTACTGAGGTGTTTACGCCGAGTTCTGTATAAACTGTAAATTACCATCGAGTTCTGTGAATTGTACAGCATGGTCATGACGTTGTATATTTACTATATACCCGAAATTTTAAAAAAATCATTAATTTCATTTAGTTTAACAATCAATATCTTAATAAACGTGTACGGTATGGCAAGGTGGTCCGTATTTTTACGTTATACCCTGTATGGCAAAACGATGTGTATTTTACAGTATATAGGCCCACGTCCACCAGAGCCGACACACTACGATAGTGCTCCTGACACACTCCGACAGAGAACATCTGTGTCGCAGCGTGTCGGAAGGTTCTGTCGCAGACATGGCGGCGCCACTCTGCGACACACCTGTTTACACAAAAAGTAGCGATCATAGGTACCGACACACTACGACACAAGAACCACGGAATTCAGTGCCTAAGGGAGCATTGTAGAGTATTCTTCCGGGAAAATCACTCTAGTGTGAGAAATAATCAACAGAAAATTATGAAAATTTGGAATTAGATAGCAGATCTATAGGGCATTATGTATTGTAAATATGGTGATTTTATATAGGGGCTAATGTTCTCAAATCAATCATTCCTTTATTTGACATCAAAATGAGATATTAGAGCCTAAAAAAATATATGTGTATATCCCAGACCCGCTGTTACTATCGGACAGTCGTAATAAAGTGAATACATTCTAATTCTCCTAGGTAAATGCACATATACATGCTGCGACACAGTGTTTGTCGTAGCAAATATCGAACATGTTTGATCGTGTTGTAGTGTGTTGGCAGGCTCCCGACACGGCCCTTTTTGTCTGGGCGTGTCATAAGACTCCTGTCGTAGAACCGTGCTCAACCAAAAAAATATGTCGGCGATGTACAAAATTTGTGACGCATAGGGCATGTCGGGTTGTGTCGGCAGGCGTGTCGGCTCTGGTGGATGCCCCCCTTTAATCTCACCCTGGGTACACGATTAGCCATAGAAATAACATTAGGAAAAAATACCCAATGATCACCCCCGTAAAGTGACAATACTACGCCACAGCCATGGCGTAGTGAATGTGAGATGACGTCATATGGCTTTGCTAGGTATATTTGAATTATTCTGGTATTCTGATTCTAATGTTGTAGAAAGGGGTGAGATAAATCCAGAACCGCACTCGAATTGTAAAGGGTGGTACACACTGCTTCCGACACACTCCGACAAGGCTTACGACCCACCCTCCTTCCAACCAACCACCAAACTGACCCACCAAACCACCAACTTACAAACCCACCGATTGACTCATTGACCGATTAACCAACCAACCAACCAACTGATTGTGCCACTGACCGATTGTCCCAACCACAGATCGTCCCACCCACAGATCGTCCCATTGACCGATCGTCAACTGACTGATTGACCAACCCACCAATCGACCCACCGACAGATTGACCCACCGACCTTCCCAATGACCAATCGATTGACTGATCTTCCCATAGACTGATTGACCCACTAACCTATTGACCTTCTGACCGCTCGGCCTACTGACTAATCGACCCACCAACAGATTGACCCATCGACTGATCAATCCACTGACCCAACCAATAACCGATGGATGGACTGACTGACTGACTGATGGACCAACCGACTGATTGTGCCACCGACCAATTGTGCCACTGACCCATCCCACCGAGAAATCATCCCTCCAACAGATCATCCCATTGACCGATTGACCCACCAACTGACCCACCAAACGATCAATCGACTTATTGACTGATTGCCTAACCGACTAATTGTCCCACTGACCAATCAACCCACCGATCGATTAACCCATTGACTGATTTACCCAACAATCAATCGACCCACCGACCAATGGACCCACTGATTGTCTGACCAACCTTCCCAATGACCGATCGAACCACTGACCGATCGACCCACTTGACCAACCCCCCCATCAGTTATTGGTTGGGTCAGTGGCTCGATCAGTCGATTGGTCGGTGGGTCAATTTGTTGATGGGTTGATTAGTGGGTAGGCCAATCGGTCATTGGGTCAATAGGTCAATGGGTTAATGATTTCATAAATCAGTTGGTTGGTCAGTTGATCTGTTGGTGAGTTGATCTGTCAGTGGGTCAATCAATTGGTTGGTCAATTAGTCGGTGGGACAATCAGTCTATGGGAAGATCAGTCAATCGACTGGTCATTGGGAAGGTTGGTGGGTCAATCTGTCAGTGGGTTGATTGGTGGGTGGGTCAATTAGTTGGTGGGTCAATCGGTCAGTCGGTGGATCAGTCAATGAATCAATAAATCGGTTGGTTGGTTGGTGGGTGGGTTGAGCGATCAGTGGGTTGATCGGTCAATGAGTCGATCTGTCGGTGAGACAATCAGTCTATGGGAAGATCAGTCGGTCAGTCGCTTGGTCATTGGAAAGGTCGATGGGTAAATCTGTCTGTGGGACGATTGGTCATTGGGAAGGTTGGTCAGTAGGTCAATGGGTCGGACGTTTGGTGGGAGGGAGGCAGGCAGGGATTCAGGGAGGGAGGCAGGCAGGCAGGCAAGCAGGCAGGCAGCCAGGGAGGCAGCCAGGGAGGGTGGAGGCAGGGAGGCAGGCAGACAAGCAGGCAGGCAGGCAGGCAGGGAGGGAGGCAAGCAGGCAGGCAGGCAGCCAGGCAGGGAGGGAAGGGCAGATAGCTTCAAACAACGACAGCTCATGACTTGTCTGAGCTTATCGTTCATTGTTGCCACATTTCATCACTTTGTGAAGGGTCAAATTGTTTAAATGCAATGCATATCTTCATACAAATTAAAGAACGATAAATATTGGGATGGTCAATTTGTCCTTATTATGCAACGCGGCAAGTTAAGGAACGAAACCACAACGTACTATAAAAAATGGAGAGGTTTTTATGCACCTCAATTTTTTCCGTTTTGGATGTTAACTTTCGTTGTTGGTACATTGCATTCCCATTTGTTCTTTATGCATCACTAACATTTGTTATACACTTTCGTTTCATATTTATTTTTCGTTCCCAACGTCATATTTTGTGTTTCATTTTTTTTTATGTTTTGGTGTACCAGTTGCTCAATTCTTAACTGATCCAGTCATTCTCACACTATTCTTAATCTCTGGTAATGGTCCAAATGATCTGCAGGAGATCTTATTAATTGAGCGCAGTGAAACTAGTACAAAATATGAAAGAATGGATTACTTTAGCAATAATGAAATAATAAGTTGCATCTTTTTATATAGAATTTTAGCCATATATACAAATTGAAGATATATCTCTAAATTCTAAATAAACATGGTCGCCATATGCACTCACTCACTGACACTGTGACAGCGACATTGACACATTGACACCAGCCCCAGTAGAAACCTTCAATTTCAACATAATACAGCCAAAGCGAACACTAATTTTGTTACATCCAACCAAAGTGTTCATGACTTATCTAAATGTAATCAATTTTAGCTGTTGACATGTGTTATATTAGCGATAAGCTACTCGAAAAGCTGTGTCACAATCAAAACAAACAATGGCGTCCGCCAGGTCTGAAACCGGAAACTCACGCGCGGCCGCCATTTTGTCATGCGCCGGGGAATGAGTCAAGGGTCTATTCTTCAAAGCTACTCAATGTCGACAGGGAAAACAAACCAAAGTGTGGAATTAGTAGTATGACACGGCGGCGAAAAAGCAGACTTTGTTTACCCATCAAGCCACGAATAACACGCGCCCTTGGACGCTTTTGATCGATTTCAAAAACGGAGGCATGGATTTCCCCTTGATGACGTTTCCATCCTCTGCTTTCATCTGTAGACCGCCTAGAGAAACTAGCCCTGCCATGTATATTCTTATCTCATCTGGTCCAAAACTGTCCGACCAAAATCCATTTCCTGTTCCCTTCATCTGGGGTGGCATGTACGCTATATGTTGTGGTCTGCCACGCTTCGGAAATATTTCTGCAGAGTGAAATATAGATCCTATGAAAAAAGGGAAAGACTTGTGGTGAGAGAATTCTGCCTTAGGTGATCATAAACAACGATATATGAACCGCTCGTGCGACCTTCTGGACTATTTATCTGTTGAGTGTTTTATATTTCTAGATGCTATGAAAATTATTTTGCAATTCAAATAATGGTGCAGAGAGAGGTACAACGACCCCTCCTCAAAATATCCTAGACGTATGATGTACAATTAATTTGCATTAAAAGAGGATTGTAGAGAATCGTATAGTCTTTTAATATCCATCGATTACAAAGAACTCATTGAAAATATATGGGGCCGCGGTAGACCACTAAATATCGTCGCTATTTTGTCAGAAAACATAATCATTGAATACCGATTTGAAACCAATCAATTACAGCCTCAAAGCCATTGATTACGGGAAAAGAGTCCCTTTGTGCTGAAGAGCAAATGAAGATATAAACAAATGTATATACATCTTCGACAATGACTTCTATAAAGATGAGGTGTTTCATTCATGTGTTCAAATGATTAAGGTTGACTTGATCATATATACTCGAAGACGCCCGTGTATTACTACGCCTCAAACTCTCGTGGCTTACGGCTGTCTGTCCAGAAAATCATTGATTAATGTCTATTAATTCAATAGATAAGTAAATATTGACTGCTGAATATGTTGTTTTAGTTGTCTTTGAAAATAAAGACTAAGTTCTATACAGAGTGAAGTTTCCCCAACAGTGAATTTCTTTCGATAGTTATCACGGTCTTTTGGATATGATCCACTGCGATATTCTTTATCAGGCATGCTCTGAGTGTGAAGTATCAAATTGGCTACATCATGACCGGTTTTCTGAGAAGAAATTTATTTGCCATATGATTGCTTCAAAGGTAGGCCAAGGGATAGTCTACAGCTTTGATTTTTACTTTCTGAACAATTCAAAGAAAACAACTGCCACGGGCCTCGTGCACATAATGAAAACAAATGGCGCATCCAAAACACTGCGAAATGCTCCCCGAAGCTTGTCGCCGGAAGTAAGTGATTTTACACGCACTTCCGGTAGAAGTTGCTTTGCGACGTCAGACTCCCTTGGTGGCGCCACGTATCTCATCGTGTGCCTCCTTCTGAGACCTGAAATTTGCCAATGCTGATAAAAGGTAGCAGGAGTATGTGGACTATGCCACAGTGGCTGTCTGTTCTCATGTTCTAAAACATCATTTGTCGTTGGCGCTGTCAGGTAGCGTTGTGAGGAGCGCTGGGACCCGTAACCCTTTCCAGAAGGTGTGAATTTTCTCCTCCAGTGGGTTATATTTACATCCAACCCTGACGTGTTCTTGTAGGTAATCACGCGTGATATTTCAGACGCTGAGAGTAAATGCTGATGTATCCGTGAGAAATCCTCGCTGTTGATAAAAGGAGACATTTCCCCTAATTTCTCTATATGTAAACCACATGTATGCTGGTACACCTTTTTTTCTGTGCGTTCCCTCCTGGTGGCTTTCGCCCCTTTGGGATATCACAACTGCATAGACCCTTGTGTTCGTGGTGTGTGGCTGAGGCAGAGGGGAGCAGGGAAACCCCGGGGTCAGAGAGCATACCAAGTCTGTGCCGAGACACATACCGCAGCTACCACGCCCCGATAACCACCCAAAGTGAGCTTTACATCATAACGCATTCAGATTCCTACAAAACAAGCCCGCCTCCTTCCAACAGCGGGCCTCTCATCCATCACCTCAGCCCTCTGCCGAGTCTCAGGCAGGGGGGACTTCCCAGGAGGGCTGAGGTGGTGAGCCTACATTTTTGATCAAGTTTCAATAAGGAGACCCACGCCCAAAGACCCCACCGTGCGATGCAACCGCGCTATCGGATATAATTATGACGTATCTGATATCCGTCTGGCCCAATTACGGATCCAGACGGGGCTGCGCAGACATCTCTATGTCCTTTCCTGCAGGGGAGCCGCATTCACGATAGAAGCAATTCCAGTCTCTGAGATATCCAGCCGCAAGTTAGATAGGGGGTCCAGCAGGAAAGCAGTGCTTCGCGAAAGGACCCCCAACGGTTATACAAGGGACAGGTGTTCATGTGAATCCACACTAAAATATATGCTCAAAGGTGGCCTGGTTCATTTAATTACCTAAGTCATATTCCTTGAAATTCTGTCTTAGGTTACACCTATTGCAAACAAGTTTACTTTTCAATTGTTCGTAATCGGAGACATTAGCGTCGAACCACGATTTGATACTCATGAATCTAGTAATGCTTAACACAACACTACTTCTATATGTGGACCCTGTGGAAAAACACTTTCAATAAAAAAATCAAATATGAGTATTGATCTTCAAGATGTGACGTCTGGCACCATGATACATGATTCTTAGCAGCGGAATTTAAAACCCTGATGTAGTACCATTTAGCTCATCTCAGGTCAAAAGTTCTGGATTTAGATACTTTTTAGGTAAAAAAAAAATTCATTGTGTAAATATCCACATATAAATAGAAATAGACACAAGGACGGCAATGTACCTCGTGAAAAACAACAAAGCATGTAGAGAGGTACAACTGCCTATTACCATAGATGCCGTCGTGTATTACAGCAAAATTTCTGAAATTTACTCATTGGTTTTCGTTAAAATGCCATGGCCATATGGCAGATGGTCTGAGGCTCGATGAAATAGCGTTCTTTACTGCTACCATTTGGTTCCAAGGCTATTATACAGTTGATTTGGTGCAGCGCGTCAGACAATAATATGGACGCCGATCGCGATACAATCGGTTCCAGATTGTGTTCATTGACGCCTTCCGACAGGCGCCCTGGGAACGATCATTCCTTGGCAACACGGCGTCAACGGCCGCAGCATCCGAGATATTTCTCAAAACACATATTCAAATGCCTGGTGACCAAAGCCATCCGTAAAATCCATTACTAGTCGGGCTTGGTATAGGCCACGGTGTGTGCTCGTTGATAGTCTCTGAGAACTCAGGCATGCGCGTGCCATATTAAACGGGCCTGGTGAATCTGCGGTCACGCTGTGTCTCCTCCCGTATCTCGCGCTTCAAGAGATCTCCAGGAGAGGGCGCGCGCGTCGCCAATCACGCCGAATGGTTGCTAGGGTGACACTCTTGGTGACACCCCTTACGGCGTCACCAGGACAAGGAGAGGAAGGGTGGCAGAGCGATGGGTGTAGACGAGCCCCAGGCCCCGGTCACACACAACTATAAAGGTACCGTCCAGTAGAGGTACCTACCTTATCATAGTAAATGAGAACACATTAACTACCGGATTAAAGATTATCATATACATGTAAGACTACGTGGAAGGACTCGAGCCAGTCTAGGCTGTTTGCTGTGACAGTACACCTTCCCGCATCCTTCCCCATCCACACAGATGCACGGGGCCTAGTGTTGTCCGGGACGACCAGAAAACCAATAGTGCAGCTGTGAATTAATATGTGTTTAATGTATCTCATCTTTTATTAGGCTTCACAATAGATTGCCTGTTCTATTTCATTTTCTATAGGTGTTTAACAATATACAGATAGAAATACATCTACAATTGCATGTAGATTAATCTGAATTTTCAATTAGACATCATGTTTTTTTATTAGGTTGCAGAATATTAGGGCTAACGTGACATTTATAGGTTCATATCATACACTAATTAAACACAGTAATGTACTACAATATAGATGAGGACGTTTATTTACATACCTTCAAATTACGATATAGCAAATCTATGCCTGCTGCATGCAGAGTCTCAGATCTGTATATGGTTCAAAACTTTTGGAACTGCATATGACAATGCTTGCCTCGCCTTGAATATGAATCAGACCCAATTTGTATATCGCTTGGCCTAGGCCAGATATTGAAAAGGTGCAGGTAGTTAGGATGGGCGGAGTTTACATTTTCCGGGCGACGGGCGCCCATTCAGGGATTGACTTTTCATCAAAGAGCCATTTAACACGAGGCTGACATTTTGACTGGCAGGGTCGCCGTGAGACCGTGTTTTGGGGGGCAGAGTGCCGCCTGTTGGAGAATGGGCGTCGTCGGCCGTGAACAGAACAGGTGATTAGCCGGTCGGGTGGGCCCTGCCCAGCGCCAAGGGTACAGAGAGAACCCTAAGGGTTCAGGCCGTGTGAAGGGGGTGGGGGTTAAGAAGGGGGTGAGTTTGTGGGGTGTTGGTGATAGGGGGCGTGGTCGTTGAGCCACGCTCCACACTCCACCCCACCTCCGCATCTGCAGCCTGGACATTGGGCGGGCCCTGTGCATTCCTGCCCCTCCGTGGCCGTTGTCAAGACAATGAATAGAGTTATCCTTTTCATGTAGCGCCTGCGAGGGGGCGCCCTTCAGTTTGAAGCGGTGGCCGACAATAAGCGCCACACGGTGAGTGTCAAAGACACTAAGGACACAAGGGAGACTGGAGTGACCAGAGCCCATAGTAGGCAGTTGAGGATAGTCCTGCCTCGAGTGGTGCCCACTTCAGTTAGTTCCCACTTGTTAACTGGTACTGGTGATATAGAAGTACGATGTGTGGTCACATTTCTGTATACAAATGTGCATCTGAGGAGGAAACCAGATCGTTAATGAACTTATAGAAAAAGACGTTTACACTTCCTGACTGGACCTGCGTCGTTCTGTTTTTGGAAGCCGGGTTTCAGTTAACCCGATGTGCCTGTCTGCTGTGAGGGTGGCATCATGCGTCAAGGAAAAAGTCTTCCTCCAAAATAATCGCTTCAAACACAGCGCCGGACGTTGCGGATTTTGTCCTACCACCCACATCACACCACAGAAGGTATCACTCGGCGAAGCCCCGCGGGAAGCCACGTGGCGCAAACTAGCACCACACTCAATTTCACCCAGCAGTGAGAGGTATGTAGGCTCAGCTCCCCTGGTATTATTCTGTTTCACCCTCCGCCAGTCGCAGAATTTAAAACCAATTTTTGGCAGGCGCCTCGGCATTGCAGGAATCCCTGCGAATGCTTCCACCCCGCTGTTACCCGGTCCTCGGTTTATTCAGTTGTTTGAGATTGGCCACCATGGCATTGGCAGAAATAGCTGGCGGTAGTTGGCCTGGGTCGACTAACCCGGTCAGACGTCTACATTTGTGTCTCTTTTCTCACGATGGCCACCCTCGTTTGCCAGATTATTTCACTGTAAATTATCGTAGGCGGTTCCGTTGACAGGCACATTGATAAAGCCCTCACGCACCCCCTTCACTCACAACACCCACGCCCCACTAACTTCCTCTCCATCCGATCACTGACACATAGACACCCCCTCCATCCTGCCCCCAGCCCGCCCACAGTAACTTTATCTATATCAGAAATGGTGCCAGACATGATTTCGGAGGGCCCGCTGGAGGCCGAAGAAAAACAGACAACTTTGTTGTTTATTTGTGCTCTTCCCGGCAGGACATGGCGCGGATACCAACCCCACAGATGTAAACATTATTAATGTATTCGCATCACGTCCAATTATCGCCCACTCTACGTGGCCAGATACGCATTTCGCCTCTGCAGACCCCGGATCAAAACTTTGTGTTTGGCCTCATTTCACCGTACTTACGTTATGTGAATACAGACAGTGTTTTATCATGTACTATAACAAAACCACATGCGCAAAAGGGAAATAATTGAGAGAAAACTGGTTTGAACATACGTTATCCGAAACACAAATTTTCATTATAAACGGAAAGTTGGTAAAAGTTTTGGCCCAATACTCTTTTGTGTGATTCTGTTACTTTGATTCTTAAAAATTCTGCCATCTAAAGAGAATGACGATGACTAAAAACATTTTCCGGTGATTTGTTCCTGTTTGCATTGTTTAACGTGGGTTCTTCCAAATGTCTTTACTTCAGTACATGTACATATATGAAAAGATGTCTGTAGAAGAGATCCAAAAGTATACATGCGCGGACATAGTATTCATAAAAGACAATCAGTAGTATACAATAGGCTAAATAACATACACACAAAATGAAACCTTCAACGCATGTATAAACTAAACACATGCCGTCATTTATATTTTTGTTACAGAAGTGACCGGTGACCTTGTGATGGCCTCGGGTCACCAACAGAAGATGGACACAGGAGCGCATGTAGCGTTAACCATGACAGACATGATATCTGACCCTACTGAAGAATGGGGGACCGGAGAGGAGAGCGACGCCTCTACCACAAGTACACGACAAGAGGAGCTTAGCCCCAAAGAGGAGATCCTAGAGGTCGTTGAGGAGCAGGAGGACAGTGAGCAGCTCAATAAGACCCTCACCGGATCGTCCTCCTCCAGGCGCTCTGGTGGTGACGTCAGATCCCTCCTTCACTTCGTGAGTGTCGTGGGTGGCGATATCAAGGCGGCCCTGGATAAATCCGCACCTTGCAAGCGGTCAGTTGATCACAGGAAGTACCTGCAAAAGCAGCTGTGCCGCCTTTCGTCAGGAGCGCCCGCCAATTCGCCAGCCGGGCCTGCTCCGTCTTCCAGTAACAACCATCATCAGTATCAGCAGCCCCACCAATACACACATGCACACCTTCAACAACAGCAGCACCACTATCACCACCACCACCACCACTACCCAGGTAACACAAGTGTAGAGGAGCCCCCAAACACTTGCTCCCCGCCCCCTACCGCCGCTCAAACTCTCCAGCAGGCGGCGCCCGGACGCAGCTCCCCGCCCCGCTACCCGGGCGTCCCGTACGAGGGCGGAGCGACTCAGTCAGCGGAGGAGCAGCTCTCGGGGAGGAGTGGTGCAAACGATGAGGAGCAGTGCGGCGGCGGCGGAGCAGACAACCGGCGGGCCCCACACGACGCGACGAGAGAGCACCACCACTGTGACCACCTCTCCCCACCCCCACAGCCCCTCAACGCTGCCCAGGTACGCTACAGCCCCCCAGCGGCGTCTCCTCATTGCCAGCCACCACCAGCCCGGCAATCGCCGATAAGCCATCAGACGCTTGACCAACAGAGGACGCCTTCGCTTCGGAGACGGGTCGCAAGCGGCCTCAAGTCCGATTCAGTGGAGGAGCATAAGTTACAGCTAAAATACGTAGCCCACTGTGGGGTAGGGCCACCACAGCTCAGCGAGCGGGTACCGTGTGATGAGCAGCTCGTTATAGACATTGCGGAGACTGGAGAGAGTCGTCGCAACTTCTCACCGCACGTAGGACAGCAACAGCAGCTTGTTCACAGCCAGGGCGGGTTAGTAAAGGCGGAACGGTCACCAACAACCCCGCGTGTTTGGAGTGCCGCCTGCAGTCCGGCTGCTGGCCAGTGTATGGCCTCAACACCTGCAGGAGTTTCTCCCCCGCTGACCGCTGCCGGCTCTTCTTCCTCTTCCTCTTCGTCGTCCCCACCTGCTCACTTGTCGCCTCCTGCGTCCGGATCTTCGACGCCGCCATCATCTAGCACCACGCCCACCATGGTCGTCGCTAGTCCCGTCTCAGAGACGGCCGCCGACAAGCTACGACAAGACCACGCAGATCCCCCGATGGTCGCAACGTCGTCGACACGCAGCAGCGGTGATGGGAGTATCGGGGGCTTCATACTTCCGCCGGAAGTAACCGACGATCGCGACCCCTTATTTGAGGTGCCGGGCGTGGTGGACCCAACACGGAGAAGGGACGTGGAGAGTAAGGATCGGACAGCTACTGGGGGCCAGAAGACCTCCATCCCGCTCCGTCAGAGACAGTTACCAGCGTCCTTCTGGAAGGAGCCGCGCCCGGAGGAGCGTCGTGCCGCGCGTGCAGGACCTCACCTGGAGGTCTGTACCCCTGCCACGGCCGCCGAGCTTCTCACGGCCCACGGGGCCTTCTTCGTGCCCAACCCGACCACCGCCACACTGCAGGGCTGCAAGTCCCTGGCGTATGACAACTACAAGGTCATGGCTGACCTGTACGGCGCTCGCTACCAGGGGCTGCTCGGGGAGGCGGCGACGTCTCACCGGTCTGCCGGCGGAGGAGGAGGGACGCCCGGCGCTGGATTACCCCACCCGGATTACCTGTTATCAGCCTACGGTTCGAAATTACCGACAGTTCCAGGCGTGAGTGGTGACCCTACAACACTATCTGTGGTAGCGACAGCAGCCGCCTATCAGTCAGGTGGATTCTACCCCTGGCCTTGTAACGTATTGTCTGGGGAGGCTGAGAAGGCCCTGGCCGCCCGCCTCCAGTGTGCTGCACCTCACCATCACCACCACCACCAGAGCCAACAGCACCAACGACAGCACCACCACCAGGTGGCGCCACAGGCACCCCCTCCGCCACACCACCACGCTCTATTGAGTACGCCCAGTAGCGTGTCCCCACACCATGTAGTTCACGGACATGCTTTGCTGTACCACAGACAATCAGCACTCACCAACAACAGTGGGAACAATAGCAGTACGACGGTCAGCAGCAGTGCCGGCGCCTCCAGGGCGGCCCTGGGGTCCCCTCCTACTCACAGTCACCATCACGGCGCCGGCTCCACCCCGCCACAGGCCGCCGCGCTGTGGGACCCGCTGGCGGCCTTGACGGCCCAGTCGCTACTTCGACAGCCACCGGCGGCAGTCAGCCTCTGGAGGCCTATTCCCACCAAGACGTTATCCTCGTACCAGTCTCGGTTTCACCCTTTCGCTGACGTGCATTAAACCACCCGGACATATATGATATGGCATTTTAATGACAGTGATGGGAATTGACAGCTGGCTTATATACATGTGTTATAGTTGAGTGTCGTTGAAATGGGCGATTAATAATTGGAACCATTTTTTCGTGAGAAGTTGTGCGTATGAACTAAACTGTATTTATACTGTCTAACAGTACAACTGTTTTTATGAACATATTGGGTGATTGTTTGAACGTGGTGGTTATTATGCTACATGATTACCATATTGTGCTATGCGACCTTCATTGTTATTGACTTCATTTATCTATCTATATATATACGTACGATACTATACCTTTTCCATTTGTCATTACACGTGTTGATATGATGTTGATACTATAATTACAATATTTCAAAATATGGAAACAAAAAAGACAATGAAGATGTGTTAAGTTTTCCTCTAGGATATATTGCATAACATTGGACATTCATATTTCACGTTCGATACGGAATGACATTGTGACTATGATATATCGACGTTAAATACATATACACTAAAGAATTTAATTGTCATAACTATGGAGCTAACCCTCATATGTGCAACTGAAGAAAGTTGTTTGGCAGAGCAGACACCATATTTATTCCATACGGCACAATTATAAGTCTATTGCTGGGCTACATTTATATGGGCGATTGTATTGAATTTACGGAATTTTGTACATACACGGAAGGTGATCTCAGAAAAGACATTGGAGCTCTTCATGTTTATTTTACGACGAGAATATAGCATTTCGACAGACCAATTCGACTTTTGTTGTTGCTTTACAGATGCTGTGACCACACCTGTTTATGTTATATCTAAAGTTACATGTGTTTGATGATAAATCACCAGGGTTGTCCGTAAACATTTACACGTGTGTCGTCTGGCATACTATCAACCTGCAAAACCATGTATCAATGATGAACTAAAAGCACTGTATATACAATCAAAGGAATATACATTTATATAAACCCACAGCAATATCGTTCCATTAAAATCATACACGAAGTAGCACGATATAATTCGCGCCTATATCCTATGGTTTCACCAAAATAATCAAACGACAAATCGTTGATATATGCTTGAATGCAAATGGAAATAGGAAATATAAGAGGAATTCCGTATACATTTCATACAACTCCGCTATCTTTGTAGAAACAACGTGATTGCAGCTTCTCTCCTTTGAGCGACTTGAAGAATAGTATGCCAACTTTCAAGGATATGATATGGGTAACATTCCACAAAAGTTCTATGCATGTCATTATAGTCCTGTGTTGAAGCCAGGTCATCTGTTCTAAGCAGACCGAAGCAGATAACTATCATTAGAAAAGATCAGCTGTCTACAACGACCTTAGAGTTATATATACTTAGGGTAGGATATACCTAGGGTTATACTTATGGTAGGTAAACATTATTCAAATACAAGATATGCTATATGATTTTTTTACTTATGATCCTTAAAATGCCTAGATCTGCTTTGGGTGCTATGTGTTTCCCTCCAGAATCGCTGGGACTTGATAAGATGGCGTCACAGTGGCTTAGTCAGAGAAAAAAATAGTTGTCAGCCTAGTCAAAATCTGCACCTACACATATTTTGAGAGGAGAGATTTGAATATTTAATTCATTAATATGAATTCGTAAATGAATAAGACGCGGATTTGATTTGGGCACCAAATTCCCTAATATCAAAGAATACCTCAATGGTTGTATGTTTTAGTCTGAATCTGTTACTAAGAGAGTCTGTCTCAGTTTTGGCTGAGTGGCATGCACTATATCAGGTTAAATAGCGATATTGCGCAAATATTCCAATTTATAAATCAAAACTCTGCAAAGAAGGTAGTTCTTAGCATAATGAATAGCTCATGAACCCACAATAGGTCAATCTATTGTAGGTGGGCTAAGATGGTAGAAGCTAACTTAAACATGGGGAAACTGCAATACCTGTGAGTAAATATAGAGGAGAACCCCAAATTGACATTATGCCTAGAGATATTTTGCACGCATGTAAACTGGAACAGCCTTACATCAAGTAACAAATTAGAAAAATCCTTTATATCTCGATGCAGAACATTTTCACTCTAACATATCGTTTTCAGTTATCGAATTGAAATAGCATTCACTTGATCGGAAATAATATAATATTCCATCCCACAAATTTTTGTGGGAAAGCATACATTTCCATATTTGATGTTATATATGTATATTTCTTTTGCAAGAAGCGAGGCTCATTTATTTGTTCTAGGAATCCGTTGAGAATGACCAAATTACATTTGACTATCCCAAGTTGCTACATGTGTACTATCCAACGTTGTCGATGTACTTGTGCTGTTACAATCTATTTTGATATTATTTTCTTAGACTTTGTATGGTAACATATATATTCTTACAAATAGCTTCAAATTCAAGTTGCTAATTAAATAGAGCAGTCTGGGATAAATGTAAATAAATGTTGTTAATTAAATCAGGTAGTCTAAGATGTGTGTCTGGTTACCTTTCAGACTCAAATCCAAACCTTCGCTCTTTTCTTATTTTTTAGAAATATTCTTTAAAGATATATTTTACAGGGAATGTCTCCAATTGATTTAAACCAACTATTGGTCAAACATCAATTGTTTTACCCCTTCACCATTGTTTTCTTTTTCTTCCTGTCATGTATCATTATCTCAAACTCTATTAAAATAGATTATATCCTACATCACTACAAGGGAAAACACTTCAAATATTGGAAACAATTTTAATCACCGACAGAGCAGTCGTTGTCATAACATCAATAGTTTTATTAATTAAGTTGGAAAGACATTTTGTTGTTTTATTAACTCCAATATCTCCCTGAAATGAAAAGAGTAAGCTGTGTCACAGTTGACCTTTAATTAGTTACATCGATGTTCATAACTTAAAAAATAAATGGTCTCTTATGGACGTGGCTTAGAAATCCTGCCAGAACAATGGCTGTTGGAAAAAGAGAAGTGTCATCTAATGCATCATCCAAATGTATTTCCACAAAATAAAAGCATGCAATTTGAAGCGATTGTAAACCTTGGGAACAGGTGGACGAATTCAGTTCCGTTTTTCAAGTTCGCGACTGTGCCATAATCGGAATGGAGAAACACTGATATCGAATATCGCTGAAATACTGTATATCGCTGAAATACGGACAGTATTTGAAGACGGTAGTGCTATGATGAGAGTCTTAACAGGAATATCGAGCACCATTTTGACAGATAGTACTTTGGTCAGATGTGAAATATAAAGTAGCTTCATAGGTTAGAGACTTAAACAGTAATGAAATTTTCCGGGCCTATGATTCAAATTGCTGTTGTCAGCACAGTATTCAGTGCTGTTCTGCTCAGTCACAGCCACACCCTGATGCAGAACTTATTTATTCTGGGGAATTGGATGGCTTCCGAATTGTGGATACAGATTTTGATGATTCATACTACTGTGCTAATTGTGATTCGATTCAACAGGCTCTTTTCAAATCAAAAAGGAACGTAATCGTGGATCAAGAATTGCGGGACTTGAAGATTATCATAAGTGAACGTGGGCCGCCCTGCATCCATGCTATGAGAGCTGTTAAAATGAAATACACCAATACACTTCGACTGATCACAGACGCCAAAAGAACTATTGGTAGAATTAAAAATAGTTTCATGAAAACTATACTGCCCCTTCTTTTTCTTTTATAACTATTGACAACATGGTTGAAGAGTTACACCCCCATAGTTTCATTGCTTTAGTAGACATTGCGTCAACGTATTCTAAAGTCAGGATACATCCCGACCACCATGATTACATCGAAATGTCACAAAGATAGTTGGTTAGCTGGATGATTTTTTTTGTAATCGGTGATGGCGGGAATCAATATGAACTCGCAGTATTTGTGATTTTGGTCCTTGGTTATTGGGTTTCTCAACAAATTGGAACAAGGTGATTCTACCTACAACATGTTTAAGTTACCTCAGTGTGGTACTCATCACTAGCACAATGAATGTCATTTAGTCATGTTAGATAAAGTCATATTGTAGGTTTAGTTTCAGAATTTCTCTCATAGACAAAAATAACCAGACATGACCGACCGATTCTGTGCAGTCATTTGTCAAATGAAAGTGTAGTTATCAAGGGCGCCTGCACCATTTCAGGACGACTGATCAATCTAATGAAGTTTTTTTTGTAGAGGTAAGAACATTCATAACTTTTCCAATTTGGATCTACGATTACCTCTGGTAGTCGCATAAATTTGTTAGAATCGGCTAGATTTGCATTTCTACAGGTTTCTCGATATCTGGTTTCGACGCACACATCGCAGATGACTGGTTAGCCGGTATCTGGTTGGGAATCTTAAATGTTCCAGAACATCACTATTTCCCCCCACCTGCTGACAAATGGTAGATTATATACAGATTAACCTGTTGGAGTTGTGACCCGTGGTTGCTGCAGTGATTAGGTAAAAACAAGCATAGAGAAATGCTGGGATAGCATTATACACAGATAAAGCCTATAAGACACCGAAATTTGTTCCCGATTCATCCCGACCATCGGCTCGGTGAGAATCGGGAATAAACTTTCGGTGTCTTAAGCCTATAAGACAGCGACCCGACCATTATGCCCGATCACACCTTTGCCCGCCGAATCCGTCGGGTCGGTCAGAATCGGGTCGCTGTACGCACTTCTCAGACCCGATTTTGATCGGGTCGGGCATTACTAGCGTGGGGGTAATGACCGACTCTGCCCGACCTTAATCGTGTCGCTGTACGCACTTCACCGACTGTTCCCGATATCTTATATCGGAAGTTATTAAACTTTAAAATATTTTCTATGAATCCACAACAGTGGCCCGTGGCTCAACGCGGCTCGGCTCCCAGCGGCTCACTTTGATCTCTCTCGGGTCGCTGTACAAGGCTATAAAGTGGAGTGGTGTGATCAGCAAGCATGGTTGAGGGTATAAAGCCTATAAGACAGCGACCCGACCATTGTGCCTGATCACACCTTTGCCCGACGAATCCGTCGGGTCGGTCAGAATCGGGTCGCTGTACGCACTTCACAGACCCGATTTTAATCGGGTCGGGCATTACTAGCGTGGGGGTAATGACCGACTCTGCCCGACCTTAATCGTTTTATGGGCTTAAGACAGCGACATTTCTGTTCCGATTACAATCGGTGATCGGATCTGTGAAAATCTGTGAAAGATGTCGCTGTCTTATGGGCTTTATACCTATAAGACACCGACATGTAGACTCTTCCCGAGGACACCTCCTCCTTTCATAACCTCGTAAATTACCCAGGTTAAGATCAAAGAGAGCCGCCGGGAGCCGAGCCGGGGTGAGCCAAGTGCCGCTGGTGTGGAATCAGAGAAATTAATTCAAAGTTTAATAACTTCGGATCCAATTAAGATATCGGGAATCGGTTTTCAGGTGGCGTCAGAATAAGGAGGCAGGGGGGGTAACTGCCCCCCCCCCCATTTTTTTTGCTGAGCCCAGTCAGCAGCTTCAAATCTTACTCAATAAAGGGTAAAAGCAGTGAAATTCAGAACTCAAAGTACTGACTTTTGGCATTTGAAACATCAATGTTTTATTTTGTAGAAGTCTGGTTGACTCGAACTTTTCTTGTACCAGAACAGAATGTCTTGAGTTTTGCCTTTTCGGCATGTAACTCTGTCAAAGTCTGACTTTTGAGCATGTAGCAGCGATGGATTCTTGACTTTACATCATTGAGAATGACAAAGTTTGGTTTTTACTGTGTTATAATAGCTAAGCCTTGACTTTTCATCATTAAAAGGTCAGTCTGACTTTTTACTGTGTAACAATGCCCCCCCCCCCCCATATCAAAATGTTCTGACGCCCCTGATGACGAACACAGTCAAAATCTCTCTTTTGGTCAATAAATAGCAGTACGCATTATCTACCTATTTCGCGTTCTATAAACACAGGATTGTTCTTTCTTTGAGGATAGGACCATACAGCACGTGTTGACAGAATTAGAACATTCCTACGATTGTGTGACTTTATTTTTATACTCTTTGAAAGTGGACAGTGCCGGAAACCCAACAACCAATACTCACCTGGATTTTTCCATTGTCTATACATATAGAAAGATTCACAAAAAAGACAAACATCAGTAAATTAAACTGTAATGCAGTATACGTTTTAATTGCTCATGTATCTTGCAAGATACATGTAGTTTATCGAATACCTATGGCTAGCCCATTTATACTTGTGATTAAAGGCGTATTGGACCATTTGGCTTGAAAATCAAAACTCATGTCATTTTCCTGAAACTTGGATATATGATGATCTCTAAGTGTTGTAGAATACAAATCTAACTTAAAATTGGGGGATCACCACATTAATTTTTGATTTAAAGATCAATTTTATGATGATTTTACAAAAGAATATATATATAGAAATTCTATAAAGTTGCATTTTACATAGTAAAACCCATATCATTTTCCTCAAACTTTCAAAGAATATAAGTACATTTCCTATGTAAATTAAGCAAAGGATAATTGGCCTGTTTTACCTATTATGATTGGACAAACTGGACTAAACGTTAGATTTAGCCAATTGGCATTATAAAGAATGCTAAGGAACAAGTTTTGTTTTTGATAATTGACAATATTTGAAAATCACCAGGTGGCGCCACCGGGAACTGTAGGCTATGCCTTTAACACAACCCTTGTGACTGAAATATTCAATTTTCTGCACGAGGAATTTGATGCTTGTGCTACTTATAAATGTGTGCATATGTGCGCATTATTTGTGATCTCTTCTATGGCGTATATATCTAATGACTATTGTATTTGCAATGCTATTTAGCGGAGCCTCAGTGAGTTGACCTCGGAAGCGCGGGAGGTGCGCTGTCAATTTCCGTCTGCTTTCAGTCAATCGGTTTCGTGCGCGTTCTTTGGCTGGCAGTGGCGGCGGGAATGGTAGGATCAAGACGAGAACCTGCCCATGGCGACATTCCGGTCGCTATGCCGACTGTTGCCGGACTTGTTATCCGCACAAACCTGGCGTTCCACCCTGGCCGCCTAAGTGCATCTTATTTCCGATCCAGAATGCTACACTTTTGCGGAACGTTGAAGCGGCTCAGCACCTGGCCCGTCGTGACTGCCTTCACAACGCCAGGAATCCCCGGAAAATGTTAACAAACTCTTGTGGGGTTTGAGACGTGCCTCGACGCGAGGCCGACGATATCACCGTCTCTCCCAATGCCCGACTTCTCCCAGCTGCTATGTGCATCTATCAGCTCGGAGAATTCTTGCCTGCGACAGGCTTGTCAATGTATGCCGACCGTTTGACAAGCTTTATCAAGAGTGGGGGTACAACACTGACAGCAAACATCGTTTCATGGAGTTCTCAGATGAGGCTGTAGCTTGATCTGCAGCGCACGCGCGTACCTGACCTCATATGTGGACTCATTGGGTTCAATTTTTACCTTCGTCAAAAGTTGTTCAAGTTTAAAATGAACTCTTTCTTGGATTTAGAAAATTCAGTCCTAAAGTATTGCAGACACTACTGTAATAAGATAGGATCAATATTCACTTAGTTGCTTCTTTATAATGGCAATACACAGTACATCCCTAGATTTTGATTATATGTCGAACGTTCTCAATGATTTCACCCACCAATCCCGAGGCTTGTCCTAAGTATCATGTGTATAGATTTACCTCTAGGCCTATTTTGATTTACAGTTTAATGGCCATTCACTTAGGAGCTAAGATTTGGTTTATAGACAGAATCTTGTTCAGATTATTGCCATAGCAGAGCACATTGTAGTGATGAATAGTTTTATAATGCTCTGGCTGGATGGTATCACAACATTTACCGCTATTTTCATAATCGGCTGGTAGCAATTACAGGGCGGAACGCACTCGCAGCCAATGCCTGTGTGCCGACATATACCCAAGCATAAACAAGGCCATGTGTGGACCGACAACAACAAGAGATGTTCCGTATTGATTCTTACAACAGCTGAGTGTTTGCTTGACATGCCGCTGCACTTCGTGACGACTTCCCGCACCCGATGACTGCCTACAGCTTTGACAACCGCCGATATGGCAGTGACATCCAGCTGTTGCGCACGCAGATTCTCCAACTTCCCCCTGCGCCGGAAGAATGGCACAGGCATTCTGTTTGTGTATTCTACCGCCTGGTTATCGAGAGAATCGCCATATTGTTGGAGGCGGATGATGACTCGTACCTGGACCCACAAGGGAGAGAGTTGGGGATGGTGGTTGAGTTCTGGGTGCGTTGAGGCCTGCCTGCTGCCCCGGGTAATGACGGAGGACGCCGAGGAATCCCGGGTGTCATTCCTTCTCTTGGGACGCCCGTGCCCGCGTGGTCGCACCCAACTTCTCTGTCGCCATGGAGACTCCCCTCGACCCATATGTGCGGGTAAACCGAAATACCCTTCTGTTGATAGAGATTAAAAGGCGATATCAGAAACATTTAACTCCCCTGGAACTCGTTCTGCTGGACTGTCCATAGCCCATTTTCGCTTCTTCTATTTTGTTGAGTCTTTCAATACTTCACTACATCTGTATATACCCCATTTATACCACATACTGGTATATACATCATCATTATAACATAATAATTATACAGAGACATATGAACAGAGACAACTGAAAAAAAAGTCATGAAATACTATAGAGGAAACCCATGAAAGTTTAGGGTCTGAGCTTGTATCCCATCGAGTTTGAATCACATAGTAATTGCTATGTGATTCAAATGAGATGGGATCGAGCTCTGACCCTAAACTTGAATGGGTTTCTGAATTTATCTCACCCTTAATATTGACTAATGGGCTAACATTTGTGACATTATCCCCCATTGGATATTTTTCCTAAATATCTAATGGGTGTTAGATACGAGTTCCCAATGTTAAGTCTATGGAGAAAAAATATCTGGGGTGAGATAAACGACTAAATCTACGTTCAGTAGAACTAGTTCCGTATGGTGTTATAAAAAATCTGTATGCGTATGCATATACAAAAATGTATTCGTTTCCCTGCTGACCAACCCACAATGTCTATGCGTACCCCGCATGAGAGCCGAGTCCTGCATGCTTGCTGGGAGAGATCCTAAAAGGCGACAAGAATGTGTAAAAGACGGGCGCACCTCATTCAGCACGGGCCCGCCACGTGGCCACGTGTCTCGTGGCGCTCAGGCGAGATTTGACATGGTAACGAGGTTGTCAAGACTACTACTTTGGCTTCTTAAAGAATCCAGTCGGATACCTTTATTCCAGTAACCGGACATCAAGGGGGAAATGATGTTACTTTACCTATTTTGCTTTCTTGATAGATGCCTATAGACCTACTTAAATTATGCTTCCGTGGGAATATTCTCTCAATACATACCCATGAAAGAATAGGTATTTGCTGATTTAATTTCCTTTTACATGGTATTATATGGAGCGGTTTGCCTAAGTTTGCCTCAATGTTTATTCAGCGTTAAAGGCAATATGGCCTGAAGTTTAAACTCATATCATTCTTCTGATGATTAAATATGATGAGCTCAAAGTGTTGTAGAGCACGTATCTAACTTAATAATCAAGGGGTCATCGTGCTAGTTTTTTATTTAGAAATCAATATTGTAATATCATAAAAGAATATATAAAAAGTCTAAAAAGTTGTTGTTCACGTAGTAAGACCATGTCATTCTGCTCAAACCTCTACAGAATATAGCATATGTACATACTACTACAGATTTGAATTTACAAAATCATAGGTAACCTTCGTATATTTTTCGGTATAATTCCTATTATTTGTAAATCAAACAAATGTAAATTGGCATATTTTACCCATTAAGATTAGATAAACTGAGCCAAACTTTTGATTTACTCATTTAGAATTAGTATGAATCCCAAGAAAACAGTTTTGACCGATAATTGACATTATTATATACCTATGCACTAAGTCAGTGTAAATACATGTACATACCATTGCTCGGGGTAAAATAACTCATTACATATTGCGTGATACGCCGTGTATCTTTGTACCCAGATACATATTGCGTACTTTGACCGTCATATTGCGTGCTTTGACCATCATATTGTGTGCTTTGACCATCATATTGTGTGCTTTGACTGTCATATTGTGTGCTTTGACTGTCATATTGCGAGCTTTGTAATATAACGCATTCTGATTAGCCGAGAGGCCGACAACACAGTTCTGAGCGGAAGATTTAAAAATGGCGGACGCCATGGATTTACGAGTTATAAGGCCTACTGCAAACGCCCCGGAACGAGATATCGTGTATCTTTACCAAGTATTGAGGTATATAACGTGAAGAATGCACACGATACCATTTAAATAACTTGAATATGCGATATCGACCGATATCAACACTCAGTGAACAAAAACTTATCGGATGAGTAACAATTCTAAATGATGTGGTATTTCAAACCAGATTACAATAAACTGCTACTGAAGGTAGGCAAAATGTAATACCTTGTTTTACTAATCGACTCAAAGATTAACTTTTTTATCAGTGAAAGGCAGTTCTTAAAATGCAAAGCATACCTTTTAGCTGAAATCAGAAATGAGGGACCAGGCAAAAGAACAACAACGCCTAGCCCGAACATTTTGTACAAAATGAGGAATCTAATAAAGATGTGGCATAAGATAAGTGTGTTTCTGGTTACCTGACCAAGAAATACTAGGTACCTAGGGAAATATCTTTTTCAAATTACTTCCATCAGTGAGTATCAAATTGAAGACATTATATAGATAGTGTAAATCAGTCTTAGTTCATAAACTCTGCCATTCTGAATATGGTCAACTGTAAACAGGAATGCAGGTTTGTCAACAAATGATGGGATTCAAACACTTCCTACATACTGACAACAATATTCTCAGATTTATCTCTCTTCAAATACTTGAAAAATAAACCAGTATAATCAAGGGAAATTAGAATACATATACATATTCATAGCCATTATCATTCCTAGTAGTGTTATGAATGTATAGGGTTTTCAATTTCAGATTTTTTCCTCAATACCGACTTTCATCCCTGTGTCAATATTGTGAAGAAAGGGAGTGTGTTGAATGTTCATAGAGGATGACAGCAGCGTCAAACTGTAGTCTGAGGGGCACCCATAGGTGGGACCCTAGTCCTTGGTGAGAGCGAAATCTCTCCTACATTTGATCATTCAAGTGACCCCGATCTTTGGTTGGGATGTAACACACATTAAAACTTTCTTGGGGATACTGAATCGGAGATTTCCAATCTACAGGTGGCATCATATAGTGGTGTTTTTGTTAAATAGATTTATCATTTTATAATCACAATTCTCTGGAATAGGGTCGAGCCACTTCCTTTCACCTCATCTATCCTCTCATTTGACACTGATTCCAGAAGATGCTCACTTTCTTCCTTGTCAACAATTGAGCGAGTTCATTCCTCTTTGAGCCCAGGCACAATTTGAATGAACTTTGAGACTGTCATTGAGGTGGAGTCTCTTGAAAAGGAAAGACGAAATTTTTCAGGCATTTAACACTGTTGACATTGTCACCTTTAGTGAGACTTGGCTCGCTGATCTTGTCCCAGACAGTCTCCTAAAATGGAATGACAGAAAATTGTATCATCTTGTTCAATCACAGAAAACTGGTAGTAGAATAACTTGTTTTCTAGCCCCTTTTCTGGCTTCTCATACCAATGAGATCGATGACTACACAATATCAATCTTTGATGTTGAGTGTCTGGCTTTGAATATAAGTATCCCCGGGCATAAACCGATAATAATCTGCACCATGTACATGCCTCCACGTGGTTCCACAATAAGGGCGTTAGATTTCTTTTTTTTTTAAACTTACCCAACTTATATAAGTACTAAATTTGGTTGTTAGGGGATTTCAACATCAATTTTCACTTTCCCGAAAAACTGCATGCAGACAGACTGGATGAAATATGTAAGAACTTGAACTGTAAGCGGCTAATCAACCTCTGTACTCAGGGGTGGAACGTGCATCGATAATATCATCACCAGTGTTTTCATATAGTTATGCCTCTGTCTCCCCTACACATCGATATAAGGCACTTGTAAATAGGACTAGGGGATAGGTAACATCGCTGTTCAAACGGCCTTCTCAGAATCGAGAACAGTCGATGACGCGATTAGGCAGAGTCGGTCTTTACCCCCGGAGGTTGACAGCCCATGCGATAAACTGCACCTCCCTACGATTTTTGGGAGTTCCGATATCGCAGGGAGATATATCACCGAGTGGGTTCAGGCCTTAGCACTCTGGGGAAGCTGCTGTTTTGGGCTCTCCCATGTTTGTTTTTTCTACAGAAAGCAGCATGTAATCTTCAGAATCGAACACAGCATTCCCATATAGGTATTCTATTATGTGACTGAAACAACAACTTAGAATTAGTAGGCCTAATCTCTCTAAAATAGAGTGAGCAAATTAATTATTCTCTGTGAAAAGGTTTTTTTGTGAATATTCTAGAGTCCATATTTCTGTCACTGACTTCACAATTCTTCTATCATTTTATACCTTAAGATGTCCGGGGATATGTACACATTCACTTTATGAGCGTGCATCTCATGATCTAGCTATAATCATAGATATAGTTGAAGAGAATGTCATATGTGTGTCACCTCATTTATTATCACATCCTACTGTATGAAATTTTAGATCCAAACTTTCTCACATCATGGTCTGCAATAGGAAAGAATATTCTACACTGACTACAGTGTGTATTGACGCATACCAATGCCTTTAAAATGTTAATACCCATGGAACTACGTTCTCTAGTTTGCTAGTCGGATACTTCCATTAAAGGCATATCCTCCAATTCATAACATGATGTAAACCTATGTAATTTTCCTAAAAGCTCAACATGATGATCTCAGAGTGCTGTTGAGCAAATGCCTTAAACAAAAATAGGAAACGGTGCTTTCAGCCCGTCGGTGATACCTTACTGTAGATCGGTGAAGGGAAATAGGCCAATGGAAACGGGCTTATTTGAATATCTGTACGAGGATATCGAAATTCAAAACCGCTGTATTTCATAGTTAGTATAACCCGGGTGGTTTCCCTCAAACCTTTACGGAACAATGTAAATGTGTTATATTGCACACGTAGGTACTAGAAACCATAGGCAACCAACCTCAATTATTGTTCAATGAACTAAGGAAAACTATTCAGTGAATTATTGATCCATATAAATCAGGCAGAGGTAAATGTTATATTTTCACTGATCTGGCATAAGAATAAGTTACATGAAATCAGTTTGAACTGATAGTACTAGTCCATATTCAAAAGGTTTTGCCCCACTGTGAATTGTGCGATATGCCTTTAAGAATTACTTCTACTTCAGCGTTAAGCTATACATTAATTTGACCTGGCCAAAGATTTTTATACAGGTTGTGACTCAGCATGAGTACAACTCTTTGTATGACGCGTGTTTATTTTCAAGAATTAGTGACCAGTATTCACAATTTAGGCCATGCATTTCTTTGGGATTTAAAGTCAAAGGCCGGTTGCTTGGTTAAAAGACGTATATATGGGTCAGATTTTCTCAAAATGTACAATTCAGACTTTTGGGGCAACACAAACAAAATTCAAAAAATTTCAAGTAATCAATCAAAAAACCTTTCTTTCTATTAGAGCAATATCTCAGCTATTCGTGGATACCAATTATACTGACTTTCTCCAAGCGGTTCAGTTTTTACACTTGTTACAGTAAAAGTTGATTTTTCTTATGGAACGCCCGAAATATTTTCAACATGCTATGAGTTGAAATACTGTCTAGTTCCTCCTATTCACAGTACAAAGACCAGATTCACAATAGACATGGAATTAATACTGAACTTGTGCTATGAATATTACTATGTCTATCATATGAAAAACTTTTACTCACATTTCGGAAAAGTTGAAATTAAGCATAACAAAATAAATAACCTTTTTAAAATTAGTGTACACTAGCCATATGAGGTCTAATTTGGAAAATAAATACTTCTACACAAAGCTATACATCCCTACTGTACAGGCATGCAAATATCATAAGTTACCAGTATAGATATTTTACCATGCTATACCGTTAAATCAACCCATCTAAGTTTCGGACGTTCCTCCAAAACTTGCGCCCGTGACCAGTTTCCTATGTCCACACAGAACCACATGTATCACAGTAAATATTACATGCAGAGGCACCAAAACTGCTACGTTTGTAGCAAACATGTACATGTACACTTTAGAAGCGTATTTGACCTTCAAGAGATACATTATTTACAACCAGGGAGCCTGTTGGGTAGTGGTAGGTGGAAATACCACGTGAAAAAAGACAAGTTGAAATTTCAAAAGAGCAAAGGACTAGGTTAAATTGCTCAGAACCACCAGTGAAACCCACCAACACACTGCCTAACGTCTCTACTAAATGAAACAAATGGTTTTAGATAGCTAAGGACCAATTTTCTTCACCACCTGGGTGAGAACCTGAGACCTTACGTTAGTTTCGGACGTTCCTCCAAAACTTTCCTCTACACATTACCCAGTGCCTGTGAAAGGCAGAGTGGCCTGGAGAGGCAAAGAACTTGTTACTCAACAAGGAAATAACCACACGTACCTCTGTACATAGGTACCTAGCTCTAACATTTTATGGAAAAAAGGTGGCATCTTTGGAATAATCAATTTGAAAATCACAAATCAATACTTTCCACAGTAAGAGACAAGTGAAAAATGCAAAGGATAAATTGAAAAATGTACCAGAACATGTGAAAATATGTATTATGAATTAATTGGATTTTTCTACCACCTTCATAAGCAATTTAATAACTCTGTTGGCCCAGTCTCCACAACGTTAAGCATGTTTCGGACGTTCCTCCCTACACAATTTCGGCCGTTCCAGCACACTTTTTTCCACTCTATACTTACAAAGCAGGAGAGAAATTGCAAAAACCACATTCCAAAAGTACAAGAAATTAGGTAAAAGTTGAAAAAACACTTTGGATGTGACTTATTTGTGCTGGTGAAGGTTCAAAATGGGCCCTCCGTCCTTTCCCAGTATAGACCGGCTTGAGTACTGTACACAAGATGTCTGCAAGGGGCACATCAAGAATGTCTGGTGTCACAGGCCACTTGAAATTGTTCCGACATCTTTCGTCACAACCAGGCTGAAGGAAAGAGGCTTCAGCGCTGTCGGCATCACTGTTGAGGACTTCCCCAATGTACCACTTGCCATCATAGACAGCGGCAAGCCATGACCCTGTAGCTGGTGAGACGACACTGCTGGCTGGCAAGTTCTCTGTTGGTGAAGCAGGCTGATTAAGTTGAAAGAGGATGTGACGAGTCCACCCTTCACAGCCACCCAGGAAGGCAACAGAAGAGTAACAACACGGAAGATAGCAAGAAGTCTCCCGAAGAGCAATGGAGTGTCCAGGAACACAGCACATCACGGAATGGGCCTTCATTGTACCAGGTACCAGCCAGGCAGTGGTGAGGTGAGATAGTTCTTCTCGGGCCTGACGAATGTCCTCCACAGGAACATGAAAATACCGGACAAGACTGGGGACACGGTTACCAGCACAGGCAAAGTCAGCAGCATTGTGGATGAAGATGCGGCATTTCACAGTCGAGTCGGCCATGCGTTTCGCTGCAGCACCAATCCCGTCACAGGCTCCTTTCCCATGGCCTGCTTCAAAGTATAACCAATTCGCCGCACAGTTGAAGAGCTGCTGGTGTTTGGCCATGATACTGAAACATGCACTGTTCCGGCACTGTGACGTCGGGCCATCAGTCACATAGTGAACACAAGAAATACCAGGAACCTCTTCGGATGGGACTTTGTTGATGACTTTGATAAAGGAAAAAACAGCTGCAGAGTCATGTCTCCGCTCATCAGAAACAATGGCCAAAGACTTGTGTGAAAGGACACCTCCCTCTTCCCTGAAGTGGAGAACCACAGGATGAACGTCTCCATCAGGGAAAAGTCGGACTTCAGTTCTCGCCTGAAGGTGTCGCGTGGCTCCGTCTGGGTGACGATGCGAAGCTTCTTCGTTGTCTTGCCTTCATCGCCAAACACAACATCCAATCGCTTCCACATGTCCACTGAAATGACAGCTGGCAACTGGTCCAGCTTGGCATCCACAGCCACCCACGGAACCTGGAGAAAGGAGTCAGGTAGAAGAGGAAGGCCGACTCCGTTGAGAGGTTTCAACCTCAAAGCAAAGTTCTGATGCTTAACGCACAGACAAATACTAGTGTTGTGGCAGTGCACCGGAAGGATGTAGCAGTGCTTCCAACGAACACTGCGGAAGAAACTGAGGGAAGCTCAGAGATGAGGGAATTCTTCCCGGAACTTCAGATGAAGAACATGGAGGAACTCTGTAAGCTGGACTTTCTGGAACTTAACCTTCCTCAAAGTGACAGTGTCTTTCTTCCCCGGAAGAGTAATAGAGTGTTCGGGCCTCTTGAGGAAGTCAACTATAGCCAAAGATGTTGTGTGGAAAGCAGCTATACCCGACTTGTCCTTCCACAGTGAAGAGAGAGTTTTTCGGTCCAGGCCCACATCCCGTGACAGTCGAGATGCCCCACGTACGGAGCGTAACTCCACCGGCGACACAATTTTGGCCAGGACTCTACAACGCTGCGTTCTGGGCAGACGCTTGATGGCAGCATTGATGACATCTTATATCCTGGCTTTGTGCACCTCACCTGAGAGTGGAAGAGGTGCCGTTGGTTGGGAAGTCGGTGTGGTGGGGGTGCACACTGGTGGTGCTGTGCGCACAGGGTCCCGGTCAGGCAGCACGTCGGAGGCAACATCCTGCCCTGTTGCTCCCTCTGGCACAGGAACAGCACTGTGTCGTTGCCTGACACGCTTCTCCAGGCCATGAAGCTTGGCCCTCAGCATCAGATTCTCCCTCTCCACGCTCAGCCGAGCAGCCTTCGCCTTCCACAGCTTGTAGTAAAGCGCGGACATACGTGGGGTTCTCGGGCCACTGGCTTCTATAGGCCTGCGGGGGGTGGAGGGGGATCTGAAAAGAGGTTACAATCCAATTGACATCTAAACAAATTGTAGATAATTATCTATCTCATTTCCAGAAATATTGTTAAAGTTGTTTTTTTTCCATTCCAGAAATAATCTCTAATTGAAAATAATATTACTTTCACTTGGTTCAATGATACATGATTAATTGATAGTTTAATCTATATAATTCATGGGCAGATAATCTATATAATTTATATACATGAATTAGAAACCTCTTGAATTAAAAGAATAACTGTATGTCTTATGTATATATATAATTCACACCATGCAAAAGCTTAACAAATACATTTCATGCAAATCGTGCATATAATGCTGAAATGTCTGAATTAAAAACTTACGGCTATGCTGAGACGACTTTTTTACTGGGGCGCCATTTTCGCTGAGCACCATCGGACCACAGCCCTGGAAATCAAAAGATAATCTACATCGAGATACATCTTAAAAACATGCTCCCAGCACCTGCAATCTTGAACAATATGCACACTTGAAAAAGTTTACACTGTTATCTGTTCACTTGGAGTGAAGAGATAAATAATAATATTATAATTGCACATACATGTACATGTACGTGTAGACACAGCTTAACAATATGATGCACTCTCCCAACACCAATTCATTTCTACCTATCATGTAGTAGCTGCAGTACATTGTAATAAATCTACAATTCTAAATGTGTGGGAGGAGGAGGGGCAGGGCCAGGGGCTTTGCGATAAAAGGAAAAGGGTTTGGTGGTGCAGGATGAGGCTGAGGGGAGGGGTGTGTCGGTGGATGGGGTGGTGGGTTCAGGGGTGGGGGTAGCAGGGGACGTGTCTTCCGGGGTGGTGGGTTCAGGGGTTGTGGTAGCAGGGGCAGTGGCAGGGGGGTGCAGGGGGTTGAAGGGGCTGGGGAGGAAGAACTTTTTTTTGTTTTTTTGGGGCTTTTTCTTATGGGTGTGGGTGTGGAAGAGGTGGAAGGGAGTGGGGAGCAATGTCTTCTGGATGTGGGTGTGGGTGTGGAAGAGGTTGAAGGGAGTGGGGAGCAACGTCTTCTGGATTTCTAAATTTAAAAACTGTTCTATATTATTGTGTAGTATAATAATGCCCACCTCCACACATAGTTTGGTCTCCATAATGCCATAGTAACAGTGCTATATTCAACATATTGTACAAAACGGAACGTCCGAAACTTTACAAATGAACCAAAAAAGTGAGAAAACTCACTAAATTCACAAACATAAGTACAATACGAATATTCTACATTGTTTTATCTACAAAATGATACTAAGCATGAGAGAATAGGTTAAAATGCAAGGTTGTAGGAGACAATATGAATTTTGCTGGAACGTCCGAAATGTTTCGCCGGAACGGGCGTAAGTCTAACCCATATCGGAGTTAAATACACTCTAAACCTTTTAATTCATATAATCTAACTATTTCCCGAAATAGAACATGTTAAGAAGTACATGTGGGTTGCACAGTTTGAGAAATGCAGAGACAAATATTTGTGAAAGGGTCAATTGAAAAATCAAATTTGAAAAAAAGGAACGGGCGAATCCTTGTCAAACCCATGTGGCCAGAACCCTATCTCCGCAAATGACCAAATAGCTATCTAAATGTGAAAAGCAACATGTTTTTTACACTATTAAACCTCTGCGTGTTTCACACCGTGCACAGGGAAGGAAGAAAAGCACATTTGATAAAGCCATTGACAATCTTTCGCCCGTTCCATTTCTTGGGTACGGTTCAAAGCTATCGACCCAAAGACAAGGAAAAACTCCCGTTTGTCGCCCAACCACCACGTGCTAGGAACGGGCACAAGTTGAAAAATGCCGAAATACCAAAAAAAGCAAAGAAACATTCACTAAATACATACTTCACCAGTTTCTAGGGTACATACACCAAGTTTCGGACAAATTTCAGAACATAAAACACACAGATTAAGCAAAAATAGTCAATATTTCGAAGAGAAAAAAATGTCTGGCTTACCTCATGTGGCGCTGGAAGATGCAAGAGGCTGGTGTAACGGTTTTATGCGCCAATTCAAAAGTTATGGCAGAAGATTCCAATGGTTTCCCCCAAAAAAGTTATGGTCATTCCGGATTTTCTGAAAATTTACAAATTCCTTCCTCACAAGTCCACAAGAGATTGAATCTTTATGATTTTTAGGCTAGATATGCACAATAACATATACTTCAAGTGTAGAAAACCACAGAAGTGAATATTAGCACATTTGAGTAATATTGAGAAAAACATTCGGTGTCCCGGGCGAAAGGTTCCATCTGTGCTCACTCACTTAATACTGGATGGATAAGCCTATAACTTGGCCTATAATTGCACAGCACCTTAGGGAGTATATAGAAAGTGTTAGTTGTGTAATAGGCATGAGATTAGATACCATTTTATAAGTACGAAAATGGCGTTTCAGACGTTCCGCACGAAAAAGTGACAAACCCATTTTTTGTCAGACCTGTGAAAAATCCAGGAAAAAATACCCAGATACACCCAAAAATTGTGTATGGCATAGAAAACAGATATAGCTCACAGGAAAAGTAGCTTTCCATATGCTGAAAATGTAATATTTAATATGATGACACTTATGGTATTGTTGTTTTTTGGGTTTTTTTACCATTTTTACCCATTTTCAGACTTTCATGATTTATTGCATAATGAAGGACTTGTCACACAAACTCAAACTTTATATCAATTTAAAGCTGGGAATGTCCCTGATAAGATGCCGTTTTTAAATATATTAATTATTAAAGCTTTCACAGATGATTATGTACAAAATGACCTAAATTCATGGGATTGTACTTTCTGAGAAAATCTGACCCATATACCCCCTCAAGCTTTAGGCTGAAACACTCCGTTGGTACCGTATATTCTAAACGCGTTCTTTCTGAATTCCGCTATTGGGAACTCATTACCTCCGGTTTAGGATCGATATCTACATATCGAAACACATACTATATGACCTTCTCCACATTGAGTTACATCATCATCAACTAGGTTTGTATGCAAATCATTTCCTTTTTAGGTATTTCAGACTTGTTATCGGAAGAAAGTAAAATATATGTATGGTTCTACATGCCATTAACAGGTGTTACGCGTGCTTTCATACCATAGATTGCATGGCTGACTATTTCGAATAGGCTCATAATTCCCTATTAGTTTGATAATTCCGTAATACCGTTGTATCGATCTTAATACATCATCTGCTGTGTTCCTCCAGATTACTCAGTGCATTCCTTTCACGCAGGCTTTTAACAGCTATAGACGATCATGGCGGGTAATGAAGGAGAAAGGCAGAACTGGCTGCAGGTAGAAAGGAAAATCACGAGAGAACTAAAGTCATTTATGAATCCACCTGAAGCAGTACACCACAGCAACCGTCATACTTCTAGGACACCCATTGAACGTCGCAGATGTGAGACAATCCTTTCCCGTCGAAGGGAATGGGCCTACTCATTGATAACACAGTTTCCCAATATATATACACACGTTTTCAATGTGCAACGTTAATGTATCAGTGAACCTGCATAAAAGATTTAGTGCCTTGCATGTCTATATAGATGGTTCATTTGTACATGTATATATTCTCTCATGACAAAAAACGTTCGTGTTAGCTATGTATGCAAAAATATCAGCTAGAAATTGTCCAGTCCATAAACTTTCTGATCGATGATCGATATTGATAAGTAGAGTTTGCATGTGTCGATAAGTGAATTTTGTATGTATTTTATTCTTCGATGCTTTCTCTCTCCTCCCGTTTTACAAAGATACTTTCTTCTCAGGACTACAGAAAACAACGTAAGATACTTTTTCAAAGTTATATTGTGCGAGTCACAGACACAATATCTCAGTCTGCCTTTGTCAAGGCTAAGAAAGCATTAGATGGGTTGACAGAAGAACGTGTGAAGGCCGTCTCTGTTGCAGCAGTTTCTTTGTACAGGCAGGTAAGACTCGTTAGACTATTTAATGATTGATGTAACTCTTGATATTCAAGTACTGGTCTCTCTATATTTTAATAATTATTTTGGCAGTTTGTAGTTTTTCATGTTCGTTATGTTTAGAGTTGTTTGAAATTAAAGCAACCTTCTGATTATACAATTGTTGAAGTACCAGGATTGATGACTACGAAGACATCTTTGATTTAACTTAAGAAGGCGCTTATTTACGCTTAGATTCTAAAGGTTCAGGAGGAGATGTCATACCCATCAATATCTTTTGGTCCAATTTTCAATCAAACTGTTTAGTAATTATTTAGTCCTATTTAGGGGGAATTCGTAACCAGTAAGAAAAGAAAGAACTATATAGTTTCCACGTCAATATCCCACTGGTTCCACTTTTGAAATACTTACCCCATAACCTCTCCCTTCCCCATACACACAAAGATATTGTAGCCACCGGTGATTAAACCTCTTTGGTTTCAGAGCTAGATAACCAGATTTTCCTACCCATATAACGCTATACCTCGTGTTACGTCTGAAGTGATTCTGTTAGAACGAACCCACAATTGACTTAGCTGGCAGCGACCATGTGTTTCAAGGGGTGAAACTAGTGTGAGCCAATACACAAACTCGTTTACAGAGTAGGGACAACCTGATCATGACTAATGAAAATATGGAATATATTTAGAAGCCGGCCAAGAGCCAGCAAGGGAGAGAAATTTGGAACAGGAGCTCACTTCTAGTCTCGGAAATTGAGGATTCAGAGATAAATTTGTGCCCGTTGAAACCGGGATATCCTTGTACATAGTTGATTCTTAAGTATAATCCGTAAATGCGCTTACAAACTGTAAACTATAGCAACATTGCTGGGCTTTCATATTGATATATCCCGTCCTTCGTTTTGCTCCTTCTAAACAGTGCCGAGCCAGGATGAATGAACTAGAGTCTAAACAAGATATGGGACCAGGACTGGGATGAGCAACAATGGCCTCAAGTCTATTAAAGTAATATCGATTCTGCAGGATGAAAAGAACCTACTCCTTAAAAACTATATAGCGAACGAAACGAAAATCAAATTTTTATATTCTTTGATAATCGTAAGCGTAAGTGTTCAGTTTTTCACAATGTGAATCGTGTGTCAAGATACTTCCTTAAAATGTAGACAACTCTTACTATAAGTTTTGTGTCAACATGCCGATCTTGTTGAGATTTGAAAGCCCCTTGTGATCTGATTTTGTCTGGATATTCCTTCGAACATATCATCTAAAATCTTGTGCAAATATATACTTGAAAATGAAAAATAATAAGATAAAATGTATATACCTTACTGGTACATACTCACATACCGCGTTTCTTTTGATAAAAATATTCCACGAGCTCGCAGAGCGAGTGGAATATTTCTATCAAAAGAAACAAGGTATGTGAGTATGTACCAGTAAGGTAATACATTTTTATTTTATTATATACCTTCAAGTATAAGTATTTGATGAATTACAGAAGGAAATCTGCTGTCCAAGCTGGATTCAAAGTGTGCTGGTATATATGTTGACATCTTAGTGAAAGTCAAGCACAGAATATGCTCTAAGCACATTTTTTACTCTTTTTTTCCCTTCAACTCCTGTGATCCTTTGCACACATAAATTAGCGGAGTGCTGCAAGTCACTGCCAGCATTTCATAAGTAGGTCAATGCAATTTTTTTCAGCCAATCAGAATTTGTATTCAAAGTAGGGTGGTACGTCATTTTATACCACATACTGTGCCGGTATATATTTAATACCAATACCCTAGCAGAGGTTGGTATTTGTGTAACATACTGGCACAGGTATATAATAAAAAGATTATTAAAATTATCATACAGGTGTCTTCAATGTTTTTCATTTTCATCACTGATATTGTTCCTCCAAATCCTCCAAAAATAACCAACCAAAATCAACGTATCTAGAATGGTTGAGACATGTTTGGTAGGAAACGAACGTATATCCACCTGGAATTATGTAAATCTATGTCTTGTGTTTACTGGGCAGGTGGCATACATAGGGTATATAGCCACAGGTATATAGCAGTATCGCCTACAAGGTGAATCGTAAAGGAGAAACAAAGGAGTAATTCTTATGACAGAGATTATTTTTCCTTTTTTTGAAGATTTTATTAGAGTATAATATTATACAGACATGTCCAGGCTCGGCTATTGCTGTTCTGCAACCTGGTCCCTCTTATGTTGAAATGCATATTGCAGTGTATATTATGGAAATACTGCAGAGTATAATAGCCTGGTGTTCTGCAGGCAGGTTTTTACCCTCCAGCCAACATTGCACCCAGTGCTGTTCAGCCACCCCTAACTCTGTAAAATCTCCAAGCTGTTCCACCTAACCCGTTATGTCTAGCCTGCTGACAACCACAAGCCTAGGCACATAGGTACACGGTCATATCAGCCCCATCGGCATCTCAGACCTCTTTTTGTGCGGTCATCTCGGCCCCCTCGTGGCTGCGTTTCGCACTCCTGCTTTCTTGGGTTAAGGATAGGGTTAATGTTTGGGAAATGGTTAGGGTTAGGGATAGGGTTAGAGTTAGGGTTAGGGATAGGGATAGGGATAGGGATAGGGTTAAGGTATGGGATAGGGTTAGGGATAGGTTTAGGGTTAGGTTTAGGGTTAAGATTTGGGATAGGGTTATCACACATGTTTTGTAAGATATGTTTTTGTTTTATAAGATTCTTTATTATGGAAAATAGACAAATAATATAATACAGCAAAGCCGGGGTAAATAATCACATTGGAAGACATTCACCGTTTTTGCGCATGAAGGCATGAAACCTGTGAAAGCTGGGGGCCGAGGTGCCCATGGGTCCGAGGTGCCATAGGGGGTCCGAGATACCAAAGGGGCCGAGACATCAGGGAACCCACACCTACACGGTTACTGGAGAACTCGACCCGAAACGAACTCGACCCGTAATTGGCAGGAGAACTCGACCCGTTTTGGAGAACTCGACCCGCGAACTCGACCCGTTAGTTTGAAAAGAGAACTCGACCCGTTTTTGGAGAACTCGGCCCGTGATTCAGAGGTATGGGTTAGGGTTAGTGTTAGGGATAGGGTTAGTGTTAGTGTTAGTGTTAGGGATAGGGTTAGGGTTAGGGTTAGGGTTAGGGATACGAATAGGGATAGGGTTAGGGTATGGGTTAGGGTATGGGTTAGGGTTAGGGTTAGGGATAGGGATAGGGTTAGGGATAGGGTATGGGGTAGGGTTAGGGTTAGGGTTAAAGGATATCACACACTTTGCAACTTTTTCTGTTTTTAGGAGAAAAGTAGGTGCAAAAACTCCCCTTGTGATATTTTTCAGGTACAAAATCTTAAGGTGTGCATGGTTTCCTTAAAATATTGTCCCCTTTTCCCCCTGCTGGGAGAGTTTGTCGCCAACTTTTCATTGAAATTTTCCTTGATATTTTCCAATGAAGCATGTTTCATTTATTTCCTTGAGATTTGTCAGTGCTGAATGGACACACAAAACTCTTTTTATCGCTCATATTTTCAGCAAAATTTGAAGCAAGATATTAGAGTTCAGTGCCGGAAAAAACAGGTCGAGTTCGTTGCGGGTCGAGTTCTGTTTACGGGTCGAGTTCGTTGCGGGTCGAGTTTTTTGCGGGTCGAGTTCTCCAGTATTCTATCACAGACACTTGGAGGCGTACCTAGGCGACCCCAAGCGGTCTGTGGAAAAGACTACATGTAGGCTACTATACTACAGTAAACCCCCGCTTAAGGGGATACCCTCCGTTCCGGACCAAGTGTCCCCTTAAGCGGGGTGTCCCTTTAAGCGTTTTCAGTCTGCCCAGAGTTATACAATAGAGAATATCAACATAAATGAAGGAAACGCTGTTATTAGCTTAAAAGATGTATTAATAACACATTAATAATCAAATAAATGGAAACAAATATAAAACAGGTCTCAGGTGGATATGCCTACCTTGTGAAATTTGCTCCTTTTTATATCCCCAGTCAATGTCCCCTCCATAATTTCTGAGAGAAATCAGCGCCCTAAAAGCAACTCAATGTGAGCCGCACAGAGTCACTACGGCTCACTGAATATCGCACCTTCAAAGAACTGCTAACCTGTAAGCGGGCCTCTTACCCGCTACCTTCAACGGGTGCGAAAATCACTGGTGCTAACATCCACTCACTGAGGGCCGCCCAGAGGCGCTAGAGATGTAGGGATTACCATTGAAACAACACACTCCAGCCACCCGGGCCCGCGAGGGAATGCTTTGTCTATTCTTCTGTACAAACGGGCACCATAAACATGGGTTTTCAGTGTTTTTGATAGGATGTTCCCCCAAACTGGCCCCTTAAGCGGGATTTTGAAGCATTTCTGTACCGAAAAACTATCCCCTAAAACGTGGTCGCCCCTGAAGCGGGGTTAAAATAAACTCTTAATAGAGGGGAAAATTTCCATTCCGAGCAAATTGGTCCATTAAGCGGGGTGTCCCGGAAGCGGGGTTCTACTGTATATCTTAGCGGTCGATAGGATAATTACGCCTAGCTAGAGACCAACCCTTGTCTGTGCTTAGCTGTGACTCTAGGGCTAGCTCCAAATATGCAAATTAGGTCCGCCCGGCTCACTAGAAATTGAGGCCGGCCGGCTGGCCTGATTGGTGGAACAGCAACAAAAGGTCTTTCGGGGCCGGCCGGTGGTCGGCGACGAGCGACAGGCCAGCCGGCCCTAGCCGGCCGGTGGGTTATGGAGACGCGGAGCATGGCCCGGAGATGACCCGGCGGCCGGCAGGGACAGCTGGGTTCACCAAACCCACCAAACAGATTTTTCCCGCTGAGGGATGGTCTGGGCCAGTAACTGCCGCCAGACACCGCCAGACACCAACAGGCGAACACCTAATATGAAACATTCATTATCGAACATAGCCTATGGATAGCCTAATAATGTCTAGCTTTATCATTATCTTATTCAAAGAAACAAAAGAATAATAACATCGAGGTGTAGCTTCGAGGATCTTTCCAAGGGCTTTAAGTTCGATTTTCATTTTACATATGCATAGGCCTACGCCCTCCAGAGGTTACTAAACTCCCTGTTATCGCCCCGGGTAAAGCAAAGTTCCTCTCCCGACAGACTGGCCATACTACGACCGCATCAGCCACAGTTTTCTTATTTATAATTGGAAAAACTGAATATAATTTCGGATTCCCATGTAGAAATAGCTGACATTTCATTTCTGACATCAGAATTTCAATTTGAGGATGTTTGAAAACCGTTAAACTGCATTATTTCTGGGATACGAGCAAGGGGTCTATCACTATATTACGTCGGTAACCAGCGAAACCCGGAACTTGGTCAACAGACTGAATTACGGGATACCTCAATAGGGTCTATTGTCATTTACGATATCATGGACATAGAACCATATGGACTGGAAGCAGCCGCTCCGGAAAGCCGATGACTAGGGTACCGCACTTTAATACATACACACTCCATAGGCGGCGCCACCGTTTTGGGCTTAGTTCCGCAAATTGTCACTAGATGGTGGTACTGTAAAGGCCGTGCTCCACTGCGCCGATCCTTGTTCGCCACCTGTTCTCCGACAATTCTCCACCCAATCTCTACCTGAGTTGTTCTCCCCCCAATCGGTGGTGCTGCTCCATCAGGGCTCCACTCAGACAGGGGGTCGGCCGCCCCCCACTTTTTTCCCAGCCCCAAAAAGTCAGCACCTTAACAATCAAGTTTAAAAACTGTCTTGATTTTTCAACATCGAAAAATGTCTAAATCTAACTTTTTAGCATGCAATGATGTCTATTCTCTGACTGTTCACTGTGAAAAAGTGTCAAAGTCTGACCTTTTAGCATGCAATGATGGCTAAGCCCCGACTTTTCACCAAGGAAAAATGTCAAAGTCTGACTTTTTAGCATGCAATGATGGATAAGCCCCGACTTTTCACTGTGGAAAAATGTCAAAGTCTGACTTTTTAGCATGCAATGATGGCTAAACTCACTGTGGAAAATATCAAAGCCTGACTTTTTAGTGTGCAATGATAGCTAAGCCCTGACTTTTCACCGTGGAAAAATGTCAAAGTCTGACTTTTTAGCATGCAATGATGGCTAAGCCCTGACCATGGATATACAACTTACAAGTCTAGAGATACACTGTCCATGCCCTATGATAGCCCATTTCACCATGGAAAAATGTCAAAGTCGTGCAATGAAGGCTAACAATGATGGGATCGTGCCAGAGCTAACGTACGTCTGCTCTGGTGGTCAGTATACAGGCTAGAGCGGCCAACATTAACCAGACGGCCCTGTGCCTGTGCGCCCCAAGCCGTCGTGAAAGAGACTAAATTACATACACTGCGCCGCTCTGGTTACGAGTTTCCCGAAGGTTGCTCTAGCGGTGCAGTGTTTAAATTACCCCCTCAGCGGCCTTGACCCTGGAAGACCAGAATTTGCCGCGAAAACGTGAGACTTGTGTGGCTGGACATCTTTCTCGTGTTAAATTTCCTTTACACAACCTGTTTGTGCTTCACAATCTTAGAGATGGGTGTAAGTATGCATTGTGACACATTGCGACCTTATTGAATAGCTGTCGGGAGAGATATTCAGGTTAATTCAAGCTAATGTTATGACCAGGCTTCACTTGTTAGCATTGAGCGATAATAAGCAAATTTGCCATTCTTAAGTTCTGTTTGGTTCTCGTCGGTGTAGTCAGACGGGGTCAGACCCACGATTCGCTTATCATTGTAACACAGAGTTAACTTCATATAGCTAGGTTTGCTGTGGTCAGACGTAGCTCGCCTTCATTCGTTTCACTTATTCAGTTAATGAAGTGTACGTGGGTTAACACACATGAATTCACTCGTTCTGTCTTATCAAGTCTACTGAACGTAGTCCGAGAAACTTTGACTGCCTAGCGCCTAGTAGCGGACAGTCAGAGACTGTGAGAGAGCACAACCGCTCATTCCCATAGAACAGAAAACCACTTCCCTGGTTCTGAGTAATCCTGTCAATGTCAGTGCATGTTTATGCTCCCTTACCTTCTGAAATGCATGATAATTCCCTTTTGATGATAAAACTCCTGTTTTGTTCCTTTGTGTTACTTTTGGGAGTCTTTCTCTACAACTCATTTAGCAACATTTCACTGATTCCAACTCATGTCGGCCATATTTGGTAAGCTGGTTCCTGGCAATTCCCTGAGTAGCATGTCCTGCACTTTTGAAACCGTTTTTTTGGGGTTATTTTTGGCGCCTGCAGCATGCATTGACATGGATTTTACTAACTCTATTTGTTCTATTAGATAGAACTAATGCAAAGGTAAGAAATTGCTGTGATTTTATTGCATTTTGCCTCAGGAAACTGTTTGCCACAAAATCAGAAAGATTCAACCTATATTTATAAGAAAAACGGCTGTTGAGCTGAGATGTACATTTTTGGTCGACCTGTTAACCCAGGGCTCTATGGGACTGCTCTCTGACTGTCTGCACCGCTTAACAGTCAGAGCCTCTCGGACTAACTGAACGCAGCACACGCAAGATCGGCTAGATTTGGCTAGAACGGGATTAATTTTCAACAATGAAAGCTTACGCACGTTACCGTTCACTATTTTCTTTTTATCTTCAATGGTAATGATATGGCGAATTTGGTTATCAGGATTATCAAAATCTGTGATTTGAAAAAGGTGAACAAAGAAGTAATTTTTTTTAATGAAATCTGTAACATTTTTTTTATCTCCTCAGAAAGAAAGATGCGGATTAAAGTTGCACCAAAGACATATATCCTGTGTTCGTTCTATAACATTGAATTCAAGAGAACAAAGTATAAAACCAATAGCAGGGATGCCAGTTGGTAGGATTTTGCCTACATGTAGGATTTTCATTTTAGTCTCAAAGTGATGAAAAGTTCAAGAAATTGTATGTTTTGAGAACAAAATAGACTCCAGGTTCCCTGAAATCTAATTCTTAGATAAACTTGTTCTGTAATCTTTCAAAATTCCGAATTAAGCTACCCCAAGTACACTCAGTTAGAGGCCCTATGGATCCCAGTGCTCCAACCTAGAACTGTAGGATGGTAGGATTCCTGTAGGAAATGCTCCTACGGATAAGGGCAAACTTGAATACTGACTTCTGATTGGCTTAAAATATATGCCCAAGAATCTGCTAGGAGAGTGATGGGGATTCCCCATACACTATGTGCGTTTTAGGTGATACATAGACTGGCCTCAGTCCCCATGTAGGAATTTTTTCTGACCCCAACTAGCATCCCTGTGTTAAGCCCATGGCGGTTTTTTTTATTAGGGTAGGATAAAGGCAATTATATATCAAAGCTGGGCAGTGTTGTGGTCTGGCTTGGACAACTATGAGGTAGATGTGAGGTTATATTTGAAAAGAAAACTGTATTTTCTACCTCACCATATATGATAACTGAACATTTTGCAAACGATCTAAAAAAATATCATGGGAATTTGTATCAAGAATACTGTGGCAACCCTGATTTACTGCTATCGCGACCTTGCTTACAGAATCAACCACATCTGACCTGAATCTAGTCAGACATCGTCGACTATTCACTAGGCCATAGTCTAGACTACGTAGAATAGTCTGAGATACCAACGGTTGGGTAGATTGAATCATTGACAGATTGAGCCTCTCGAGCTAAGATGGCAGTTGCAGCTCAGGAATTAGGAAATCGAAAAATAATCAATACCAAAAAAGGGACATTTACCACCAGCAATAACTAATAAGTTGGGGTTTTTAAAACCTGCTAAATTACCAAACTAGGCTTATTCAAGGCTGATGTTGTATAAATGTATCTTACCAATGAAAAAGTGAAATTTTTTGGTGCATCTTTTGATAGGTTTTCTTTCCAACATAGGGTTTTGTATAGCTCTTGGGAATTCTTCCTTCCAGAAATCAACAAAAACTGATTTTCTTGTGATTTTCACCTTTTTTTAAATCTGGGAGACACAGTGTTGGGCCAGTTGTATTTATCAACGTGTTTCAAGCATATGTCATGACAAGTGTAGACATATAATTTTGAAAATTGGTTAAAGATTGAAAAAATATTAAAATGGTCAAAACTATCCAGGACCTTCAAATTTTCCAACATAGAGACCCATAGAGCATGTCTGACCCCCGATTTTCAGAGGACAATACTAATGAAATATATAGTGAGAAATTAATATTCCTTTATTGTAAAATGTTAACCAAAATCCTGACTGTGATACCTGAAGGTTTCAACACAATCAGAACATTCTGATTCCATGATGAAGTTTTGGACAATATGCCTATTAAAAGATGTCTAGAAGAAATAATATTTATAAGAGAAAAACAAATATCCCTTTATATGTTAAGTGTCCCTACCACTTATTGATACCCAGGTTTTTTTGGGTGGTTTTTTTTCAAAATAAAGAAATGTGATTCAAGAACTGAAAAAGTCTTGTCCAGCACCCAAGGGTGTCCGCATGCTCTGGTATATGTCATGATTTTAGGGTTGTTCCTTATCAGTAATTGGGTGGTTTGCTTTGAAAAATGTATATTTCTATCATTTCAGAAAGAATATAAAGGATTGTAGTTACTGATATTATTTTATTCATTGTTCTGAGTAGTTTTAAAGCGTGTTGTCCGACACCCCTGTGTGGCCCAACACCCAAGTATGGCTCAGAGCTTTTGTTTCAAATCTAATGTGATAAAGGTGTTTGGGGTCAAGTATGACAAATGTCACCATATAATATTAGTTTTTCTCAAATTATAAGCTTTTATAACGTTTCTTGAAATTTCAAATATTTTAGGGGAGTGGACAACATGCAGCATTATACACAGGTTCAAAAGGCTCTAAAATCTAAACCATTCGCCTGATTTTGTTTGAATAAAGTTTTTCTTGGAAGTACTTAGTCAGTGACTAATATGAAATATAAAAAGAAGTATTATTCTAAAATTATTATTTGGGTGTCTGGCCCCGGGATGAAAGTTTAATTGAGCGGTTTCAAAAATCCGACCCAATACCCCTAACCTCCCATTTAATGACTAGTAATTAACATTTCCTTCGAGTCCTGTGAGACGTTAGACAAACTAAATAAGCTCGACTTCATTCAAACCAATAGTATGATGTTACCAATCTTCTATTCACATAGTAATATCTTTCTGAAATTTCAGCGTAAATCGCAAAAGTCCAAGGATAAGAAGATGGCGAAGAGAGCGGTAAGAATTTGTTTGAATAATCTACTCATTGGCTGTTGTGAACCAATCAGACAGCAACTTCAAAACTTCATAATGTAAACTGTGTACAAGTAGATGTATGTGGATTACTAAACCGACTAGTGATTAAGACATCCTTACTTTAATTCTTTGTATACAAGATGGAGAGGGATAGTGGAATCAATATTTCTTTGTTTTAGATATTTTGTGTACGTATTTTATGGATGGCCTATGGAAAGATATGGACTACTAAACTCGGTAGGAATCTAAATTATCATGTTAATACAATTTTTGGCACCAGTACTCCGAAATGCTTTCGAGTCCTATGGTATTTCAGGGAAAATTGGAATTTTGAAGGGGAAATAGCATATACAAAAACTACATTACTAAACTTTGATTTCGGCCTGGCTTGAAATAAATCATAAGAGAAAAGGTACTTCTCTCTATAGATCTACAAAAAAAGAACAACAGATTCTAATTTTTCCCTCCATGAGATTCTCACTCTCGTGTGTCTTCAGTCTCCAAGCCTAAATTTGGTTCACTCTGTCACTATGTGCGGGAACAACTCCAAGCAGACCCGTCCCAAATCGTAGTATTTTAGATACGGCAGGTAAAAAGATGTCGGAAATATTTACTCTTGTCAGGGAAAACTGGAATTTCTGGATCAACGCATAGATAACAGCCCAACTCTGATACCCTCTAAACCTGTGTAAAAGAAACAAAACATCCCAGATATTCAAAAGCAAAGGACATAGTTTGATCCGGCACTATCACCTGGGGTAATAGAGGTTGCTAAGAAAACTTATAACAATTTAAATTACAGCCTTTTGAAAGTTTAATTTAAAAGATACAAAATAATTGTATGGAAATAACTGTGCTAATGCTGTTTATTATAGAGATTTTTTTGTTTTATTTGCAAGTGAAAAATGTAATATGTCAGGGGAAATGTCCGGGATTTTTGACATAATTGGTTTGTGGCAACCCTGCATCTGTTATCTTAGATTTACTCATTTTGTATGTGAAAAATACTTATAAGTAATTTGGACTTAGTCCTGAAGAAGTTACAAAACTGTAACGAAACGTTGACCAGAAGTCCAGTACTTATTATTTGTCTGTTGTGATCACCTTTGAAATAAAGTTCGAGGAGTTGTGGCGTTTTTGTACTTACCTTAATTGATATTTCCTTCTTTTTCTTTTCTTTTTTTAAAATTAATTAATATTTCCTTAAACGTTGACATATACTTCATTAAACAGGAGGAAAAAATGGCAAGAGATCAAATTGCAGCATCCCAGGCGTTGGTAGATGAAGCTAATAAAGTAAGTATATGGACGATCCCAAACCTTATAAATTATTGTTTATTCCTTAATTGACGTCCAGCTTTTAGTGCCTAGTAATGACCTCACCTGTGTGTAGTTATAGCGTGTTAGGATACTGTGGCCTGCGCTATCATGTAAGGCAAACTGCCTTTTTATGTGAATTGTCAGGTTGCAGTATTGTCAGTAATGTTGATTCAACTTTAGTTATCACATTATCAATCATAGAGTGCACCACCTAAATGCGAAAGTGGTGTCATATGTGGCAACTTGTGCTGAAGAATTTGTGACCTTCTTTCCGGACCCCAACTAACATCCCTGTAACCCTATGGGAAGACGTTCTAGCAGAACACATTGATGGTTGTGCTTAGAACTTTTAGCCTTTCATTCGATATCTATACAAGTTTAGTGTTTCAGGCATGTCCTACAATTCACACTGGCGTCACCTGGTAATTTTTAGAAATTGAAAACTACCAGTTCAAGTTCGTTCTTTAGCACATATTCTAATAAAAGATGAGTTAAATATACCTGTTTGGCCAGTTTGTTCTCTAGATGAAATAACAGTTTACATTAACTAGATTTTATAGGAAATGTAGTGAAATATATGTTTTTCTTCCGTTTATTGGAAAAAAACCAAGGATGGTGACCTGTAGCTTTTAGTATTCCAATGTGTAGTGCTATACATTTACTAGATTTTAACATGTAGATAAAGATCTTCCTGAACTTGTATTAAACTATGTACAATTTCAAATACAGTTACATAGACCGCATTAGTGCTGACGTCACATGCTGGATTCCCCCTCCACTACATGCGTTTCTGATGATAAACAAACCAGTGACCCCAGCCTATCTCTATGGCAGTTCTGCCCTTACATCATATTTTTTGGTAAAACTTGGATATTTAAAAAAAAATTATAGATTAAGAAGGAGCCTAAATACATTTCTCGAGTTTATTACCACACTCCCTAATGGGTTCGAGTCCCACTTTGGTCACTTATTTCCTTTACCCCCAGCAGTGGTAGATTTACTACTATATCAAAGGTAAATGTATAGGGGTGAGATTTCTACCTTGATTCGTCCTTTAGATTCGGTCAAACCCAAAGTACGTTTAATAGAACATATTGAAAGTTAAACTCAACAAACAAACAAACCCTCCCTGTCATATTGCGGTGATTCCAACTACTGCAGACCAGATTAAATATCAGTGACCAGGCTAGAACTGAACGGGTGAGCAGATGCAAGCTAGGTCAATACACCCACTGCCAGACGACCGTAAGGCGGGCACGGGAGGCACCCGATACTCAACCAACTCACCAATACAAATAGCCCCCTGCATTGGATATCAAATGAAACAAAATATAACAGATAGTATCAGTATCCATTTTAGATGTTATTATAAGGAACCTCGTTTTTTGTATTTAACAATTCCCAAGAGCAAAATAAATTCGTCAGTGTCCCTAGTCTAGTGGTGAGCTGACATCAGTTTGTTTGTCACCGCAGCACCGGGGAATACCCGTCTGGGCGGGTAGAATGACGTCACATTAATGAGGTCTATGAAAGATTGTAAGAACCACACATGGTGGGTTTATTTTGGGTGGGTTTTTTTTTGGGGGGGGGGGGGGGGGGGAGTCTTTGAAAAAATGTCGACAGTGACCTTCACGTCCAGTCGTATTAGGTTTAAAAATTCATGGTCTTAATTGACAGATGAAAGATCCGATGGAACATTTGGCACCGTTCAAGAAATACGACAGAAATGGGTTAGTAAGATTCTTATCAGTTTGCATTTTCCCCTACTTGTCAAAGTTATATATCTCATGCTTTACATATTTGAAAGATAAGTACGATTTAAATATTGTTTACAAGTTACGACCACGTTGGTAATGATAAATAGTTTATCTCCTCAACTTTGATATACATCATATATGAAATTAGATAATACATGTGTATATCTGGAATGTGTTTTGTTTTATATTATTTAGTCCATCGTGCCAGTACGGTGGGTTTTCGCAGCTTCGTTCGCTATTATGGAATATGTATTCGTATTAAGCATTAGATTTGCGTTGTATATATCTGATCAGTTTACATGACTTTCTCTTTTTTAGGTTGTCCCTGGTCATTACCTGTGAAAGAGTTACGAATTTAGACAAGCTGACTGTGGACTGGGCCTATGAACTTACCAAAAATAACATGGAATCTCTGTAAGTTGGCAGAACTATTCCCTACATTCTGTTTTATAGCTGAAAATTTAACCGGACTTTAACCGGCAAGATTTAATTCATGTTGAAACATCGATTATAGGAAAAATACAAACTTGATTTTTCCCATGTCAAGAACAGAAAAGACACCGATACAGAATGCCGCTATGCATGGCACTCTCCGTACCTAGTAAATATCCGTGTTGCAGGTTGTGTTACGGTGTATATTCCTTCTGTATTAAGAAACAAATATTAAATATATAGGCTCTATTCAATTATCAATTTAAGTTACAAACTATTGATTGAAATAAACATATACATGTTCTCCTAAATATAAATGCTCGTATTCATTTATGCAATTGCGTCCAGAGTAGTCTGCTGGGTTGCCTTGAATTTCTCACATCTCGCATTTTCACGTTTTTCACATTAGACCATGTTACCTCGCTGCTCACCTCACCCGCTGTATATAAAAAAAGTTCTCAACTCGGGGTTATAAAATTTTCTCCTTCCTCTTTTGGTATTCCTCCTTCCTGGAGGGAGGGGGGGGGGGGGGTTCCAAAAATCTTTGCGTCTCATACCTGAAGATTTCCAAAAGCATAGATCCTGGAGGAGACTCTAACTACATTGTAACCTTCACTAGCATCCTATGTTTCAAATCTGGCAGAAAACGTATTACGGTGAACATTAAACTTGCAGGTACGAGTCCAGTGGATGGGGATGGTCGGACAAACAGAAAAAAGAGGAGATGACAGAAGATGCAGCTTGGTATCTTATAGCGAGAGACGCTGAGAACAGGCCCGTGGCTGTATGTCATTTCCGGTTCGACATTGATAATGAGGATGAGGTGCTTTATTGGTGAGTATCCAACTTTACAGAGCAGACAGTTTTCCTATTTTCCAAGAAAACTTTTTGTGAAATTCTGTTTTCTTGTGTAAAACAAAGAGAGAATAAATTGGGCCTCATTCACACCAATAGACAGGGGTTCAAACCTCCACACACACCCCAGGCCCAGTCCAGGGCCAATACCGATGTATTTTCCATGTTTTGTAAGTCCCTCTGTGACAGTAAATTACACATAAAATAAATGTTTCCTCTTTTTCTCATGACCACGACTGACATTCCTGACTTTGGATTGCTGTGCTCTGGTCCAAGTCATCGGTGTTTATCGTTAAAGTAGGAGTACATTTAGTTGTTAAAAAAAACGATCTGTTGACAATTTCTGTCAGTTAACAAACACATGAATAACGGTAGAGAATGTGCTTTCGGAGCGCTTGCGACATATCATGGGCTCACATCAAGGGAACCGATACAGGGAGGATACACACAAAAAAACCTGGGGATAGTCCATTTAGTTTGAAGATAATACACGCAGGTAAATGAAGATGACTCGTCAGAGTTGACCTCTTCATATCAGGATGAATAACTTTGTTCGGAGACACAAAACCCTGAATGATGCATAAACCGAAAGAGGATACCATGCAAAATATCAAAAATCTACACCAGGGATGCATTGTGCAAGACCTGATGAATTCTTGTTTTCTTTTGTTTTGCCAGTGAAGTGGCCAAACACTTCAAGTTGACTGGTCATGCAGGCCTTGGCGATATAGCTATCCACATCGTTGATTTCGTCTATGCTTGCCCTGGCAGCGACGGAACAAAACACCTACGAAACCTTTTGGAGTTAAACTGAATCTAGAGACTCCACACAAATGCCCCAATAGGGCTGAATGTATTGAACCTCAATCACCATGAAATTCAAACAGTATTTTTCAAGAGTATCCGATTGTTCTAGCCACATAAAAAAAATTTAATCCCTGTCATGATTGGTTATTCTTCTTTCGAGTCACACGTTGTCAGCTCGACTAGGCCTGATGAAAAACGTTCGAATGATATTAAACTAAGCAATATTGACCTTGTTTACAATCATCTGCAATGTTGTTTGAAACTATTCCAAAGAAAGATATCATCATGTTTTTGAAAGAGACAAATCTCTTTGATTATATATAAAATATTTCAAAACATTGAAAAGAATTTACTGAAATAAGTACGAACGAAAAAAGTTAAATCGTTCATAGTCCCTATATTTGTCGAGTCAACCTGGAAGTAGGTGGCGCTACGAACGGTAGGGGGCGGCCATTTTGGCGAACCCCCTACGCAATGCTAAGCCTATGGAACCATTCGGATGTTCATTTACGATACTATCTAATGTGTGAGGATGTTTAAAGTACTTCTGAGTCAATTCTCTTGATAAAATCAGACTTCCCTGGCAGTTTCAGATCAAATGATCACGAGATTGCCTCAGTTTAGACTATAAACGCGAGGTCAACAAATCGTCGAAACAACCGATTTTCTTCGAGTTGGAACGTTTAAATCATGTCTGGATGGTGTAAATAGTCATATCTAAACGATTACATGTAGCGATTGCACACAAAGAAGTCAATTATTTTATTTTTTCACTATTTAACACACTGACAGTGCTTTGTGGTCACCAGCAAGATGGCAGACTGATCCGTTGTCAGGTGAATTTGCATAATGTGGAGGGTATTTTAAACCGGAAGTCACCAGATGACTCGGAGAATACCCTTAGGGTCCCCTGGGTCGTTACCAACATCATGGAAAGGAGCAGTGGTCACCCCCATCCCTAAAGGAGGTGACCCCACTGATTGTGTAAACTTAAGACCTATTTCTGTATTACCCCTCCAAGCCAAAATACTAGAGAAAATAATCAATAAGAGAGTTGTAGAGCATATAGAGGCGAACCAAATATTGACTACTTCACAAGGAGGTTTTAGGAAAGGGTTTTCTACCATTCAGACGGTAGCTGACTTTACAGACCAAATACTGAGAGCAACCAATATAGGGAAGATAACTGGTACGGTCTTTATAGACCTAAAAAAAGCCTTCGACACCGTAGACCACTCGACACTCCTATTAAAACTAGCAAATTATGGTATTAGAAACTCGAATTTAGCATTGATAAAAAACTATCTCCAAGATAGGGTACAAACAACGAGGGTTAATGGTAGACTATCTGATCCATGTCGGGTGGTCTGCGGTGTCCCACAAGGTTCAAACCTTGGGCCAACACTTTTTATAATTTTCGTAAACGACATTATCACATGTATACCAGATATAAACATAAGACTCTATGCCGACGATACTATTATCTATACTGAAGGTACATCTAAAGAAGAAATATCCCAAAAACTACAACCAGCTCTTGATAAATTCGAAATGTGGGCAGACCAAAATAAGCTTTCAATAAATGTAAAAAAGACCAAATATATGACCTTCGGGTCACACTACAAATGCAGAAAAATAGGTCATGTGAATCTTACTCTGAAAGATGCTGGGTTACAAAATGTGTCTAACTACAAATATCTGGGTTATGTACTGGATCAAAACCTCACTTATAAACTACATGTTAAGGATATACTCAAAAAGGTCAACTACCGCGCATATCAACTAAGCAAAATGAGGAGTTATATTGATAAGAATACTGCCCTGCGACTGTATAAATCGTATATTTTGCCATACTTCGATTATGGGGATCTGCTTTATTATAATGCGCCTATGTATATCCTTGATCAGCTACAAAGAGCACAAAATCACTGTTGTAGAATTATTCTTCATGCTGATTGTTACACCAGTATTAAAAAACTACATCTATTGACCAAATTGCCACTCTTATCTGAGAGAAGGAGAGCCCACCTGTGTAACCTTATGTATAAGAGAGCACACATTAACAGATACCTTGATGTACGAAATAGGAACACTAGACTGTACAATGCCCCAGTTATACGAATGTACCAGCCAAATACACAGGCCTACCAAAAAAGCATTGAATACACTGGGGGAGTTCACTGGAATTCCCTACCCATACATGTACGACAGACTCCAACCTATGAGGAATTCAAAAATCTCACGAAAAGAATCATGCTAGAATCAGTCTCTCTATAAGAATAAGGATAAATACTATTGTCCCTTAAAGGTGAACAGTTCCATGAAATGTTCCTAATACCAACAATGAACATACAGCCGTAGACTGGAATGAAAGATATGTATATGCCAGAACACAATGGATATGTTAACAAAACAGGAAATGCATCTGCTTTAATAACTATGTACCTGAACGCCTGATGAAAACCAGCACAGGAAATGTCCGTAGCTGAGAGGGCGTTCTTTGCTGTCTGTTATTGGTTAACAAAGAATGATATCCGTAACCTTATGAATGTAAACAAATGGACCAATAAAAGACATTTAAAAAAAAAAAAAAAAAAAAAAAAAAAACCACAAACAAACAGACAGAACAATCATCTGCTACTTGTAAACATGGATAAACTGAACACACACACACCCCCCCCCCCCCACCCCTTACCTTGTGGTTCAACCAAAATAAACCTAGCTTACCCAATTTCAACACAGAAATAAAAGTCAAGTTCATTCACCTGTCACAACCGCTTTCCGGAAACTAGGTTGCAGAGATGTCAGTTTTCTATTTTTGCATGGAAATCCCTTTTTACATATTCAGTCTGTAATTTCTTCTCCTTGTGTCAAACAGACAATTTTAATGTAGCCTTGTTTTTGTCAATAAACCAGTGATTTTGACCTCCCCACAGACCCTCAGTCCCATGCCATGACTGACAAGGACCTATTATCTCAGTTTTCCTGGTCTCTCTGAGGCAGAAAACTCCACTTTTTCCCGTGACCCCAACTGACATCCATGAGATTGTTTTGATATACCCTATCATCATTATATACCTTCATCAATGAAGTCTGAGGATTCCCAAGGATGAAACCGCTGTTGTTGTCATGCCCACACCATGACAACACCTGACATACCCAATTAGTTACTCAACAAATCGTTTTGTCAACAACTGACACTAGGCGAAGGGCCATGATTACCCTGCTGTCACTATGGCTGCCACAATAGAACAGTTCCAATGACGTAGCCGAAAACAGACATCAAGCTCATTCAAGCGGTAGCTGCAATAGAAATAACACCTAGCCTCGTCCACAACAAGACCTGAAAGACTGGTGCGATAAACATGATACACAACGATATGGGAATCGACCATACAGATGTGTCTCATTGATTGACTGTCATCCCCCTCTTTTCAGAGATGCCAAATATAGGAGTGCGTTTGTGCATGCATACACACACAATATTTGACAAAAACACCTGTTTCCTGTTTCTTTTTTGTATTGTACTTACGTGGTAGATTCCATTAAATATATATATATATATATATATATATATATATATATATATATATATATATATATATATATATATATATATATATTCAAAACTTACCCTTACACACGATCCTATGTAAAACTCAGTATGTCTTAACTAATAACACAGCGTTATGTAATTGTTTCCATTTACTAACTTCAGCTACGAAGTTCAACTCGAGAAGATTGTAAGGCGTAAAGGTCTAGGCAAGTTCCTGGTTCAAATACTTGAACTTATGGCTCTCAAGTAAGTTACATTTAAATTGTTGTTTTGTTAGAAAATAAAGAAACCTACGGATTTCTTGGATGGAAAGAGTTTCAATTTTAGTTCTGGTAGCTCAGACAATTGATGGTTAATAGAACAAATTTAATGGAGTGGCGAAACATTTTTAAATAAGGTCAAACGAACAATAGATTACCATCGCTAACTATCAGCATAATACTAAGACCAATGTCAAGTACCGTATACTTAGTAGGAGTTGCTATCAGTAAATAATCATTAATCTGTACTTTGGTTCAATTGGCACTGAAGGTAGTGCCTAGGGTCCTAAGAACAACAATTCTTATACATGACTCGATAATTTCCCCGGGTAGTTATCTATCTTACTTGTCTTTGTCTTATATCTTATACTTGCGCCAGAGTATGTAAAAAGATTGATAACCTGTTTCATTTATAAGCTATTAATAGCTTGGTATTTGTTTACAGAATGAAAATGAAGAAAGTGATGATGACAATCTTCAAAGAAAACGAGGCAGCTAAAAAATTCTTCAAAGATAAATTGAAGTAAGTATATTTGGAATGTTCAGGGAAATGCTCCATATTGAATAATATTGAATGACCTAATTATCATAGTCTGTTGTTGGGGCATAACTAAGATTAGATACCAATTTGTGATGATATGAATTTTCTAAATAGTGAAAGTACTGTCCTATCATGTGTCGTATCAGGGATCCAAGTTCTCTGTCAATTGACAAAATTCCGACCTTTTATAGCTACTGGCAGCAGTCCTAGGTGTAGGTTTGTTTTGACAGCTAGCCGGCCACACCATGGGCCGGCAACAAAGACAGGACTACTAGGGAAGCGGTGCCGGCTGCAGTGTCTCATTCGGCTGCACTATCGTCCTGCAATATACAAGGATGTCAGAGTTCATGGAAATCCCTGAAATCAGGATTTTTCTAGAACACACAAATATTGTCCTCACTACTCAAAAACCTCAATAGAACCTGTGTATGTCAACCCCATATTGTTTCAAGTACCTCACACACCCGATTTCCCTTTAAATATGTGCATTATTACTTCCATGATTTTCAGGGTTTTCCCTGAGAAGCTTCCCATTGATAATGCCAGGATGAAAATCCCTGAAATCCCTGAAACCCTTGTACTGTTACCATGCAAACCACTTTGAATGCATAGCTAATACCAGGAACCAGCTCAATATAACAATGTCCCATGCATATATTTAGTTTAAAATCAATAGAACATAGATGGTAGGACTCTGCTTGGAGAGCCCAGACTGTAGTACCAGTTCTAATCACCAGGGGATACAGCTTTACTCGTTTGAGTTCCCAGTAAGCATTGTAGTCTGGTGGAGGAAGGGGGGGGGGGGGGTGAGTTTGTCCCAACAAATAACTTCAGGAATTTTTCTCAAGGGCTGCTGACATCCCTGAATATAGGCGCCTATACACAGGAAACTGCTGACCTGGTGTCGTCCAACGCCGGCCCGTTTGGCTAGCATAGAGTTGTTCGAGTCTTATATTTCTTATTTTGCTTATTTGGCGATTTACATACATTCATTTGCTTATGTTACATGCAACAAATTCAACAATCTCACAAATTGAAATTTTAGTGCTCTTTTTTAGTCTACTGTTTAGCTGCTCAGCAAGAAGGGGATTATCCAGCTCACTGAAATAGAACCATTATTATAAGGGTTTTATATTTCCGACTCTCGCCTCAGTCCCAACTTGCATCCCTGTCATATTGATAACCATTCTATGGTTCTGTTGAAGTAAACATTTAACGTTGATAATGATGGTACCTGTACTTCATACATTCTTATTCATCTATTATTTACCTAAGGTACAAAATTGACGAGACGAGTCCAGAAGAGTCCTTTGCAGAAGCCATGTTCGACGAAGATACCTACACATATGAAATTCTCTCCAAGGATATGGCACAACGGAAACCGCTCTCAAAAATGACCCCACAACAGCCACATGCCTGTGCGCACGGGTGCGCCCACTAGTGACTGAAGCCAAAACTACACGTGTCAAAGTATGGGCGATAGTATGTTGGAGAGTACCTGTGGATATTGTGTCTATTTTCTTTCATCTAAGTGTATTTAAGCAGGTATAATTTGTGGCTAGAGATAAGCCCACATTCTCAGAGATATATAATACAGACCAGGTTGGGACTACTTGACAAATTGCAAATGTTATTTACAACGTGCCCTTGAAAAGGGCAATTTCTGTTTTTTCTAGAGAGGAATCAGCCACTGTTTGTAATTTCAAAATTCTAAAGTCCCGAGAGTTTTAAAAGGCTCAAATAACATACGTTGATATACCCGTGTGTGGTTTGATTGAGCTTTATTCACAAAACGTCCTCATATCATTGACCAATCCTGTATCAATCACAAAAACATATCTTTCTCTCATCCATCCCACGTTATTGTATGAATCGGCAGCTACAAGAGAGATGTGGGTACAATAAGAACGAAATAAATCAGCTTTTTCATTTGATGAACCCGGCAGATGTTTCTTTCCATGGTTGTTTTCTGTAAAAGTTCCTGGTGTCCGGGATATCGATATAAACGCAATATTTTTTTGTATTAATAGTTTATTAGAGAAATAACTATAAGTTCACTTTAATTATTTTTGTAAATGATATTTTTTTTCATTTGAAATGAAGGAAAATACTATTATGTTACTGAATAAGAGTACTCGTCAATTTATGTGAAAGTGGATTCTAAAATCTTTGTATCCAGCGATATGAGAATGAACTGAAGAATGGTCCTTTAGATGAAGGGTTACTGTGGTCTGATCTTGTTTATGTTTTTCACATCTACATGTATGAGTGTACCATACCTATCACAATAAAATACTAGTAACGAAATCTATGTGAAGATTTATAGTTGTAGATCTGCGACTATTGAACTCTGACCATTGCCATACAGTGTCACTCGAGTTAGGAATATCTAAATAATATTAGCGAATGGCTTCTGCACTTAGAACAGTTTAGGTGTCAACAAACTAAATTTAAGGAGAAGCACACCCTGAGAAATAAGGCACAGTGTCTTTACGGGTCAAATCAAGAAGGACAAAGCCGAGCCCATAAAACCACCTAAAGTTGAAACAAATTAATTGTTAGCTGGTGGACAGTTGTCTTAAGGTTACGGCTAAAGCCTACTGTGGTACACCTGCTGGTAGTCACCAGGTGACCTGACCACATTTTTGCTTTTTATAGCTCACTAAGTACAGATAGGAATATGATTTCTGTTTTATGGTGGTACAATGCCTTATAGTTTTAATATCTCGGCATGGATTTTTTAAAATGGTGAATTAAGTTTGGGGGGGGGACTTTTGTAGTCACAGGTCCATTTTTAAGAACTCCTTTTTGGACATATTTCTACCCCTCAAACTGGTTGAATCATAATATGATATGCCTTATTTGAAAGAATAAAAAACAGTAGGTGATAGCCAATCAATGCAGGCCCTTGCTTATTCATGGAGTGCCTGCCTGCCTCCCCTCCCTCCCTGTTCCCCCCCTCCCTCTTGGGGGGCTTCCTTGTTATAGTAATTATTTACTAGCAGACCTTAGAACTGTATTGAGTTTTAAATGTGTCAACTGGTCTTTAAAGGCCAATGTCTTTATTTAAAATGCTCACTTTCCTCCTGTTTAGGTTAAAAATTTTGGCATGATATTCATGTACTTTTGCCTAATTTCATAACATGGGAGGGGATCAGCCATATTGGCAACCAACCCCTGCCTCCACTGAGCTATGGTATAGGTTGGTCAGGTCAAATCACGTACGGTATCTGCTGTGTATGCCTCAAACCTACACTTAAGTTCAATGTAGGCTCTAAAATCAGAAATACGTTAAGAAAGATCCATAGTATACATGAATTGGATAATGAACTAGCACATTCAGCGCTTTGAATTGCATAGAACAGTCGAAGGGAAGTCCATTTTAAAAAGTTGACCTCCCCTCCTCACAGACCACATCCCACCCCCCTCAAAAAACGGTTGGTTCTGATAGGAATACAAAATAAGCTGGCCCTCTGAATTACAAAAAAGCTCCCCCCCCCCCCCCCCCCCTCAAGTGACACTGATACACTTTTGGCAAGAACTAGACTGGTTCCCTGCCCATATGACTAAGGGTCGGGGGCCGTCCGTTATTGGGTGTAGCGACACGATAGCGACAAGTTGTGTTGCAGTAGTTTAGTGACAAGCCATTCTGGGAGTCCTTGTTAGACAGGCGCTAATAGTGGCTTGACTATTTCATAAGTGCGATGTCCGGTCACTATCTGGGTCCCAAATAGCGAGAGGGTATTCCCACACTTCTATTGTCACAAACGCGTAACTTTACTTCCCGTATGAATTAAGCTATGAAACTTTAACCCCAGTTAGGAACATATACAACTTATACACATGCCAAATATGAAGGATATCGGCCCATGCAATCCAACGATATTCGCATTTGAATTTTGTCATCGAAAATGCTGCTCTGATGGCCAGTGTAGGATTACTCAAGCCTGTCACTAATTTCTGCAGCTTGACACCACTTGTTCCCGATAGCACTAAAACCATCCATTGTAAGGCCCAGGCAGCAATGTCACTATGTCACCAACAGTGAACTGACACACCACCCCAATAGTGACATGCCTTTTGAAACGAGAATTAAATTTTGTCACTAGTCATGTCACTAAGTGGCTTTGTGACGCATTCTATTGAAACGGGTCCCAGGGGCCCGTTTCAATAGAATGGGTCACTAAACCACTTAGTGACATGTTTAGTGACTCAACTATGCGGCATGGGGCACGCTAACGTGGGTTTGTTGGCATCTACCAGGGCTGGGCGCTCATTGGCTGGCTTTGGGAATTTTCTCGTTGGACGTGCTAAAATTGCAGATTCAAACCCGAGGATTTACCAAACAAATACGCACACTCGAGCTGTCAGATGAGTAAGCTTCTCACAAATCATCAGTGTGTGTAAAGTGTTTGACAGTAAGGCCCAGCACCCACTTACTACGATTTCGCTTCCGACACGCCCCGATAGCCCTTCCGACAAGCTTCCGACATAAAATCGAACTTTGTGTCGGAAGCGTGTAAATTATCGCAGTAGTGGAGGCAGGCTTCCGACAAGCGTTCCGACACGCCCAGACATGGCTTCCAACACAGGTGCCTTTTTGTAGGCCTTGCGACACGCTTCCGACATTTCCAACATGTTGGAAATGTGGGAAGTGTGTCGCAAGCCCTACGACACGGCGCCCGTGTCGGAACACTATCGTAGCGTTCATCAGTAGTGGAGGCTGGCTTCCGACAATGCTTACGACACCGTTCCGACACGTGTCACGATATTTAACACTGGCGCCTATGGAAGCAATGGTAAGTCAATGGGCATTTATATTTTCCTCTATATCTCCGTTAATACTTTGAAAATTTCGACAAAATTTCGGTTACACACTAATCAGGGTGTACCCTTTCCGTAACCCAAGAGTTTTAAAATATTTGATGAAAGGAAATATAAGAATTCTGAAAAGTTCAATTTCACTCAGTAAAACCCATGTCACCTTCTCCAAACTTTACCAGAATATAGTATATGCATAATGCTACTTATTTAAGTTTAAAAAATCATAGGTTACTATCATCATTTTTTAAATAATTGAGAAGAACCGTATTCTGTCATAGCCTGTGTCGTAGCCCATGTCCGCGCCGTGGTTTCCTTTTTTTTCGCCAAAAACCGTTGCGACATGCTACGACATGCTCCGGCAAGAGTGCTACGATTGCGCTACGACAGAGAAATTCTGTGTCAGAACGCTTATCGGAGCGTGTCGTAACTAGTGGGTGCGGGGCCTAAGAAAAGTGGTATAGCACTTTATTTCCCCACTAGATTTGTGACAAACTATTCTGTGGTAGTATACAATTTCTGTTGCAATCAGTTCTGTCAGCAAATCTGCCATTATGTTTGTTTTGAAACTGGTGACAAGTGAAAAATCAGTGTATACATTTTAGAAACTGATTGTCAGTGTGTGTAACATTTAACATCAAAGAAAAAGCATCAGTATATCAAATCACAACATCACCATGCTCTTATTAACTATTATTGTATAAGTTGTTTTCCCTTGGCTTCGACCTACGTCCAAACCTCTTTGTTTGTTTTTATTCTGTTGCCTACGCATGTGCTTTCATGTGACATCATTATTGCCGCCATACTGCTTTCGGGCCACAGCCGCTAGACTCCTTGAAAAGACCCTTGTCAGGCTGCCTTGCACGCCTCCAAGTGTCTGTTAAAGAGACTAAGTGTCGTGCTCTCGGAGGCTGATCTCAGGGTAAGGAGATCAGAAAATTGCAATACTAAATTCTGTTTTGGCATAGCTAAACATGAATCGTAAGATAAGAAAAACTGTCTGTAGAACTACAAAAATGAATAGTAAGTTCCAGTTTGCTCTCCACAAGATGGTCACTCTCGTTGGGCTTCAGTCTCCAAGCCTAAGTTTATGTTCATTGTATCATTCAAAAAATAGAAAATGTAAAATTGGCTTTGAGGCTATGGAATGACACACTCTCCAAGCTGTACGGAAGATCTGATACGAGAGTATCAAACATTTCCTGCTACTGGTTCAAGGTGGCCGCAGATTTAATACAACCAGAGCTAACGTCATATGGCTCTGGCAGTCAGTGAAGAGATTAGCCATCTTTGGAAGCACATTGCATAATGATACAGCCATGTACCACCAGAGGGCTCTGTGGTTCCTATCATTCTCCAAGCATAGGCCCTATGAGGTATCCCATAATTCAGTCTGTTTACAAGTTCCGGTGTTCGCTGGTTGCCGACATTGTATGGTGATAGACCCTTGATACGTTACCCACAATTTACCAGTTAACGTTGTTTTTTTATAAATATTTAAATTGGAAATCCGATGTCATAAATCGAAATTTCAGCTATTTCTACATATTAATCCAAAATAATATTCAGCTTCTCCAAATATAAATGGGAAACCTATAGTTCATGTGGTCGTGGTCTGACCAGTCAGTCGCGAGCAGAACTTGTATTTACCCTGGGTGGTAATGGGGAGTTTAGTAACCTCTTGCACTTGGCACTTGCGTTATACCTATATCCTTATATGAACACTAAGTTTCTGGTTGAAGCTCATCCTCACTTTGAAAATTTAGCCTGTCCATTTTTAAGAATTCCTTGGCAGGGTACCGTACTTTTGTTCAATGTAGGTCCTAAGAACACATATTTAATGGGAAATATTCATAGCTTAATAAATTGATAATGAAAACTATCTTATGTTCATTTTATTTGAGAAAAGAAAATACACACGAAAAGAAACAAGAAAATGGTAAATTGGATTCGATTTAAGCCCTGCATAAAACATTTGAGAAACAAATGTGTTTGTGAAATAAAAGTTTATTCAGGTCACTTCACTTTTCAAGTCTGGTTCAAACACTTGGATAGACTTCAGGAAACACTATCGATATATGAACAAGGTTATTAAGACGGTATTGTTCTTAAGTGAGTGATGATTTAACAGAAAATAAACGCTACTATATATAAAAAAGATAACACCTTCTCAGGATAAATAAAAATTCCTAAATGGTAGTGTTTGCTTGTTCGCTTGTCTTTACCAACAATGAATTTCTAAAAAAAATTGAGTCGATTTAAAATGAAGCTTCCATGCGTTTTAAATCAAGTAATTCACAGGGGTCTCGAGGTTTGATAGATTGTTCTAAGTTAGTATTAACCCGTTTCTTCCCTACTCCACATGACTTAATGAATTAGTTACTTTAGCTGCAATGTCAGTTACAACAACACCGACTTGTGTTGATCACGAGCTGAATTCAAAACATTCCATTATTAGGAGACCACTCCTTGACAGCTTTCAGTCTAAAATATATTAATCCGTTACGAACTATAAATACACCACCTGCAACCCGAAAAGTTATGTTCAATGTCAGTATTTTGGAATAAAATGAACTACATTGAAATTCCCATCAACACCCGGCTAACCCTGCAGATCGACTTGCTGTGTGTCGACTTTACAGGTATTCTATTCTACTGAGGTTCGTCGTTGCTATCTTGATGAATACATGCATCGAATCTAATTCTTACCAACTATTGGTTAAAGAGCAAATAGTGGTTACAAGGCCTAAATGTGGTCCCTCTTTTCAAGTTTCTCGATTTATTATAAACTGATAGATTTCCATTTTTTTAGATGACCCCTAACCTGTTAGCTATTAAAAGGTGTACACATGCAACCCGATGATACCATTGTAATCACTATAAAGTGACATGATAGTCTGCCTGACGTAGAGACAGTCATGCATGCATTACGAACGGCCTTGAATACAATTTTCAAACCGTTGGGAACATCACTGATTTTAAAATATGAAATACATTTCTTTCGCAAACATTCACATATAAAATAGTTTTGTTTCTTTTTGTTAAGTGTTTTGTCAAACATATACAAATACAGTGTAACAGTAACAATATTTAATATAATCATATAACCGATTTGAAAACAGCAGTGTTTTGGTTTGTGCCCACCCCTATAGGCGCCTTGATTTCCGTTTTGATCATTTCAGCCAATTTCCAATTTCCAGGTTAAAACAGGTTTCTGTTCGCCTTCCCTGACACTTCAGGTTTGCCTGCTAAACACCAATTACGATAGGTTAGTTCCACTACTTCTCACTAGTTGGTCACCATATTTTGATAGTCCCATACAGGTAGGTAGGGCTTTATTAGGTTGTTCAACATACAAATAATTACGATGTGCAAGAACTTCTGATCCAGGCAATTTATCTGGATGCTTTCCTGTCGAGGATACATGTGTACATTGGTCCTTGACAAACGATCAATTCAGGCATGGTAGTAATGAGGTTTTACCTTCATTTGGCCTGTACATGTAATATGTATCGGAGAGCTTCTGATTATGCCTATAATTCATGGAACCACCTTGAGCTACGCTCTCGCAATGGGTCTTACAACAATTACGCCCTCTACATGGCACCAAGAGGTCATACTTGAAAAATAGGTTCCTGCTCGGGTTCAATGCTATTTACACCTACCGCTTGCCTACCTGGCGAAACAATCAAAAACCTCACCGTCTATGAAAAAGATCGCACACTTGACAGTAACCCATGGAGAAGTGTCAGTTGTATTTAGTGCAGGCAGGAATCACAAAGTGCTACCAGTTATACAACTGTATTTTACAAATACACTTCTCACCATAGAAAACATGTATATGTATTATATATATAGTCAGGTTCCTGTACAAACCCAAACACCTGATCAGTGATGATTTACACGGTTCGAACTCACCAACACACCTCACTATGACAAGCCGATACATAACCCCCTAGGGATATATTAATGAAGCACTCGAGTTACACCTCGTCCCAAAATAACAAATAATAACGATCATGACGTAGCAAATACGACATGAGTGGAATATGGTGGTGATGACGTCACAATGCCGACCGTCCGCGTAAAACCAAGCAAGCGCCGTTATTTGTTCTCCAGGTCTCAAGGCCGCACGGTGATTCAGATCTCGTCATTAGAAGAGTTGGATAATAGAGTCGCGCGCCTGACCGACACCGACCCATTTCACTGGAAATGCAAGAAAATACATTAACAGCAGCGAAAATACGGATATATCAGACAGCTGAGCCTCATGCTTATTGCCTACCCTTTGGTAAATTTGGGGGTTATAAGAATACAAATTAGATAACGTCTCCATGTCAATACTTTATTCAACAACCTTTAAAGTAGTTGATCTACATTGCAATTACCTCTCATATATCATATCATCAGAGGCTAAACCTCCACAGTAATTCTACGTAGCAAGTACTGTAAAATTCAATACATTTGAATATGAATGGACTGCAAAAACTTGTCATTTCTATTGCGTCTACGGACTAACCACAGTATCTCTTGCTAATCTAATGTTGCAGTTACTTCCCCCTCCCTGACCCAGCTCCATTTTGTGTATTGTCGCTGTTGTATTTTATCATGCCATCTGGCGTTCCCTGCACGTCGTAAAACATGTATAGTTTTTTTGTTTTTTTTTGTTTTTTTTTAATGGTTAGAAGTGTTTATGCCACGTATCATTAATCTGTAATACATGTATAGCGCCAGCCGCTCACCTGGTACTTCGAGCAGCTCCTCGATCTTACGAATGTAGCCCTGTGCGTTGGCGGGGAGATCAGAGAAGCGGCGAACATCTTCTGTACACGTCTGCCAGCCGGGCAGCGTAATATACTCCACCTCCAGACCAACAAACTCCTCTTGGCAAGCTGCATGTGAACAGTATTCATTTGGTGATTCACACCTACATCGTCTAAATTCTTTTCTTTTTTTTTAAATATATTTTTTTAGCCTTAGCCTCGTCATACATCGTCTAAACTCTTAGGAATTTTGAGGTAGCAAACAACTACTGGTGATATGTTCTTTGGATGAGGGTTCAAATACTGCGGTTTCTATATCAATCGTACCACTAACTTTATGAAAGTAAATTCGTGCAAACGTTTTGTGAAAATAATAAAATATTTAATCTTAGAACCGTATCAATGTTTGACTGCTAATACTTATATCACATAGATCGTTTGATTGTTTACCTGGGAAAAAGTCGAGTTTCTTGCCGTCTTTTATGTAATTTATGCCAATCTTAAGTTCTGGAAGGGTGTCAAGAATGTCCAACTTGGTCACGGCGATGCTATTCAAGGAAATATCATTTACATTAATATACATTTGCATTTAAAACCTAAACTGGTACAGATTACTTGTTACGAGTTCGGAAATCACACATTTTATGGTTAAAAAGATAAATCATTTTTTTTTTTTTGGTCCTCACCAAAAACAACTTCGACTTCAATGGCCACCACTATCTACAGGTAGGTGGTACAGCCATGGGGACCAGGGTCGCCCCAACGTATGCCAACCTCTTTATGGCACACTTGGAAGAGCGACACGTCTATTCTTACCCGTACCAATCCTTGCTATGGCTAAGATTTATAGATGACATTTTCTTTATCTGGCCCCATGGCCGAGATAAACTCAAAGACTTCATCAACCATCTGAACCAGATACACCCCAGTATCAAATTCACAGATGAAACCTCCACTGACAGTGTCAACTTCCTTGACACTACCATCAAACTATGTGATGGCCAACTCAGTACCGACCTGTATGTCAAACCAACAGACAGCAGTAACTACCTCCTATACAGCTCGGCACATCCCCGACACTGTGTGAGAGGTATACCGTTGGGTCAGTTCCTTCGACTTAGGAGAATCTGCACTAACGAAGCTGATTTCATCAGACACTGTATCACAAAGGGCCGACACTTTGTGAGACGGGGCTACCCAGAACCACTCCTAAGGGAAGCTTTCAAGAGAGCTTTAAATACCCCCCGAGAATCACTGTTGGAACCCAAAATCAAATCCACAGACGACTCCCCCAAAAATATTCTTGTGACCACTTATACTCCAGGATTCAAAGGCTTGGCTCAAGTGGTTACAGGAAACTGGAGTCTTCTAGGCAGGTCATGCGCCACCCGCATGATCCATGCCAACGAACCAATAGTAGCCCATAGACGCCCCAAGAATCTAAGGGACCTACTCGTCAGGGCAAAACTGAAAAAGGTAACACCACCTCAGGTGATACCCAAACAAAACTCTTGTTTGCGACCAAAGAGTTGCAGATACTGCCCTAAGCTCAACACCGATGGCCGGATCCTATGTTCAGCCAACGGACGAACTTACATGAGCAGATACAATGTGAGCTGCTGCAGCTCAAACCTCATCTATTGTATCACATGTAAACGTTGCGGCATACAATATGTTGGGCAGACGAAAACCGAATTGAAGATACGCTTCGCAGCACACTTCGGAAATATCACAAAAAATAATGTGAAAGAAAGTGAAGTGGCCCGTCACTTCAACTCACCTCACCACATGGGACTCGACGACGTCATCATTCACGTTGTAGACTTCGTCTATGCGGCACCTGATACCGCTAAGGCAAAATATCTGCGAGACCTGTTGGAATTCAATTGGATCCAACGACTACACTCTAATGCACCAGTGGGCCTGAATGTCATGGACCCCCTGAAACATTAGTATGACACCTGCTAACATCCCCACCGACCAGAAATCTAGCCACGTTTAAAAATTTTTATTAACTATTTCAAGTCGGTGTGGAAATTGTTTTCATTTATAGCAGTTCTTGGAAACCCTTTTCCAAAAGACCAGACCACTCCCTTAACTCACTTGAGTTTCTCTACCACCCCACATTCTCCAACAACTTGCTGAAGTATGTTCAGGACAAATCACCTCCATTTGTCCATAATTAATAAAGTTTGGGACACCTGTTTACACCTAGAAACCCTCTCCCATCTTTATTCTTTCTGTCCCAACAAGAGACAGTACCGCCTTGTGACACTGACAGACTCTGAACAACTTGCCAGACCTGCTTGTCACACTTTCGAGCCTGAAGAGCACCTAGTGAAACCGCTTTGGGAATCCTAAACCTTCGGATCCCCCCCCTACACATCACACAAATCCGGGAAAACCCCCCTCGAAACCGTGATGTCATTCAGTCAACAACAGGCGTCACGTCACGCCGTGTTCGGTTGTCAACGTCGCCATGGTAGCGAGTGGTCTGACTATAAATAACGCGAGCAGACGACTGCTCCGTCAGTTTGATGCGGTAGCTCGAACAAGTGACATCTTAGCCACGTCCTAAAGATTTAAAAAGATAAATCAATTGGTCATATTCTTCTATTGGAATGGTTTCAAAAAGATAGATACAGGTCCCATGAAATACAACCACCGCCAATAAATAAGCTAACGCACTCGCTATCAGCCAATAGTAAAAGTATTCTAACTTCAATATTTTCGTTACGCCTTAATGTGACTAGCCTATATCAAACGTCAAGTTGAACAAAAGACATAATTACTCACGCACTAAAACCATTTATCATATGCGAATATTTCAACATGACGACATCGAGCCAACCACACCGACGCCTCCTACCGGTCGTAACCCCGAACTCGTGTCCGCGCGTCTGCAGCGTGTCTCCCAGCTCCTGGAGGATCAAAGAATTCTGTGTGAATTACTGCCCTGAATACATCCTCGAATTAGCTTATCAGTGCACACGTAGTTCCAAACCTTTTTTTTTCATTTTTTTTATTCAGCAACATACAATTACGACAACATTATTCGCCTACATTCAGGGCGATCTTCCATAATGAGGTCAAGAACACAAGACCATACAGTACAGTAGAGAAAACAATATCAAACATCACAGCAAGAGGCAAACCTATAAGGGAGAACACCAAATTACCGGATCAAGTACATTGCCTCATATTTAAAGATTCTACCAAAAGAAATACGATGTAAAGACTGAACAAAATATCCCTTCACTTGAATATCTGGTATAAGTTTAGTGGACATGGTTGATTGTATTAGATTGTATTAAAATACCGAAACATGTCGGAATATTACATCAAACACTCATGTCTCCTTATAATTTCTACTTAAGAAGATCAGTCAAGTCTGGTTTTGAGGGAATATCTTGTCAAGTTAAATTGTATTAGATTGTATTAGATTGGTACTGATACACTTAACTTTCTTCCGAAATTAATTTTGTTCACGTCAAACTATTTTGCCTTTTACATGATGTACTCCGGCAAAACTGTATCTGAAAAACTCGTATGAGATGATACTTTGCCTAAATAAAAAAATAAAATAAAATAAAATAAAAAACAACGGGGGAAAAGATCGATTCTTCCGGCATGGCATCCTCAGAGCGGGGTCTCTATTCTGCATCGTCTGTCTACTTTATTTCCCCTTTAAATCGTGACAGTGCTAGTCCCAATTGAAATTAACACTGATAAATTATATCTAATTCATATCAACAAGAGACAATTCAACGTAAGTCGGCAACAACATTCTTAAGAGGTATCGCCCTTCCCACTTAACGTGGATACCAGCAATAAGCTTTAGATGACGATGTTTAGCCCAGTAGATGATTTAATAGGAGAATGAACTACACAGATATATCAAACCTTTCCCGAATTAAAACAAAAAATCGTGATATCTAAGTGTTTAGTCATCGGGTCTTAATATATTCAACCATCTGATTACTTAAATATCAACAGAAAAAAAAATCAACAGAATTCATGTAAAACTGTGGTATTGACTCAATGACTGGGACTGTTTTCTCTTACTGATCACACGAGATCGTCGGGAGATACCCGGTACTTACGTTGGTCAGCTCGGTGGGGAAGCAACCAGCGCCGACACGAGTTGTGTAGGCCTTGACGACACCGTACACGTCGCCTACACACTTTGGTGGCACGCCTAGCCCCGTGCACACGGCCCCGATGCTACAGTTGGACGAGGTTACCATGGGATATGTGCCTGAAATACACCAAAGCAAACCTCATTATATGTTACAATTACACTGAAGATGGCCATGTGCAGTTATTCAAAGTTGACGTTGTTTTAAGGGATATGGGGCGATTCCATACTATCTAAATAATCATAATAACCAAAAAGGAACAAGGCTTTTCTGTAAAATATTTGGTCACATCGGCAGCTAAACCAGTTATCATTTTTGAGATCATCAAGGGTTCGTAAGCATTTTGTCCCTTTTGCGAACATTTTGATACACAACAATTTAAAACTATCCACTTAACATCACAATTGCTGTATTATCAGTCTTAACAATCGATAAACCACGCACGGTATGAATATTTTGAGAAATCCTCTACATGTATATAAATAACTCACCAAAGTCGATGTCCAGCATCAGAGCATTAGCACCTTCCACCAGAATCTTCCTGTTGGGGTCCTTGAGTTCTTTGTTCATAACTGTCACTGTGTCCACCACCATTGGCGTAATAATCTCACGGAACTCCTAAAAAAGGTACACGACTCCTTGTTCACACAATGAATACAGTGTAGTTCAGATGTTTCTAAATGAATGATCATCTTTATATTAAGAAATGTTATGGATGCTGCTCAGATGGTATTTCATCCTTACGCTGAATTAAGACAGATAATCCTAGTGCTTACCTTAAGGCGGGCCAGCTCAGCATCCTCATTGATCTCTAGGTTGGGATACCGCCGCTTGAAGTAGTTTGCCAGATTCCGATACCTGGGACAAGACAGTCATTTTAATCGAACAATCATTACTTCTAATAATAATTTATTTACGCCTATTTTTCATTTAAGTCTTTACTGTGTTTTCTGTAACTATCTTAGAGAATTAATATAAAATGTTACAACTATTTAATAAGACAGATTTATTGAGTCTAAAGTAGCGCCCTCACAATGTCTTTTTTTTTTAATCTCATGACTTATGCTTTACGATGTATAGCGAGCAATGGTGTCTAATTCACCGGGCCATTCAAGAAACAGTTTCATACTTCTCTTCAAATGACTTAAAGTCAATGATGAGGTCCGCTATCCGTATGCCATTTCTTGTGGCCTGGAAAGGAGCAAAGAGAAATCGTGGAACAGTTTGTTATTTTTTGTTAAAGATTGTGTTCTTTGTGTAAAAGCTCTTATCCTGACTCACGGACATAAGTAGCACAATTTTGCAACCTGAGAGTTAGTTGCGGGAGAATAAACCACACATAAGGTGTATCGGAACCTAAACGTTAGATTGTTACTGATCCAATAAGGACAAGGCAAGGTTTCAAGCCAGCTCTTTTATCAACACCGTCGTCAAATTCTTCCTACGTCCTCCCTGGCGAATGCCGTAATTCTTCAGGGTTGAAAATCGGGACTGACGAACAAATCGGGAATTTAAAACGCTTATTAAAAAGAATGATTCAATACATTATTTTGGAAAAGAATATCTATGGATCGATATATAATCTAACACTACGAGTGTGGCCGGTATACATAATATATCGGAATTCCATCAATTGTCGGAAAACTTGCATCCCTTTTTCTAAGTGACATTCAATCTACCAACACACGAAGAATGGGGAAATACTAACTAACATGGATTTTATACTCAATACATTGTCCTAGTTACTAATGGTACTAATTACCATTGAACTTTTGATCTCAAACTCCCAGCGGGTAACATGTTTTTTTTTCTTTTACGTCACGGTTTTGAAAACCATGCCATTCACAGTGGCAGCACCTTCCATACAAGATGTATATCCCTAGCTCCGTCCTTAATGATAATTTCTAAAACAAAAAATGGACCTTTTAATCTCAATTTGCCGATTCACAATGGAGAGAGTGTTCTAGACAGATAATGGTTTTAACCTAAACCCAAGAGTATAACCCTAAGAACGAGGAAAGAAAACAATATAAATCCCTCCGTGTACTCAGTTGGTGCAAAGCGAAGACGTGGGGAGGGGGGGGGGGGGGGGGCTGACAGACATAAATACAGGGCTGAGCTATTCAGGCCTAGTTATTTCTGTCTCTCTCCCGCCTGCATCCTACGCCCCGTCCCCACCCAGTCCCAATCCCAGCCTGAACCCCGCGTGTGTGTGTGTACACTGGCAACCATTATGGGGCTCCCCGACAAAGCATCGTGGAGAGGTTCTACGGTAATATGTCATAACAAGTGTTAAAGTTATTGTAATCGTAGTCGTTTACATGTTCATGTACTTGAAATGAGATATCACAAAATGCTACTTTTGCTTGATCCTTTCTTTTTTTTCTTATTGAATAAAGTTCAAAACCAGTTATAATTTGAGAAGATTTTCTGCCTTATGTCCATTTACCAATCTTCTCGCGTGACTAAATTTGGGACTTTGTAACCAACTTCACCTCCAAAATGATAACAATCGATCTGTTCTTGCATCTGGCTGATACATCATATACAAACTACCTCAGAAATTAAAACAATGGAATTGCCGTGTTTTCATTGTTCAGGGATGTCAGTTGGGGTCAGGAAAAAAAGTGGAAATATTTTTCATGTGGATTTTTCTGCCTCAACGAGACAGAAAACTTGGTTAATATGTCCTTGTTGTCTATGGCATGGGGCTGAGGGTCTGTGAGGAGGTTCTGACCACTGTTCTATTGGCGTAAATGAGGCTAAATCAATATTATCTTTGTTTTACATTAGGAAAAGCAATTACATAAACTGAATATGGAAAAGTGGATTTCCACGGAAAAGTGGAAAACTGACATCTCTGATTGTTACTACCTAAGTCTGTTAATTTTGTCCTACGTGGCTGTTTGAGTTACTAATGAAAAATAGTTCACTAAGATGAGCCAGGACGAGTGGACGAACATAGAGACACCATGCTCCAATATATCACAATGAAGAGAACGACAGCATATTTTTAATCTAGATCAAAGCTTAGTTCAAGACGTGGCTAGAAAATAAAAAGTGAAGATTACCGGAGCTTTGAAAAATTACTGGCTCGATAATAAAAATATCATGTTTATATATTACCATGGACCTGTCATAGAGACAAACGACTCTAGATTTACAGTTATAGTTTAACCACCTACAATTCACTACTGAGGAACACATACACTTGTACACTTGTTAATGTGATGATAAATAAATCACATAGTTCACAGTGATACACGTCATCATTTCGCGACAGCTCTACTTGGTTCATGAAATTTATTGAAGGTAAATTTACCGGAATATATACATCGTTGTCAAATCTGAACTACGTATAAGTAATAATCGTATGATGACACCACTACAGTATTAGTTTGGAGAGGGTGGGAGAGGAGAAGAGATTTTCTCATGGGACAGACCGTCAGTTTAAAGGCGATGGGCAGATCTTACCTTGGAGGAGTAGGTTGGGCCAATTCCTTTCTTCGTAGTTCCAATACTGAAACAACAGAGAGCATTGTGGCAACGGACTGCATGGCTCCCTAACTCCACTACCATTCTATCTATTTTCGATTAGAAATGTGAAACATTCTACCTAGACACTTTCTAGTGATTTACCTGATACGACTTATCTTTTTCTGAATTCTACGTGACTAAACTAAAGCATAAACTGAAGATTTTTGGTTAGAAAGCTTGTGTATTTATCTAAACCAAATTATTCATTCAATAATGGCAATACTTTATTAGTTAGGAAAACGCCAGGTTATAAGCTTAGCGACGATCACTATACGAATCAATGACATCATTAACATACTTTTTTTAACGAACCAAGCGCATTAAATTTCAACAGAAACATCACATTCAAATGACGAAGAGGGGACTCACCTGCCAGAACCACGACCTTCTTCTTGTAAGCCATCAGCCTTCTGGTGAAAATCGAACACTGGAAATACAGATTAATTCACCCTTTATTAATACATTCACTAAGGAAGGCCACCAAATCGATGGACACGTAACACCAAGGGGAGATTGTGTGATTATGAGTACTCAGACCAGGGGCTGGATCACAGAGGGTCCTACATCAATGTTAGCCTTCAATTAGTTTCTCATCAAGTAGGAGGTTAATTCCATTTTATATACGGTTCTGGGTCACATGAGAACAGCCATTTGCGAAATAAATACTTCAGCTGTGAGTCACAATAATATGTATTTCTTTATGATTGCACTGCCAATCAGACTTTTCCTCTCGGTCAAAATGCATGTATATATCAGTGTTTGACTTGACCTCAGTGGCACAGCTATGATTTCAGGGCCCGAGCTATAGCTTCAGATGGGAGGTACTATTGGGATTAAATACCGCGAGAAAGAACCTTTGATGTCCTGAGCCGGAATGCATGTACACCGCATATAACGTCTATACCGTCATGGCGAGATTGCAACGATGAGATGAGAATTAACAAAGAACGGTGTGCATTTTATTAAAATAAATCACTTACTAGAACGAAACGTTACTAAAAGAGAAATGGATAACAAGTCCTACTAGGAACACATGTGAGTTTGAAATGAGGAAAGGTTCTTTCCCAACTGTTGTTGTAACCATGAAGAACCACCGACAATGACATCATGAAAATAACTAAGTTACTCACTTGGTAACACGTGTGAAGTGTAGAGTGAAATAATATTGATGCTTGTTCGTTTGTCGGTACAACATAAGCAGACACAAATTCCTTTCCAAACGCCTTATTAACTATTGCTACAACTAATCTTGATTCACTTTGAAGTTTATTGTGTAGAAACGTGAAGTTGTGTCTTATCAGTATATTTTCTAAATATGGGTTATGTAAACTCTCAAGCGTGATATACCAATAAATCTGTAGTGCGATACGATCTATAACAATCAATATACCTATAGTATACCTCAGTACTGACACACGGTTATTTGGCACCATGCAAATTCACTGCATAGAATATGTCGTCTGCTCAGAGGCAGATTCAGGAGACACAGAAAAGGTTCCTACTTAACACAGTAATCAGTATCTCTGTTATCGAAAGCATCACATGGTACAACATAATCGTATGCCTGAAATAATATCTGAGAAGACACCCTCATTCCCAAGTGGGATGGATGGATAGCCTAATTAACATCCCAGTGGACCCTCGATGTACATAAGTGTATAGGGACTATCAGTGTTCAGCTTATCTAATTGGTTTTACGTCACAGAGGCGGTGACCGAATCTGTGAAAGGAATTCAGGCAGAAATCTCATCCCTACACATTTACCGAGGTGGCAGTTCTTTTATACCCCACACCACAGAGACATATGAGAAGGGCTGGCCTTTGATTTTGACATAAAGTCTACCACTGCTGGGAATGAAGGAGAAATGTGGCTGCATTGAGACAGGGGCCCGCGACATTGTGCTTGTTAGTCAGTGCTTTAACCATTCCCACTCACAGAGATTTACAGAAAGTATATAAATATAGATTAGAGCGTCAACCAATCTAAAGTAAAATGTCAAACACGCCTGTACCACCTACTACATATCATTTGGGCTCCATCAGATGTTATGTATCTGGCATGGATTACAAGATGTGCCTTGCGCTAAAACCTAAAAGGACGACTTACTAAACTTAGCTAATAGCTAAATAACTAAATGAAATGTAGTAGGTGGTACAGGCGTGTTTGACATTTTACCTTAGATTGGTTGACGCTCTAATCTATATTTATATACTAAATAAGTTAACAAAAATGTTTCCCATGTGACACATTGCGTGTTATTTCATTGCTCAAATGATTTTACACGGAATATAAACTAAAAAGTCTCACCAACCAATTCTACCTTTCTGGTAGCAGCGGGGATCAAACTTGTATTTCCATGTACATATCAATAAACTTAAAATTTCATAAATTGGCTTTATTGTTGGTAAACTTGTGCAGCAATTCATCAATACAAAATAACTTGGTGCTTCGATTCTGTTATTTCCTGTATCTGAAAAACTTACCCTGACGAGATATTTTATGTTAAATAACCAACATCACTCAGTCTATGAATATATAGCACAACAAGTTTCTACTTCAGCAACAGGGCATTAAAAGCTAGTTTGGTAAGTTTTGCACTTATATTTACTGAACAAGTTTACTGGCAGTCCATGCTACGAATAATGCGTCATTATATCAGTTAACATTCCCTTTCCGTCAGTAACAACGTTGCGATACAACAGTACAATACTGTCTTAATGAAGACCATAGGCTCTTTATACTCTTCGTTTTTTTATGAGTTATTCAGATGGTAAATATTACTGGTTGTTGGTTTTGCGGCCACTAACTACAGAATACCCAAACTTTCAGAATTAGTAAGAAGAAACACTTCACCCCCAGACTTACCCACTGCGTATTTCATGAATTCACTCATCGAGTTTTAGAGAGCAGCAGAGCGCTGTTTTACACTATAAAATGTCTCAAATTCATCAATTAATTGGGAACCCGGCGTTCTTTTTTCTCATACAACAATGCCTTTTGGTGATCAGCTGGCAGTCAAACCTCTATTGCTGGCGGGGTAGCAGGTCCAGAGTTAATTTGCTGATTGAGTACGGTATGAACTAGTTGCGTGTATAAACTTGCTACCAGCAGTTGGTATGATTTGGGGAGCGGAGAATTATCAAGGTTCGTGTTATCAAGTATGTCTCCTGGGACTGTTCATGAATAAGTAACTACACTGTTCTTAAACCTATATCCCTTGGCACCACATTTTACCTTTAATTTCTTCTACTTCAATGCACTAAAGGAAAAGTGAAATCAGCTGCAGTTTTACTTATCAATGATCTACAAGATCCGAACATAGCAAATAAATTTTACAGTCAAACCGATAGCAGTAGGACTATGTCCGACAAATATCTGAGATGACACTCCTGGTGACTAACTAGAACCTTTCTCATGAAGGCCGCACATGCTAACATATTCTTTTGTATATACAACTCATGCCTGAAATAAATCAACCTTGTATTTATTTTCGGTGAACAGGTACGTAAAACTATTTCTGTTGGGTTCAAGATAAATCATGTTCTTTGTTGATACATGGACCTAAAAGTGAGTTAGATCAGGACCTTGGTAAGATTGATGCACTCAATGATCCCTGGTGACCTCTAATTACCTTTAGCATATTCGGATGTGTCTATAGAGACGTTGTCTCCACTGTATATCTAGGTATTCTGTTGCTAAGACAGTACTACAGGTACAAACACACTATGAAAAAATAGTCATCCTGATAGTATGATGCCCGCCCTATGCAATCGGCACATTGCCAGCATGAGTATCTCTCAATGTTATATTGAGCACATAAAACTTAAAATTTATATGACTATTGATTGTTTTCTGCAGCACTCCATAGACCGATATCAGTTGTTGTTTTTTTCTCAAGAACACTACACATTTGACCTATTAACGCTAAATACAATTTAGAGGGAACGAAACAAGATTTTATGGATCTACTGTGACATGTTAATTGTTCATCCACTTTTCTTTAATTCCTTTAGTTGTCTTTTTGCTGTTGGGGGACTGGAGTCATTGGAATTAAGCGCCTATCACATGGAGACGACCTTGGTTGACCTTGGTTGGCCAGTCTGGCACTTTTCCCTATCAGCAGACCATACACCAGCCTTCTCACAGCCCCTGATTCCTGTCCGACAGACTCTTTCATCATAATTAATCAATACTCCTTTCATACAAGGCATTCCGTGCAACTTATTGGCCTGTAAAGAAATTGCCAATTTGTGAATCCGTTGGATCAGTTTGGAGTGCAAACATATAAGACAAATTTCCTGACACTCTCCCGACTTTTCCCAGACAAATTCAATTTCCCTGACAAATTAAACGAGGAAATCTTTATATTAAACGACCTTGCAGCCGTATTTTCCACCCACTATGTTGTGATTTTAGGACCAGACTTTTGAAACAACATCCCATAAACCTTTCTTGTCAATTCATGGGGCCAAACTTATGATACTTTCTCATACCAATACCCCATATATATTCGAAACATCTCGAATATTTTTCTTTGATATACACAGATTTCGAGAGTTTCCCAGTTGGCCAGTAAGTCCTTCATGCGCTGATCTCGAAATTCTAGTGCTCCCTGGCAAGGCTCAATTTCCAGTGATCTCTTTTTTAAATTCCAATTACTCCCGACAAATTCCCTGATAATTTATTGCTCTTGAAAAAATAAAAATGTCCATGATTTTCCCTTGACGCGTAGCAACCCTGATGAAGGTAACATGGCACTGTGAAAGGATCGGGGGTCTAACAATGGACCTCGGGATCCGCATTCAAGCATGCTATTGATTGTGCTACTGGCCTCTGGGAGTTTCTAGTTACAAATAACACGTATTCGTCAGTGACAACTTGTAAGTTAGTGAGTGGGTCCGGTCGGTGAGAAGGACTAGTCAACAAGTAGTACTCATTGATTAGGTGCTGCTATTGATTCGTTAAAAATATATGTACGCGGTTAGCCCTGAGACCAACTGAACATTGGTCATGGATGTTAAATAACGGAACAACAATGTAGGCGTTTGTTTGCTGAAATAATCTATGTTTCTTACTATTTAGCTCCGAATTGGTTTGGGGCATCCATAAAGTATGTACGCAGAATGTCTAAAATTGTGGACCCCTCACCCCACTCCCAATTTTGTACGCAATAGAACAAAGAAGGAGCATACGCAAAATTTCCAAAATGGTTTACCCACCCCCACCCCTACCCCTAAGTGTGTACATACTTTATGGATGACCCCCCTTTTTTTCTTTTAATGTTACCGGATTAGTTACTATTTTCTCCTGTCAACTGGAAGCTCTCTTCCAACTGACCATGACCCTACACTCCACCCAGGAAGAGAGACACACTTCTCACTTGGATGGTTTTTTTTTTTTTTTTATCTCCTTTGACTTTATTAAGCTTTAATAAAGTTTGGCAATTTACATTTTCTGTACTTTTATCGGTTGGAGGCAAAATTGTAACTTGCCACGTATCCTTTTTGTTTTGTGTGTTGGTTACAACAGAATGGTTTGGTGCAGGAATATATAAGCACAGGCGGCTTGGCACCCAGCACCGTTCTATTAATGCCACAACGATTTACAGTACTCAGATCTCAACGCTTGGCACTCTTTCAATAAACTTCACACCAGTATTTCTGTATAGCTTCCAGACAGCCTGGACAAGTTTGAGGAAATAATCTTTGGCACTGAATGTACCTTCTGATCCATGTGACATTTGCCTTACAATATTTGTATATAAAAATATATTATTGAGCCCCTCGCCCTTCCTATCATTAGTATATATACTAATGACGAACGCAGAGTATTGAATAGGACTGTTTTAAACATTAATAATTGTCCAGGTAACCTTGAAAGTAGGCATGTGTTCTCTTCAGTCATGACATAACATGGCATTGAAATCCACGATTTGCCGGATCTAATGGAAATGAAAGGTTCGTCATTTAAAATTGTAATTGGTTGAGCTTTACTATTTTACAAAATGCCTAGCCATGGCGTTTTTAACTATTAACCTTATACTTAGCTTTTTACATATTACGTAGCATCAATAATGAATTACTGCAGCGTTAGTGGCCGGAGCAAGAATGAACCGTAGATTCGGGTATTGATACTTTGATAACAGAGCAGGTCGTTATCTGCGTTAATGATTTCCGGCGACATAACACAGATAGGTAGGTAGCATGTAAGCTGGTGCTGCGAGGTCTTTACGACATGATATAGAGATGTTACAGGTACTACTGGGAACCATCGTCTATGACATGCCCTTATGACTCAGCCTCTGACTCACCAAGGCACATCGAGGTCGGAGGGTTCCGAACAGGTGAAGCAACATTCACCCTCAACCGATATAATAGACATTCGGCCCAATAAGCCAATAGATACTAGCATCAATTACAATAGGGATGACACTTTTAGTATGTACATGTTATTTTCATTTAATATAGTCCAGAACCAATCTTGAAACATGGCTTCTTAGTTTTCCAAATTTGGGCCCTATTAGTTAACGTCTCCAATATTGTTGAGTTTAAAAGCGCCCTTGCGTCTAGCTCAAACGAATCTATATAGAATGACCTCATTTACATGAAGTTGGCTACTTGCCGCGCAATTTGGCTTCCAGAATTTATGTCGTGCATTCGATTGTAACCAACGACAAAAATTACATACAGCTGCTAGGCCTAACCCCAGTAATTCTTTTAAACAAACCATAACGAACAAATGACATGATGCTCTTACAACATAGCATCGCTTTTCTCTACGGATTCGTCACCCCTTTTCTTATAAAAAAAAAAAGGAACTAAATATCCTTTGCCGATTGCCTGAAGGGATAGCCGTTAGAGATGAAATTATAGGCAAGTTTTATGTTGATTCGCGTATATCTCAAAAGAGGCTCCAGACAACAACACATGTGATTATACGAAACACCTATCAGTACCTCCGTCACCTTGCCTCCGCCGTCTTTGTGTAGTGTATTTCTAGTGTTGTTGTGCCCCTATGATTAGTTGAGAATAGGACATTAATCATTTATCGCGGCGTCTTATTCTCCGGTGTATAGACGCGGCACCGCTATGTACCCGTCCACAACACATCGACCCGGGCCTGGCGTGCACACGCGTCGAGCCAGGCGCCCCTCACACTTCTTGGTCCGCACTATTTCACCTCCGAGTCGGTTACTTTAACACCAACCTTAAAACACTTTTTACGATTACCTTGTTTGTAAGTGTATGGGGGGGGGGGGGGGGGGCTCGCTGATCTTCTACAGAGTTGATCCATCATCGAAAAATGTTTGATCGCCAATAATCAGGTTCAGAATCATTAAATGTTTTCTATAAGGATCTAATTCAAATCCCGCATTAAAGGATAACTTGGCAAGGGTCCTCGTGCAATGCGAGAGATTCATTATATTAGACCAACAACGATCTCCAACGTATTCGGGCGCCGATCCGGCTTGAATATAGGGTACAATGAAAATGGTCGTTTCTAAAAACTCAATTCTAAAAATTAGGTCAACCCAGTAAAGCCAACACAATTATTAGTCTTCAAATTTGTAAAAATGCTCGTGGTATGATATGTCTGTGTTTCGTTTCGTTGAGGGTATTCCTATTATTTGCGACTGTGTTGCTGATGCAGGTACCTTCGAGTCGAACTCAGCTTTATCAGACGAGGTTCAATCCTAATCAATAGATCAGCACTAGATTACAGTGAAGCTTGGTTCAATCAACCCTTCAGTAATGATGTAAATGTCCATAATCCACTGCACTGTGGATTTCAATGATTTGCACCTAGGTTTAGAATATCTGATGAATGACTATGCTGGTTGTTTAAATAAACTTAAAATACACCATCAGTCCCTGTCAAAAATCTCAATGCCTCAGTCCTGGGCTGCAGTTGCACAAACAGAAATACTAAAGGAGTGTCACCAGCATTTATTACTTTCAATGACGGGTTGAAGCACCGTTTATCATATTGCTGCGACTTCATTTCTGGTAAACTGACTAGAATCTGCATAGGAAAAAGCTCTGTGCAAAATTTAAGTGCCATGCCAATCAAGAGTGATATGACGCATCAATGAAACTAAACACACTCGACATATATTTTGAACTTCTAAGATTTCAGATTCACATATCTTTGGTCAGCAATTATCTCAAAGTACATTCTGATGCAATGCACTTATGTATTCACAACAACTCGCCCATAAGCTTATGGACACTTTCAAATGCACATTTTCAAGTAGAACACGTAGACAAACATCAGTATGGCGTAGGGACATCAGAAAATTTGGCAGGATACCAGAGTTCTTCTCCAAGTACACTAACATCGTTCGCGATGTGTTCACTGTTATGGGGAATACACTATCATATAAATCCTATGATCAGAGATACGGTAGTCACATTCATCGGATCGAGATAAGGTAGTCACATTCAACCTTACAGGCACTAGCGAACCTAAAGGAAGGGCAAGTGAGGATGGGCCAGGTTGCGGACAATGGGCCAAAGAGAGGATGGGTCCCTTAGGTACCACGTGATAGCCAATCCTTGATCACATAGCTATATTTAGATGTGACAAAATAATTATTAGCTTTAAGCTCCCGTTCAACTTAAACTTTTAAGCATACCTTATAATAGATGTATAATAGCACGTTTTTGCCTTATGAATATATTCAAAACACATTTACGCATTTGCCATATATACATATATATATATATATTCATAATACATCGACACGGTTTTTGTCTTTGTATTTTTCATCTTGTATAATTTCATTTCCGGTTGGGCTTTCAAGTTTTGACTTAACTTGGTTAAAGCGAGACTGGCTTCATAGATACTGCGGCCTGGTTGGCAAAACATTCACAGAGTAACATATTCTTTAGAATTAGAGGATTGGGTGTGGGAGATTCATTAATCAATAATATCTGCTTAGATTATCCCCAGGGGAAATTCAGCTATTGCATCGTAATCTCGGGTATTCCAGCTCCAAATCTGTGGTTTAGTTACGCATATTGCCCCAGAAATACTTCAAATATGGTAAAGATTTAGTAGAAACCGAATGAGAGTTAGACTTGACAATGTTTATGCCACGACGGGAAGGTCGTGTATTACTACACGAAGCGTAGCCAAGTGTAGTGAGGAGCAGACCTGACCAGAGTGGCATAGACATTGACAAGTCTAACTCGATTTCGGTTTCGTATTTATCCTACTCCATCTATGCTTTTGTATTACTGTTAAAAAGATAAATATTGAGTCAAAGACCAACAGAACCTTTTTCATAGTAGCTGACATCCTGCTCTCTGATTGTATTGTTATTACTCTAGTGGCATAAAAAACACTTTATGTCACGGCCTGCCACATAAAATTTCCCTATGTTAAGTCTATGGCGGTTTTTTATTAGGGGTAGGATAAATAACAAGAAAACCATACATAACACACTGGCAGGCATTTGCATCATGTACCAATCTTTATCCATGAAAAAATAGAGATAGTTATCAACTATCAAGGTTAGACAGCCTAGACCGGTTCATACAATGCCCTAGTTTGCCCTAGCAGTCTAATATCTAAATAAAATAACACTCCTGCAATCACACCCACCGTTCACATTCTGGGTGTGACTATATGAGGCCACATTGAGCAAGCAAAGTTTGACCGAGCGACGGCCTAACAAGACAACGCACCGCGAGACGGCACTGAACGGTAAAACTAGAATCTAGTAACCTTTTTCCCTTGCACAGAACATGTGCAGAGTTTAATCTTTGTGTGTTTTTTTAATAGAAGTTTCTTTTAAGAATAAAGTTTAGTACTGCATGTGCTTCAATATTAGGAACCTGTGGAAACCAATGTTTAACACAATTCAAGACATACCCCTAGAAACCCTAAGGAAATAATAGAGATGACAAGACTCACCCATATGCGCTCGGGAGGAGATACGTAACCGGTCCTTCCACCCGGTGAGGCCCTTGGCTTCATTCTTCTCTATCTCCTGGAAGAGCCCCGGCATGTGGATTACAGTGCCGTTACCTAGAAAATGAGCAGATTCTCTTGTATTTATCACGGAATTCACCAGAAATAGAGGCATTAGCTAAATATCCAGATTACATTTTAGCAGAATATTGTGGAAATCACTGAAGCAAGACTTGCAGTTCCAGTCGAGCGGCAGGGGGTAGAAAGAACTTTCCTAAATCATTTTTAAGATTTGATTCCCAAGGTACCTACTGTCGGGGAATCGTTGCTCTTACGAGCCTGGGGAAACAGTGTTAGCGATTCGCTTTGAACTCTCGTTTTACATGAAATGGAAAGTCACAAGGTACAGTAGTCAGTTGTCCGGATATCATACAGTCGAGATACTACTAAGAAGTTAAAGCTTTCTGTCTCTGTCAGTGGTTCCTCTATAAACTTACCTAATATATTGAGGCACTTATCGTGGATGATTCCACTCGGTAGGAGATGGAAGTCATACTCCTTGTCACCGACCACGACCGTGTGTCCAGCATTGTTTCCACCCTATAACACAAACCAGAAGGTAGAAATTACTTCCTAGCATCTCATATGTTGATCCGATTTGATTAAATAGATCAAGATTTAACTTCTTACATTTCAGAATTACTTCCGTCAATTCTTTTCAATGTTTACAATAACGATTATTATAACATGGCTGAAACACCTCTGTGATAAGCCGATGCTACCTTGATAATGCAACAGCCCTAGCTAACTTTACAGATGAAATATATAAAAATATTAATAACGTTAACTCCATAGATGCAATTTTCATAGATTTAAAAAAGGCTTTAGACACAATAGATCATAATATACTCCTAAAAAACTCAATAATTATAAATTTAGTCCTAACACTCTAAAATGGTTTAATAGCTACCTGCAAATCAGAACTCAACAAACCAAATACAACAACACTATATCCCCATCCTTAAAAATCACACAGAGGGTACCCCAGGGGTCAACCCTGGTGCCCCTCCTCTTTATCATATTCATCAATGACGCTGAGAGTATACTGACCAACACAACAGTTATATGCTGACGATACAGTTCTCTACCGACCAAATCTCAATCACTCACAAGAAAACCGAATACTCCTCCATAATGACCTCACTAATTTTAGCCACTGGTGCGAAATGAACAAAATCACCATAAATATCAAGAAAAGGAAATCAATGATTTTCACCACCAGAGGCAAACTTAAACAAATAATCTCCGAACCACCCACTCTGCATGATACTCGGATTGAGCAAGTCCCCCACTATACATTTTTTTTTTTTTTTTTTATTTTTTTTTTTCTCCAGGCATCGGTTGGGGTTAGAAGTGTTCATGCCACGTTTTCTAAATCCCACTATACATATTTAGGTGTCATATTGGATCAACAGCTTGATTTTAGAAAACATCTGTCAAAAAGATTGATACCCTAAATCATAAAACATATCTATTAAACAAGTTAAGACCATCACTGACAGAAGATGCAACTATAACGTTGTATAAGCACATATTGCTCCCGTACTGCGACTATGGAGATATCGTTTACCAGGCTGCTCTGAAATACTTACTCGTAAAACTACAGACCATCCAAAACAAGTGTATGAGTATAGCTTATTCCAGATGGCCTCAAGCCTCAAACAATGTGCTACAGAACCGTTATAAATTTGAAAAACTAGAATACAGAAGAAATAGAAACCTGATCTTGATGGCCCATTAAAGAAAGGATCTTGATAACCATAGACAATAGGGCCATCCGCACAACAATCGCATGCCCAAATAATGCTTAAAATAGATAAACCAAACTGTACAAAGTACACGAAAAGCGTACTATATAAAGCGGCCAAGCTGAGGAATGGCTTACCAATTTCAGTATGTGCCTTAGAAACTCCCAACGAACTAAAAAATAATCTAAAGAAGAACAACCCATAAAACCATCATCACATGATACACGCTCTACTGTGAGGGCAATACAGGCCTGGCCACCAACTACGGGGAAACAAATACCTGCATAATCTAATATTCTATATTTGAATATAAGATTTAGTCTTATACTCCTACTCATGCATTCTATCTAAAGTGAGAGGAATTGTCCACAATCAGTATATTATCATCATTACCATATACAATCACATATCTCGCCCACTCACTGACTAACAAAACTTAACCTAGGGCAGTAGGCCCCAATGAATGTTACCTATCACTATGTCTATTGATAATTCTAGTAACTAATGTGTGAAACAAGCTCGCCACTGGCGACTATATCTTTGTACTGGATCTTTGTAAGACAGGCCCAGAGCCTAAATTTACCAGGATAAATAAATTAATATAAAAAAAGACATGACAACTCCCTGTCACTTTTGAGCCTGGTTGCTATGATATCTCCAGGTGTCAATTATTACGTGTATAACAACAATAGCCGCCACCATGGGAACCGATCATCATCGTGTTCTCACTCTCCAGCACAGTACAGTATTGAAGTATTGTTCGCCAAGCACTTTTCTTGGTGACAATCTGTTCAATAAGACAGATATGGTGGGGAATGGGTCAAGGTTTCATCTGGTTCGGACTCATCAGGCATCTTAATTAATGTGGCTAGGTCAAGGTATGGGATGGTATCACTTTTTAGGGGATGGGGTGATTCACCCCGGCCCATCCAAATCCATTAGAAATGGAAAGGCATTCTGTCTCACCTGGACAAAAAAAAAGAGAAAGAAAAAAAATGTTTACGATAACGACGCGCCTCTTTCCAAGAGTTTATTATATCTTTCTTTAGAATAGGATATGCTGAATAATTATCAGCACATTGGAAGGGGGGGGGGCTGCGTCTCCTTTCAGGTGTTTGTGTACGAAGGAATGAAAGTCGGGAATGGTGAAAAATATCGGAAATTTAAAAGAATCATAAAAAAGAATCATTTATAACGTTATTCTGGAACAGAATGGCAAAGAATCTTGATATATTCTATGCTAGTGTTGCCGATGTATATTGGAATTCCGTCATTTGTCGGAAGACTTGCATCCCTGTGTAAGTCTGGAGTGAACTTCTCTTAGATGATTCAACTTTACTTGTTCATTACGACCTGGACCCCAACATTTTCTCTTTCCATCCTGTTGACTGAATGGCGTGCAATTTGCTTATTGGCTTTTATTACCCACCTAATACTAAGTGTTCATAGGAAATGTATAGAGCATTTGGAATCAGCTACCCGGAGATCATAGAATGTATACATAAAAATTGAATTTCAGTAAAAAATAATACACCTTCATTCAATTGTCATTTGGTCATCCCAATTAATTATTACCAACACCAACACTATATTTTCAAATATACTTGCACATCATATAGAAATAAGGATTAATTCACTGATTTGTTGAGAGATCATCCCTCTGATACTTTGTTCTTTTCTGGTTGATTCTCACGGAATCATGGCGTCAAGTTTAGGTTGGTTCTCCATGAAGATAAGGTACTTATCTCCGCTTCGATGGGATTGCACCCTGGTGCACGCGACCTGCTGAATAACTGACTGCTCCACCTCTGGGCATTCCCCTATACATTCTCTATACAAGCTTCGGGTACAAAGCCATCCAATTGATCTGCTTGATGTGCTTATTCGTCGACCATCCTCTGATGTAGAATTAATCAGAAATATCTGGTCAACAATCGCTAATCCTCAGGTTCAGCAAAACTAATGCACCTGATAACAGATTTGCAATCAAGGCCCCTATAGAATCTATTTATATACTTCAAAATTAATTATGACATTTATGACATTGAATTCTAACAAGATTTCGATATGACCGCTGTTTATCCAACAAGCGCTGGTTTTAATTGGGAACATTGCCAATTATCATTAAATATGGTGATGATACTGAAAATAAGTCCTATAATATTACCAAGGGGAGAAAATACTTTCAAGGAACGAAAGGGACACATGTTATTCCCTGCACACATCAAATAAGAGAGATCTTTACAATATTCCAGCACAGTCTTCACTAAATGAAGAAAACAAACCACGGAATTGCTATGGGAATAGTCAGTATCATTCTTTTTCACCTGGGTCCCTCTCCCCATTCACATACCTATAACCCAGTTTCCCTGAACCTATTCCCTCTGTAACCTACTCGTTTAACTCGTCCCGGGTACAATTCGTTCTTTCTATTGTAGATTTACACTGCTAGAGTAGGTGAAAAAGCATAGCTGTACTTAAAGTTATCGGCTATTAGCCGTCCTCTCTTACACATACACACGTAAAGGGAGAAAAAATGTACTGGGTATACACAACACGCACTTAAACTTCAACAGGAAGCGCATAAATTTATCTTTTTTCAGCTGAACCTCGCGAAATTCATCGTAGCATATAGCTTTGGAATAAAGTGCAAGTTGTTTTAAATATTGCTACCATAAAGAAATAATCGTTTCATGAATGTTATCCAACTGAGAGATGGAAGACCAACCCCTAAGGAACGAACACTAGATGATCTGCAGCTGGATGTAGGCAGCCTAGATAGATATAGGCGGGATGCTAGGCTATTTTCAGATCACCATGGAAGAAAGTGCGAGTTGTTGGTGTAGAGTTGTCCCTGTTTACCCCCTCATCCTCTACCAGTGTACCCTGGAAACCACTTCTTCCAAGTTGCTAGTTCCTGTCCGAACCATGCCCATGCAATGTAAACACCATGCACTGTCTGTACAGTAAAATATAAAAAAAATCTAGAATACGCTCTTCTCCATCCACCTAAAAAAAAGGTCTCCATAGAATACAACTTCAAGTTCGGGGGGGGGGGGGATAAGATCATTCCAAACCATGTATAGGCACATTCTGTATACCATGCAAACGCTTTAGAGTGGGCTCTACTTTACGAACTTCAATAGGCTAATCTATGGAAACTATATCACTGAAACTGAAAGCACATGCATGTACTTAGATGACGAGTAGAAATAACTTTAACTCATCCAAACTATATATTACTATGCTACTAATACTTAGTAATAGCAGTATGTAGCAGGCATAACATTGGGCCATTGAAAAATTGACTTCTAATAGCTCGACTCCTCGAGTCTAAAACTAAAGTCTTGACGGCCACAGACAATTTAAGTCCTCATATCTAATAGCTTCTCTCAACAATGCCAAGTGTGCAATACAACAGGTTGGAGCAGGTTGCAACGGGCCATTGTTTATTTGTAGATCGACGGCTGGTGATATTTTCACAGGCTTACTGTCGTTTCTTTACCACTGCAATCAAACCCGACATTATAATAACAACACCTCCCACGACACACTGCGGTCTGGAAGGCAGGACAGTGACCTGTCCTTGAAACAAGGTTTGGGGACCCTGGTTGTCTGTGTCGACAGTCGCCAGCCCAGACGATTTGGATCCTCTCGCCCTACTACGGTGGCATCCGACTCCCTCCAGGGTCGGCCCGACCACAGGCCCCAACAGGCGCGAGGCAGGGTTCTCTTGGAAAGGGGCAAGTCTGCAAGCCCAGTCTAACGACTGGACACGCAAGCATCTCGGCCGTTGATGCTGCAATAGTTAGCTTGCGTGCACCATGTGGCTTGCCATAGTCAGATGGCGTACGGTTACCTATGACTGGACCCCATGCGAGAGAGGGAGCGAGAAACAGGCCTCGTCACATGGCTGTCAACATCACTCTGCTCCGGCCGTGTGTGGCCAAAACCAGGGGGGATCAATAAACAAAACCTACCTGACAACGGCAAACAACATCTGCCTCCGTGGCAAGTAGATCCACGATCTTCCCTTTGCCTTCATCGCCCCATTGGGCTCCTAAAACGACCGTGACGGTATTCATCACGTCCGATCTACTCCGTTTGTTAGGCAGGTCGCCATTCTGATGTGTCGAGTCGGCCATGTTGGCTTTTGAAGGACCACGTTCGCGGGCTTTTGATGCAAGGTCGAGCCACGCCCACCCGAGCGCTCCCTGTCGGATCGTTCTGGTACTACTACAACTGGGCTGATCAAGCACTGCGTCGATTTTGAGGGTGCGATTTTTCACTACCAAGACTATAGTATGCCACCCACCCATATGCATTTTTTGTAAACTTTCAGAATAATTAGGCTCCCATTAACTTTTTCAAAGAAGGGATTCGTACCTTTTTATACTCTTTCTTTTGTATAAAGATTTTGCTGATATGGACAAGCCCAACTGCTTTGACAAATTCAAGATGAGAAAAGCTACACAAGGTTTCGGTTCGGTAGGTTGGCAACGGCGGGAGCGTGCATGAGTGACACAGGGAATCCAGGGTAGTGGTGGGATCAGTAGGTCAGCCTTTCACATTCTCTTTTTAACCATCCCCGACTACCGCGGAACTCTGGCGCCATCGCCTTAGACTGACTTGGGCTGGGGAAGTTGAACTTTGCCCCCCACCCCTCTCCTCCCGCCCCTCGCCCCGGCGGAATGGGTTTCACACTGGTAGTTGTGTAGGTCGTCAAATATTTATGTGCAACTCCTATTTAGCTGCGAATGTGATTGTCAATGTTATCTAAGGGGTAGGGAAGAGAGAAAAGTAAGCTTCAGCATAAGCCTCTATTGGAGTTTCTGAAAGTTGTCCAGAAGTTTTGAAAAGGCGGTATTTGTTCCCCGATGTGAGGCAATGAGACAAAGGTCTCATCACAGAGTAGAGATATATTTTTACTCTGTGGTCTCATATACCGGTATGATAGCAGCATCATGTAGATATGCTATAGGATATGATGACTTGGAAAAGCTACATGGCGAAGGCAAGCTTGACCAATTGTCAGAAGTAGGCCCCCCTAGTACTGTCTATATGGAACACCATACGTTACTTATAACTCATACAAGAAATATCTTCAGAACATGATTATTCCTCATTAGATGAAGAGACTGTTTATACCATATATATAACACATCAAATGACAAGATCTGGGCTGTGTTCCAAAAGAGCAAATTTCAGTTATTATTACACATATCAGTATGTACCATTGGAAGGATGACCTCAATCATATAATTTGTTTTTGGTTTAAGCAATTTTTATCTAGGGAATATTGTGTGTACAATCACCAAATTTGGTGATATGGCCATTCATCCACTCTGGCCCTAGCCCCCTATTAGTCATTCTATTGGTGGGTGTTTTTTTATAAAAGCCGAATGAGCAGTGGGTATCACTTTTGTGTAGCCTAAGTCTTTGGTATAACCCGATCGGGGTTTGAACCCAAGACCTTCCATGTTTGAGGTAAACACCCCTACCACTTAGCCACTGAGCTTGATCAAAATTTTGACAAATGACTGAAACTGGGTTTGTTCTAAGGTAAAGAAGTAAAGCCTTATTAAAAAAAAAGGCCACATCAGTTTATCATCCCCTGTGCTTTTACTTTATTCTGCCAAGGGGGCGAGCACAATTTTTTGGGTGCTCCAATGGGGGGGGGGGGGGGCACCTTTTTTTGACTGGTCAGTGTTCCAAAAACTATGCCCCCAGTCATAATTAATGAACGCTCCCTGATCATTCAGCAATCAATGATGGGGGATAGCCTAACAATAAGAGACAGGGAGTGGTGGGGTGGGCGAGGGGGGCATGTGGATGTCAATAGGCCTTTTTCCACTGACTGGTGTCGCACGTTATCTGCTTAGCTACACAATGTCTGAAGCCAAACATACCCCTGGCAACGTATACTTTAGCATTGATAAACACAGTGTATGAGCGTAATACGTTCATAATACCTGTGCACATTATTTCCAGAGAAATAACAGTGATTGCATCGTATTCTATGGTATTCCAGCTCCGATTTGGTGTATCATACAAGCATATCATCTCAATGATACTTTCGATATACCTTAGATAACATAGGGACACCGAAACTGCATACACACTAATACATTGGCAGACCCAGCAGTTATATGCTTCTCTTTTTCCTATCTAAAACCAAGATAATTATCAACTATAAAGTTTAGATAACCATGACTCGTTAGTACAATACCCTAGTTTGTTTTAGCTATTTAATCTGTCAAAAAACAACACTGCTGCAACCACACCCACCGTTCACACTTTAGGTGTGATGGCTGTTTGTCTCTATATGAATACCGCTGGACTCGCGGTGTTTGTCCGAGCGGCCGTGTAACGAGGCAGTGGGCCGTTAGGCGGCGCTGAACGGCAACACCTGTATTACCGGTACCAATCTCTACCAAGCCGTTTGCGTAAGCTGCATAGCCTACCCAGTAGGCCTATCTGTCAGGAGTGCAAATCTGTATACGACAGAGGATCTGTTAACTTGTTTCGGGACATAGATATACATTATGGTAGGCCTATAGAAATTTCCATTCAGCACCACCTAGCAGTGAATTGTTTACTTTATATGCCGTGGCTCGGTCAAACAGTGAAACACTGCTCCGTGTTCCATATCACCTGTGTAATTCAGTGCTTTCACACCTAGACCATGGAAGGGGAGTGTGATCGCAGGACTGTGTCTTTTTTCTCCTTTTTTGTTGTTGCAAGATATGACTAGTACTTGGATAAAGGAGGTGTTGGTATATAGAGCTGTCTGATAAAAATAATCGATAATGAAGACATCTTAGTTTTCCAATAGATAGAGATAGGTAGGCTATATAGCTTAGTATAATTGCCAGGACCGCTGGTATTTATTGGGCAGCCACATGCACTGTTCCTGTGTTCCCTAAACCATATCTGAAGCATCACTAAGGAGATATAGGCAAACAAGTGTAACTAACGTGGAGATAGAATACCATTGAATGCGATGCAATTGGTGCACTTTGTCTGGAGATAATCTAAATGGATACTATGAGCGTAAACTTTTGCACTCACATTTATATATGCTCAAGTCATCTAATGCTAAAGCGTATGTTGACATGTATGTGTTTGACCGAGTATGTTGAGTAACGCACGAAAAGAGGGTTTATCAGGGAGACCTAGCCTATGGGTCATGGAAAGTTGAGGGTCAGAATGGCTGCGCGTGAAGGAATGCAGGGTTGTTAGGGGAAGGCCATAAAACCTTGCACAAAGTAATAGGGCCTACAATAGATCAGTGGCCCTTGAAGATCCTAAATAATTCTAAAGTGCAGACACCCACATTAATCAATTTCGATCTGCTTTTCTTACAAAACCCCATTTGACTATTTGTGCTTCCATAATTGGATATACTACAAACTGAAAATAGCTATAACCTTATTTAAGGATAGGAAATCGGTTTGAACAAACCTGTGGAATATTCCATCAAACGGTCTAGGGATCAAGTACAAAGGTTTTAGCGAAAAATAACTATTTGAATAGTCGATGAATTTGCAGCCCAAGATATTTCTTGTTAACTTTTCTTTGGTTGCGATCATCACTTTGATAAAAAGATTGAATATTCACAAATCATTCGCAGTTGTATAATATCATACAATCTTTATTATGTACAAAAATATATTCCATTTTTATTTTATTTAAAACTGTACAAAATGCATCGGTGATGTCGACACTATTTCCTAATAACTTGAACCTGAAGGTGACTTGAATATTCAATTTTAACAAATACATAGGTAATTTATTTCTCACATTATATATATTCAGATGTAATATTGTTGATATCGGTTTGTCACATACAAAGGACAAACACTCGTAACCCTGGATATCAAGTATTTAATGCTCATTATTCATTAATACCCCGTATTTCGATCAAATGCAATGTTCTGTGTTGTCAGTATTACTCCATTACAGCTATCGGAAACACTGTGGCAAACTGTAACAAGCAATAATAATAACCAAATGTTTCTTGATTTAGTAAATCAAAATGGCTAGAAGGCAATCCTCTACAGTGATGTGGAATACCATATCTGTACATTTACATATGATTAAAAAGACTCACTGTCATGAATTCAATTACCGTGCATCTCCAAATTTTAAGTGCAGCATCAAGATTAGAATCACTGTTTTCATTGTCATGTAGGCCTACGCTACTTACTTCTCCCCTGGGTAGAGCTGTCAAAAGTGGTTCCACAAAAAGTTCTTCCTAATGAATGCATTTATTCATAATGAGTGTGCATACAGTTCTAACCAAATTAGAAAAAAAAACATATTTCAAGTCCTAGTTTTAGTTATTCAATTGTTTTCATATATTTGCTATATACAAACGCACAGGGTTATGGGGATATCGATTTGCTTCTCAGACAACTTCTGGTATATACAAATTGTACATAAAGTATTCTCTTTTAGAGATATTTACAGTAAGAGCAGGTTTGTTCGATTGCACAACCCCCTTTGAAATATACATCCAAATCATTCGCTTTTATGGGATATGCTACACAGGTATATTAAATTTACCTTAACAAATAGGAGCTTTAAAATATTTATAATACAAATATGAATATATGTATTCATATTTGATATATAAAATCAGAAGTATCAGATTGAAAATATCACGTGAATGAGAATTTAAGGCATTGTTTATCTTCCACTTCGCCTATATATCCTTTCGGAGGTAAATCTCACACCAAAAAGGAACTATAAAGTCAGATTTCTATAGACGGGCCCAATAACGTTCTAAGGTCCTCTCTTGGGTTAGAAAGCGGGGACAAAAGAGATGAACTATTCATTGAGAATCTAAAATTTCACAATTGGCATTAAACACACTTTTGATATTCTTTCAGTTAAAGTACATTACTTTAACTGTCATGAGCTAGAGTGTATATATCAGGTTGACAATATTCATACGTTCATCAATATTGCAATTTGTTCTGAAAGTGTATTTCGTATACACATTTATTAATTTATTTTGTTAGAGCCAAATTTCATGATCTACTCTTTGCAAACATAAAGGATTGGTCACTATGAACATAAATGCACATGACTGACTTACGTAAATCCTATCTATAAAACCATGTATATAATATATTCTTAAATGTATAGGATTTTTTCTGACTACTTCATGACCTCCATCTCTATCAATATGCTTTCTTCAACGATAAATATGGAGGCACTGGATTTCAGGCGCGACACAGTGAACCTAGCTCTATATATCCAAACCACCGATTATGACATTGTGTCACCTTTCGATTCTTATAATATCACAGACGGTGAGACTTTAATCACATCCACGACGGCTGATTCAAAAGTGTCTTCACTTCTAACAATACAGTAGAATAAAAATGACCCGACAGGTTTGCCACCAATTCCAAAAATAACCGTCACTCTCAAACGTGACTCGCCCGTCAAACCTATTAGGCATAAAAACAAAAAGGAAAAACTACAATTCTATTTCGATCACACACAATCAGCCGTGGGCGCGGGGACGAAACTGGGATATTTACAGGTTCACCTAACAAACTTCTATTTGCAGATCTATCCCTCCTTTTACTCCATTTAGAATGGAACGACTCCATAATAAGCAGACTGTGACGCACACTATTCATTCATGTCCATTTCCCTAGCACGCGGTATGTTGAGGTGAGCTAGCCTCGAGCTGCTCCACCTACGTGTTGCCCTCACGACGTCCGCGGACAGCGCCAGTAGTTGAGCCGGCAGAAGCGGGAGGTGGCGCCACTTATCGACCCGCGGCACACACAGCGGAACTGGTCGAATTCAGGCATGGCCGGGTGCGCCTGTGTCTCCATGAGCGCCGTCTCGCCGCGCTCCGTCGTACACTCCATGCCCGTGATGACCCAGTTCTGTGAGGACGAGACCGACACACGACAGGTTAATAGTCATTATTCAAAATACAAACTGGAATAATCGCAATTGATTTTCCATGATCTGCCTTTAAAAAAAAAAATTGGCATCACCTGGTGATTTTTAGCTACTGACAATTATCAATTTAAGCTGGCTCCCTGTGACTTATTATAATGCCAAATGAGTGAAATCATGGACATACAACTCTATATAGAGATACACTGTCCATGGTGAAATATAACGTTATGTGTACTTTGACCTAATCCAATACGTACAATAGTCCCATTTACATTTGCTTAATTTATATAGGAAACATACTGAAAAATATGGTTTTTCTTCAAATCATCCAAAAACAAGGATGGTAAGCCATAAACTTTAAAGCGTTGATGTATAGTATTAAATACATTTATATTTTTCTGTGAAAATTTCAAGAAAATTACTGAAAACCAACTTTTTAGAATTTCGGTACCAGTATATTCTATCACAAAATTATCTCTAAATCAAAAGCTAGCACCGTGACCCGATTTTTAAGTTAGATATACGTTCTTCAACACTTAGAGGTCGTCAAATTAAATTTTCAAGAAAATGACATGGGTTTTAATTTTCAAGGTTTTTTGTTCCATGTCTTTAAGCTTGAATATACATAGTAAAATCATCATTTTCTCTTTGAGTGAATCGGTTACTGAAAAACACAATAAATACAATATTACTATAAATATATATATATTGTGTTCATATCAATAGCATATCAAATACCAAGTGTCCCTCCCCCTCTTTGTTTTCATATCAAATACCAATTCGCATCGATTCCATTCCATCGATGCCAATGCAGTTCGGCTTCATCTCACATTACAAGCCGATTACTCGAGTTTCATTTATAATTAATTGTGGCCTCGCCATGTGCATACCTGCATGTCAGATGTGTCCGCCGGCCACCAGTCAGTGGCGGTGTCTGATGCACTTGGACTGCCTGAGCGTTTGAAGGAGTACTCGCATTTACTCAAATTTCCAGCTCCAGCCACTCCAGGAGGTCCCTAGGGAAAGAAAGCAAGGTAGTCGTAATACTAAACAATTCAGTCTCTGTATGAGTCGGCAATATGACAGAAGCCTCTGTATATGTGATACATTCAATATCATTACCAGGTATTGAACTCGTACACGCTTTTGTATATGGTCAAGAGAAACGTAGTTGTTGCGGGAGTAGAGACGAGCATACCAGCGGGGAACTCTATATGATATTACTGGGGTATAAGTTTGTCAGATATGACACCCCAATTAAATTGTTAGATTATCTTTAAGATTGGATTACACTTCACTTATCTCAGAACAAAGATAGAGACAGGGTATCATGCTTCAACCCCCCCCCCCCGAATATTCTGCCCTATCTTACCCTGGTATTTTTCTCCATAGGTTTTAACGTTAGGACGGGAAGGTAGTGTACCCAATGCTCAATGGCTAATTGGGTGATTTATTTCAATGATCAATGATGTTATATTGGGTGAGATAAAATCAGAAACCCACACGATGAAAATAACTTGGTCCTCACTCAATCTTGTTTGACCACTACATAATTCACTCAGTTTCGCTTTGCGGTCACACTCGGGGGAGTAGGGACGTAGTTATTTTCATCTCGCGAGTTTCCTTCTAATTACTTGCTTATACATACCACGTCTCCCTTAGGTCCCTGCATCTTGCTGACTGTCTGGATCTGGCTTGTAAGATTAGAGTTCAGCGTGGCCAACTTGCGTGAGAAATTTAATTCTATGTGCGTGATTCGTGCATCTGTCACCGAAACATTGTCCCTCATACTGCTCAGCTCCTGTCTAACAGAGCTGTTGAGCTGTTCCAACTGAAAGAAATATACAATGGTGAACATAAATACATTTTTAATACAGAGAAGATTGAATAACCCAAGGGATTTGATTTCACAAAATTAATTTGCTGAACAAATCTCCAAAGACTGATTTTTTTGGTATAATTTTACTTTGTGAATGTACACATGCATAAGTAATAGGTCAAGCTGGTTTTCAGAGATCAATCACATGAGCTATGGTATCTTCTCCTGTATTTTACCATGATTCAATAGGGATAAACTACTTGATTTCGATGAATAATAATTAAGTATAAAGTTTTTAATTCACAATCACAAATTAGTTGTTTGTTAATAATATATTATAGTTAATACTTGGTATTTCATTGTTTGTTAATAGAATTCTAGAATTGTTAATTCTTCCCTCTGATGAACTTGTGCGTTAGCGACTTATGTAAGCTATATTAACACGCATTAGACGTAGCTAAATCATGCCCATAACAGTTAATATATGCAGATTCTGTTAGAGGAAAAGAAATTGTTAGGCATCCCGCCAGTTGATAAAATACCAAAGTTATTTCACATTACAGAGTAAACCAGGTGAATATAATGATCAAAGGAGGAAAGTCGGTAGGGTAAACTCTAGGAATATAAGTCATATCAAATTACAATCAGAAAGTACAATTCCTACGCAAGAAATCTTTTTCGTATAAAAATGTTGCAAAGTTAAGGATAGATTTTCCCCAATTAAGTTACAACTGAATAACATATTATCAACCTATCTGACCACATTTTCTCTAGCCTTGCTAGCAATGCTGGTTATGTATTACCCAGTATAATAAATATCGGTAATGTCACACCACTAGTAGCTAGAGTGTATTAGAACAGTATCAAGAATTATCAGCTACAGTTATCATCAAATTATTTTTTTCTTACAACGGCTTTGGATCCAAGCATGCCTCTATAACCTCCTTCATACCTTCTAGCTCTACAGTCATTCATTTCAACTAAATAATATAAGCGTTAAAGGAAGTATTCAGCCTAACTCTAGTGAATTCGATTTCCATGAAGCAGCAACCCTAAAAGTAACGTCATACATCCCGTATCTATTCATAGCTGGTATATTTGATATGAGCAACAATAGGAGTTGCTTAAGGTGTTATCTAATACAAATTAAGTGAATAAAGTATGAGTATTTCGAAGAAATGATTAGAGATATCAGTTTTCCTTTTTTCCGTGGAAATCCACTTTTTCATATTCAGTATGTATAATTACTTGTTCTTGGTTCAAAGAAAATAAGACTAATTTAGCATCATTTACGCCAATAAAACCTCCTCACAGACCCTCAGTCCCATGCCATGGCCGACAAATACATGTTACCCAAATCTTCCCGGTCTCTCTGAGGCAGAACAATCCACTTTAAAGAAATTCCACATTTTTATCTGAACTATGCTGACATCCCTAAATGAGCAAAGCATTTTATGTATGTGTACGATGTCGTCAAAGCATACATTTTGAGTTATACCAACGAGTATAGAGATACGTATTCTTCTGCATCATCTTTGGTTCTCTTGATATTCTTGAACGATGGGTTTAAAAGCTTGTCCATGCCTTACATATGTGAGAGTTGAAAAGGAATTAAGACAAGGTACAATTCGACTTCGGAGGAGAAGTGAGGTTAATTTCCCCAGAAGCAAAAGCAAGCGTACCTCCTATCTGGTGTTAATAACGACAATGTAGTCTTGTTCACCATATTTGCGTTTCTTTCTTTATATAAACAGCTTTTTCTTTGACCGGGGGGGGGGGGGGGGGGGGGCTCTTCGCAAAAGATTGCACTTATTTTATAACCGGAGTCCTTGGGTCGTAGATCAAAACAGTTTACACACGTATTCCACCTCAGGAAACACTGTCCTATGATTTCTTTTCATTGTCAGCCATTTTAAAGTCTTTTTCCGTTAATGACTAAAAATATGGTGTATCCTTGGTGTTTGGTGTGTAAACGGCTGTTGTTAGTATATATATTATTGTAACTGTGATTAACTTACAGATAAAAGGCTAGAGGCTAGTTGGCATATAATTTCTCGTGATTTATTCTACCTTATATCGTAGGGAATCAAACTTGTAGTAGATATCAGCAATTGATTCGTTTTGTTTCTGCTCTACTTTATCATAATGCTCCATCTGAAAGAATGTTCATTTAGGGGGAAACGATATACAAATCTGCATGTATTTCCCTCTCAGCAGGTGCTGTGAAAAATATATAAGATCTACTTTTCTTAAGTAAATTTTGAAACTATGTCTTTGTAAATGTTTACGAAATGCATTTCTCTTGTAAGTAACTACAAAATTGTTATGAATTCATCAAAGATATACTTTTATGCAGTTTATATTAAATGTATTGTTTGGTATATAATATTTCATGTTGTAATATACTTTTGCTTATGCTGAGGAAAAAGTCACTGAAGTCTATGAATAAACCCTCACCTTCTGATAAAGGGTCTGTGCAGTTGGTAGATTTAAGCCACTATTGCTAAGCAACAGGTCAATGGCTTTGGCATTGTTGTCAACCTTGGTAGTTACAGTACCATTTTGCAACTGAGTCAAATTCAATGCCGTCTCCATAATATTGTACTGAAAAGGGTTGTGCAAAGAGATAAGTATTGAAAAAGTGACAGTTCATTTATACCATAATGTTTAACCCTTTATTCAACCCACGCAACATGTTTTTGACAGACATGTATTACCTTGTGTAGTTTCACAGAGTATCATCAAATAACACCCATATATTGTATGACCTTAAGTTATGTAACAATATAACAGTGTAAAGCATAACACAGGGATGCAAGTCGGGACTAAGGAAAAAGTCGGAAATTTGATAAACGAGCATTTAAAACGTATTTTTGGAGCAGAATAGCTATGTAAGTTTATAAGGGACAAATTGAACAGCGTTCTTCCATGGACAAGTCCAACATGGTGAGAAACGATAGGAACATAAGTGTATGACACTACATATATACATTCTAATATCTCTTGATTAACCCTTTCCTGTATGCCATAGAAACCCAGGGATCATTATTAAACGATAACCCTCGTATAAGGTACAGAAAATGGTCTACATGTACGAACCGAGATTATCAAACGGGCCCTTGGTTCTATTTAAGTGAGATGGGGGAATCCCCTTCTTGCTCAGCAGCAAAACAGTAGACTTGCACCATTCTCTTAATAGAGAAGATATTCTTTATTTAATTAGGTATTACTATGAATAAAAAAAGTTCCCAAAAGAACATTAGTAAGACGAATTGTGACATCGTCAAATATCTGCCATTTTGAATATAAACTTCCAAATTAACAAAAATCACTAAAAAATTAAAATTAACAGTGAAGGACTTAAACAACTCTATGCCGGCCCAAAAGGCCGGGGCCCGGCAGTGGGAGTGCTTTGCAGCCGCCAATTGAGGCCCTGTGGCCGGCAACAGTACCCGTGCATACCCGCTGTCATTGCCGGCCCATAGCGCAGCCGACTGAGGCCTGGAGGCCGGCACTGATAGCAGGGTAGCCCTGCCTCTGTTGCCGGCCCGTGGTGCGGCCGTCAGCTGTCAAAATCATCCTAAAACAGTGACTTGCTAGAAGAAACATGAAATGTCGGAATTCTGTCAATTGACGGAGAACTTGCATCCCTGATAACAGCACCGTTTGTATAAGTAACTGCATACAAGGGTCGCACACAAAATCATTCGACTGAATCGAACTGATCCAGTTTGAATATTAATGCAACCACAAGATAAAAACATTATTAAAAGAAATAGATCAAACTTGGCACACATCATAAACTATTACTGGTAACAACTCTAAAATCTTGCTTGATTTTGACCGAAGCTGGTCAAACGATTTATACAGTAAATATCGTACGATTATTGCAATTGACGTGCTAACGAGCTACTTCTCTTAGCAAGAGTTTATTCGCTATAAGTTCAGCGAGTAGAGGTGATTAATATAGTTTAATAGTTTATAAGCACAGGAATGTGGTTCGGCAAGTACAGTAGTGCAGTGCAATTTCTATAGACACAAAAGACTTTCTGGAAGGTATAGAGAACAGAACAGTCGATATATTTCGAATATAGAAACTATACGAATAGAAATTTGGCGTCAGTACTGCTATAAGAAAGTAGAGCATGCTAAAGGCCCTGTGACTAAGCAGGGAAATGAGTCATTTTCTACGAAAACATTAGATGAAATCACACAAAGCACGAGACATCCGTACGCATTAATCATAACAAAACGTATACATCATTTAAGCCTGTCAACATCATTAGTACAGTGATGCATTCAGTGTAGTGTGTTAATTGGCCAACGTCTATCTACCCCAGGCAATTCTTGTGTTTGGCCGTTAACGAACCGTGTATTAGAGCGTGCGTCACATCAAGCATATGCACCCCATTCTTGCTTTATTTCTTTTTCACAGAAAATCGATATTCCAGCTATTCGTGGTAGATATCTTTGGTTGAAATATAAAGAAAATGATGCATAGACCAAAATAATAAGCGCAAAACACGACACAGGAAACACTGAACCGGTCTTAGCACTCACACATAAAACTACACTACAATAAAGAGCGCTGTGTCAGTTACTGAGCAAATCTCTCGCTGGTTAACTCGACTACAGGTGCTACAAGACACTGGAGGGAGATACATACCTTTGCCATTAATAAGCTGTACTGGTTCTCTAACCGCTTCATGTTGGTGAGCGCTGCGATCAGGTCACTCTGGTTGAGCTGCTCCACTAGGGCCGCCGTCTCCGGAGACAATGCGACTTCTGTATCGAAATTAGTATAAAGTCTATCATGTTATGCAATTAACAATTAAGCAATTAACAAGCAATAAGATCAGTAGAGGCCACAACGGCAAGAAATAATTGCAATGGAAACTGATGCTTTAAAAGGACTTAAAGCTTTTATTTCACATAAGTATCAAATCAGACCGATAGAAAGGAACATAAAAGTAGGTGTGTAGATAAAGAAAGGAGCAAGTTTTTCATGGAAGGAAAAAGTCCAATATTGAAAATATCGTATACCACCAAAGGCTTATTCGCTATTGTGGTTATAATATGCATTACCATTTGCCAGTGATACAGTGATTCTTTACAAAAGACAGGCCGTAAGCACAAGTTGGACTGATGAATTCTTTTGGAAACGTCCCAATAAATTACCTAACTGACAAGAATACCCAAATCAATGCTGTAAAAACTTGGCATCATATGTATAGCAAAAATAAGTCTTTGTGTCATTTACCTTTCTTACCACCAAAGGCGCCAACCATGACTAGCACGGCAAGAAGGAAGGAGATGACGGCGACAAGGCCGATAAGAATGAGTCCTGAGCACGGACAGCCGAGCAGGGAGGCCGGCCGCCCGGGCTTCACCTGGAGGTCGTCCGTGTCGCCGTCGTCGTACAGCGGGTTCTCGCGTTTTCTGTTACAAAATGCGAAAACATAAGTCTGGGGTTGCTCAAAGATACAATTATGATACTCTCAGCCACAAAATCGCTGGGCTCTTTCTGACAAGGATATTAAAATGAAAACTCTATTCCAAACTGAAAGATTCCTCAAATACACTCTCCCAAAAAAACGTTATTAGTGTGATATATCTATAATTCCATCACCCCTTGATAAACTGAAGTTGTAGATACATTTTCCTTTTAAATGTTCTAAACAGTTTAGGGCCCCTTTCAAAAAGGGTTTTAATGAGTCTAGATATAATTCAAAACGTAGGCCTACATAAAATCATTTTAAAGTCTCATAGGAAAGGTATATTCGCACAGAGTAAAATTTCTCTATGGTCTCATATACCATCGCAAAAGAAAACTGTAAATGGTGAAAGCAATAGGTAAATATCAAAGAATGTCAAACCTGTATGTGTTGGAGATCCGCTCATTTTGCATGCCCCCATTCGAGGACGTGCCCGACAGAGGGCGACACAGGCTGTCATTGCTATCGTTATGTACATGTCCAGATTTTAGTTCGTTAACCATAGGTAACGGTAGGGGGCGCCCGCCACCACTGCCGCTTCTCGAACTGTTGTCCTCCATGTCTGCGTACGGATAACGGGTCTGGTACCTTCACAGCGGTAAATAGAAGGCACTTATGTCAGTAGGCATGCTTATTATTATCATTACGTACGTTATATGGTCTGGCCGTTGCCACGATGTTAAATCCATAAAAGCCCAACATATTTGTAATACCGGTAGGTCAAAATGCTGTCATTGAAAATATCAACTTATTGTAGTATACTCCTGTAATCAACGTATACTTCTTCCCTTCACAACTTTAAGGGCGGTGGAGCGGTGGTCAATTGATCAGGCAATTTGTATGCAATTTTGCTTGGGACAACGACATATTGGACATGTTTCAGACCACCTAGTGCGATGCTCGACCCTATATCGTATGAAGCCAGACATACAGCCTTTATACAAAAAGTAATCGAAATCTGTACCACCATCATTATTGCCACAATATTGATATGCCAGGTTTTATATTCAATCACACAGGAAGGTATATCACTGTCAGATAAAGGGGTAACTTCTCACCTTGAGGCGGGCAGTTCCTCATACTCGTGCCCTCTGACGGCCAAACTGTCCGGTCGCCGCATCCTGTCCGTCATGGGGTCATTGGGCATGCGCGATGGGACACCGTTCATGTTCCCGTCCACCACCAGGTGGAGGCCGTCAACATCTGTAAATCCTGGAAAGAAACACCAGACAAAAGGCTAAGTTGGCGCGTTAGGTAAAGGCATTGCAGTACTGGAACTTTTCTTTGTTACTCTTTGTCATGGTTTTCGTAACATAGACGGATATGAGCATATGGTCATCTATTCACATATGGAAACTGAAAATAGCTTAAAACGTGGGAGTTATCTGTATGAGATTAGAAATCTCTACAATCAGGGTGGTTTAGCACATGAAAGATTACCATAACTGGGCAATGCAGTGTGTGTGGGGGAGGTGGGGCAGACGATACAGTTAAATTTGTCAATGAATTAAACAACACGACTTGAGTACTGCATATGAACCTGTGCGTCCACAATTCCTATTGCATATCACTATATAACATGACATACTTCGACTTTCCATATACTGTTTTTGATTTACCAAGACTTAGGAAACCTAAGGAAACCTAATGAAAGCACTCTTCTAGCCCCTAATATTTCAAAGTTATCTAAATAACCAGCGCATACAACATGACCTTCAAAATCATATAGACCTGTGTAATCCTGGAATCAGACAGAAGTACACTGATACAGACAACAAATGATTATGTATGGTCTATCTATGTGACTGAATATAACCCCCATGTATCACAATATCAAACCGATGTCAAAGAAACAAAAGGGGAAACTCACAGGTCACGGTGACTTGGATATTCGTGTACATACATCGCCTGGTGCTTATTCATACTAAAAGCCTCCAGAAGAATCTCGAGAACCAAGTGTTGGTACAAAGTCTAACAATGATTGCGAATGCGTGCACTTGTTGTCAAAGGCCACAATGCCCAATTGTTGTAGTCTAGCTAATTGTATATCTTATATAAGCACAGACTTGCACCAATGATATGCGATACATAAGCGATACTATAGCCATACTTGCATGGTTATCATTCAGAAAACATACCTCTTTTATTTTCTACATTATATTTGTAATAGTGTTTTGCATGGCCTAGATAGTAAATCTAATACATGTGAACAATTAACCATCTTTTAATGACAACATTGCTGAAGAACGAAAGAAAGATAAAGCAAGAGTTGGCCTCAATATGCCAGAAAACCTCAATCTGGAGGTGTAATACCCACGTCCTGAATTCTAAAATTTCAAACCAGCTATTAAAGAGGAATAGGGGGAGTGACGTCAGAAGCCCTGTATTCGATAAATCCGAGTGTTCATGCTAGATTATCTAGCTTCTAAGATAAAAAGCCATATCCATATCGTCACACATATGTGTGATTTTTATCACAGGTTTATCAACAGCGCACTTGAGCTGATACAAAGATAAGATACCCTTTCCGGATGTTGTTATTAGATATATCAGTGTTATTAAAACCATAGATATCATAATAACATTCTGGTTTTGCAGTATCATGCTCCCTTTCACAGTGTACGAGATTCACCTACATACAATAAAATGTATTCAACACAAATCACTTTCTCATTATCTCCTTAATAATTCTTATACCTCTTTATATAATAACTATCTACTATAGCCTAGGTAACGCGACACGTGAGCGGACTTCGTTTTCTAATCCACATCTTGCGCAGCAAGGACTGGAATTAGTTTCAATCTTTGCCCCCAGGTGGAGTCACTTACCGCGGAGGTTGGACGGGCCGTGGCGCCCCCTACTGCCGGGACTGGACTGCTCCTGTGAGCGGTGAGTCCCCACCAGCCCGGGCAGCCAGTCGCCCACGTCCGACACAGAGAAGTCGTCCCCGAAGAAGACACCGCTGTCCGTGCCCGACCCGAGCCGCGCCCGTCGGATCAGCTCGAGCAGCCGGAGGTCGCTCGGGCTGGGCGGCGGGGCCGGATGGTGCATGGTCCCCCCGCCCTGCTGGTCATGTGGCGGGCGGGGCTGCAGGTAACCCCCGTCCTCGTGCTGAACCTCCGAGTTTCCTCCTCCTCCTGGCTTTCGCCCGCCCATCTCACGGGTGTTTTTCTCACCGGGAGGGTATTCCCTCTGATCTTCCGTGATTACACCCAGGAAGCTGGGCGTTACCCCCGGTAGTGACCCCGGCAGTGACCCCCTCCTGATCCCTCGCCCTTGTGTGTTCCCTCCGCCCCCACTGCCCATCGGGATGTATGCCTCTCCATGCCGCTCCTGAGTGACATCCTCGCTGCTCTTCCAGGGCTGGTAATGAGGGCCGTTAGAATCCTCTATAAACCTGCTGTACATGTTCCCGACGGCTGGGGACTTCTTTCCCAGACCCTGAGGTGGGACGGTGCCCTTCACACCCTCTGGGGTCCTGCTCTCCTGTGGCGAGTCGGGGTTGTAAGTGGGTGATGGCAGGTGGATCCCATGCAGGCCCAGTCCGAATCCGCCGTCCTTGGCCGGAGCGAAATCGGAGGGTTTCGGTCCGATGTATAGATTGGGTCTGACTCGCACTTGGTCCATCTCGATGAACTCTCGGGATGGAAGACCAGGAAGTTTATTATTGACAGGGCCGCACCGGCAGCCCGGGCCGGCTCTACTGCTCCGTCCCGCAGAGGACCTGGTGCCGAGGCTGGATCCGCGTGACCGGTCAGTAGCGGCGATGCTGGTGGGGATGGTGCCTGAAGCAGTACCACTGTGCTGGCGGTACTGGTGATGGTGGTGTCTTTTCCTCGGACGTCCTATCGCCTCCAGACACTTGCTCCATGTGCTGACACTGGAGAGAGGTGTGGATCTAGCCTGGGGTCCTCGGGGCGGCGGATGACGAGCCTTGCTGGCCCGGACTAGGGTTACCGCGTCATCCCTCTGTCCACTCTCACCTTTACCTGTATGTCTCATAACGCACTAAACAGGTAAATAATAAGACAACTACCCCCTAGGTGCGTGTGTGGCCTCGGAGCTGCACCCTCCCACCCCAGCTGTCTTTATCTCCCCTCTCCTGTTCTCTCAATGCTGCCTGTTGTTATTCTCCTTGCACGCCTTCAGGGGCCCACGTCCAAACCACCAACGAGGCTCCTTGGCTTCAAACGACACTGAATCATTGGGAGGGTGGGGGCAATGTACCTGAGCCCTTTATACTCTACAGAAGGGTGTATATGACCCAACCATTGCATCCGAGCATTCACCGCGGTCGAATTACTCCCTCTATTGCACACGCGACCGTCACTCTGCCCTCGTCCTCGACGATTAGGACCACTTTTGCTGCCAATCGCGTCCTCAGTGAACTTGTCCCAAAGTCTCAACCCCGGCACCTGTTGTCAGGGTAACCGCACGCAGTACGAATAGGTCCTTCTCCCGTGCAGGACCAAGTCATCGCCAGGCAAGGGTGTCCAATGACTGCACTTATTATGCAGTTATTTTTTTTGTCTCTGAATGAAATGATATATTTTATATATCTTTCACTTCAATTCCAAACCCCGAAATAAAAACTGAATATTCCCGGATGTCTCAATGTAGGACCTCGCAACCACACTTTATGTCCTCCCCGTTGATGTAAGATTTCAAAATAGTTTCAATGATATGAGTAGATCTATCCACGGCTAGTAAGTGGTCTCTGGTGGTGTCCTTTTCCCGGAAGTCCTATCGCCTGTGGATATGTGTATATCACATAGGGCGCATATAGCAGCATCTATGCGCAAAGGTAGCCAACATTCCTTAGAAGCAGTGCAGGAGATACATCTCCGCGCTTGGTCTGTCGCCTGTGAGAGTTGTATGAGACAAAGTCTAGTGTACATACTCGATAGGCGTTGAGTTTTCACTTCATTCCCAGCCGGCTCTCGTCATAGTACCACATCCGTGTTAATAGTGCTATGGACATCCTTGTGGCCTGGATGAGTGCCTTTGTCTTTCCTGTGTCCAGGATCCCTAGTCTGCCACTCGTGACAACATCGTTCGCGATAAGAGTCGTTTAAGAATACACTACTACAACAATACTGGCAACAGCTTTTTAAGTAAAGAGACGGACGTTTTAGATTTTTCTCTCTTGACAAACACACATTTTCTCTCGTCTTATTATAGAAATATATATTTGATCACCTCTAAGTTGGGGCATAATGATGAATAACTTTATTGTGATCATAACATGCATAATGAAACTTTGTGCTTGATTGGTCTATGAGGTTAGCTGACATGAAATATTTATGGGCGTAGTGCAAGAGCGGAAACCTAACTGTGGGCGTGCACGAGGTTCACAGTCTAAGCTAATTTTGCCCTAACGCCCCCCACCTTTCCTGTTATTATAAAGTAAATAGGTATTTGCTTTTACTAGGAAGTATACTCCTTGTTATCATATTAAGTTGGTTTAGGTACAAAAGGACAATCAATTAAAACTTACAAGCACGCAATGTTTACTTCATATTGCTTTACTTTCATATTCTATCTAAAATAGCCCGAGTTTTGGGTGGGACATACAAAGTAAAATTGAGATCATCTCACTATTTACATATGACGGATTTGCGAGAACGGAAGCGTCTGTGTTTTGATAAAGACAAGAGTGGTATATGTGTATAGGATGACACCAGCCACGTAAACATACACACGTACAGTCATACCATATGCACAGTAATGTGAGCTTCATGTGACCGAAGTGGGGAGCTACTGATAAGTACAGTACCGGTAACACGAACTTAAAACCTTCTCTTAAAACAATCGTTACATTTTGAGAAATTCATGAATGCTATATACAAAAATACTAAACGAAGATGAGCATGACACTACTCCGCAGTCCCGAACACTTGTTCAAAGTGGTTTTCTTTAATTTGTCTTGCAAAGGGATCAGTACTGAGAAATGCATCCTTAAATCCTATGGGTCGGCCTACCACATCTCGAGCTTGCAGTGTAAATATGTTTGATGTGTCAAACGTTTTATAGTAACGACATAAATATGACTCCTGACCTCGTACCGGTTTTTATTCATGTACACCTATCGACAATTAGATAGAGCAATTGATATCGTTCAAAAAATAATTATATATTTCTAATATGCACATTTTATCCTTCAACTCAAAACCCAAAACAAAAGGATGCGCTAATTATCAAACAAAATAAAATTATATAAATTCCTTTAACATGCAGTTTCTTAAATGGCATTGAATAGATCAGCGGGGCGGTGAAATTTTCTTTTAGGCCCATATGAAGAGATTTCGGTGCTGAAACCTCGCTGTATCATGGGTATCACAAATAAGACTGACTTTGATAAGCTATGCAGTTGCTCCAAAGGGATAAACACCATATGAGCATGCCATTAGTCTACAAAACAAAAGTAACTTGGTTTACCCACGTGCACATCAATTTTCTATGCGGACAATTTTTTTTTGTATAGGCCACAGTCATCCTTTACTCTAATTGATGTCTAATCATGTGGCTTTACATAACGAAAATTATATAATAAGAGTTCCTTCGGCTTTACTATATAACAGGACAACCTACTCAATGGTTCGTTGGCGGCCTTCGCTACCATTGTGTATTCATAGAAAGTATGCAAAGAGTTCAAAAGTTCAATCTAGCTACTATTTCCCAACTGACTAGTAAAACGATACAGCAAAAAAAACGCCCACATTTATATCATCTTTGAATGGATATTATCTAGAAAATTTACATAGAGTACCAAATACGAGACAGAAACGCTTTTATAGTGAGTACAAAATCTGGTGAATGGTTCATTATTGGTAATGTTAATTGAGCATGATTGCAAAAGGCGTATGACGTTCCCAGTACCTTTGTATGGGTTAAGCACCGAGTTAAAACACGTAGCATATATACTGGCTGTACACACATCCACGTTTAGACAACTTTTTTTGTAATTACACAATTCATCAGTGGACTAAATAAGGTGAGTTGTTTGTTGTTTGTTTGTGTATTTTTACGTCTCGGTAGGCTAGTTACGTCCTTTTGAGACTAATAAATAAGGTGAGGTTTTCTATTATTCTCCCATATAATATATTCATAAATAATTATGACACACATAGTTGGTATTCTGCTGATAGCATTACGCGAAAAGAGAATCTACTCACATGGCTCTGATTGCAGGGTTGGCTACATGTGGTAACTCCAGTCACTCCCTCTACCCCTAACACAATAAATCTTACCCCAGGAGGCTAAGGCATTATATGCTTAGTGCAGGTTTCTGCCCCACCTGACCGCACTGCACTGTTTGGCCCATGCCGGCTACTGTGTGCGCACGAGGTACCTATTATACCTACTTTTATAAATGTGGCTTTATAGGTAGCCAACAAGTCGCTACTTGCTTTATCTTGAACAGTGCTCAATATGTATGAGAACTCGCAATTCAACGGAGTGGTAGTAACAATGGCCAAGGTGTGTATACTACTACTTTAGTGGAACAAAAGGCATACGCAAAAGGTTAATACTTTCTAATAAAGGCTTCAAAAGAGCCGCGTCGAGTGTGTATATATAAGAGGCACCGACCCAGTTGGCAGCACTGCGGTGACCTTCCTCTAATCTGCCGCTAATCGCTCCCAGATCGGCCGGCGAGATATTCAATCTCCTTCACACATCAAATCATTGTGGGTTAACCTCACTCTCTTTATTTTAGCACTTTTGATGCACACATAATTACATATTTTGTTACCACAACTTGTCTCGCAAAATTATGTGACAATATAAGAGCAAGTTTTGATAACGGCACAAAATAAACTAGAATTCACCAGATCAACGAAGCTAAGGTGATGCCGGCCCAGGACACGTGTGCCGCATCTGATTCTGCTGAATGCACTCACAGCTGTAAATGAGCCATAAAAGACCATGTGTTTATTTTAGTAAGCAGTTTTACGGGAGCATATTGCTTGGATTAGCTAAACCAATGGAATCATTGGCTTTCCCGAGAGACTCATGACGGTATTTCATTGGATGAAGCAGTATAAGTGTCAGGAAATCGACGAAAGATGGAAATCTGGCTAAGCAACGAGTACGGACTCATATTCTATCTACCGAGCTCAAATACTTTGCAACAGCAGAGTAGAGTTTCGTGGTTTGCTTCTCACACTGGAGATCTCTTTTTCTCTGAGCCATCCATTGTTTAACCCTTTGTTCATAGTTAAGGAACTGAGAATGATTATCTACGCCAATGGGGCCGCTACAGTTCAAGTTTTATTCTTAGTAAATAGGAGTCTATGTATATGTGGTATATCTATTTAATCAAACCGAATATTATCAATCGAGATCTACACAGACTTGCCGAGTTACCATTGTTAAAAACAGAAGGGAAGCTCATGTTTTAAACTATATGTACAAAAGATCCAGGATTGATTCTTATGTTGATAAAACTGGGAGACAAACTAGAGCTCATGGAGCCCCTATATTATATGTTGACAGACCAAACTGTGATCTGTACATGAGGTCACTGAAATATCGTGGTGGAAGAAGCTGGAACAAATTGTTGCTTATGATACGGAAGACTGAAACCTATGTAGCTTTTAAATCACTTACTCGTTCAAACCTCAGAAATAGTGTCTGGGATATATAATCTAGACCCTTATAAATCACCAAATCTTAATACCACTAACTCATGTAAAAATTGAAATGCATTGAAATGAAGTGAAGATGTTTTTTTCCTTTTCTTCTTGTTCTATTTTTCTTTTCACTGTTGTTCTTGTTGTTGAAGAAATACTGTTAATAAGAATATATGATATTGATTAAGTTACAAACTTTTGCTTAATAACAACAGTTGGCTAGACCATGGAAACCAGCCTTATGAAAAGGTTGAGGTCTAAGTCCCTTTATTGAGTAACAATATGCATCCATGTGTAGTATACGGACTGATTGTAAACAGTGAACTCAATAAAGAAATGATACCAAAAAAAACCCCAAAAAATCATCGTTATGCACCAACTGAATTTCCAAATACCCTGAGGAAATACTATGATAGTTTCACTTTCACATCCGTATGGCGATTGAATTATAGACAGAAATGTAGAAGTCTGTTTGTGAAGGTGGTAGGGGTTGGTTGGATACTTGGGGTGCGTACTGTTGCCGATGCATCACAATGACCTGACGTAGTAGGAAGGTGTGGCAAGACTCCAATCCCCATTCAACCCCCTGTCGCGCCGTCAACCTGACAACCCGACTGGGCGCGGTAACTACACACAGCCACCAGTCTCCCACAGTTAATAGTCGCTATTCTCCACTCGAACCCTCTTTATTGGTACCCTATCTTTAGTTCGTCAGCATAATGGCAAAATTCAACTGTTATTCAGGGTGACATAACAAATATCCATCATAATGACCGGTCGTTTACGTAATCTATTTGTTCAGATGCCCCAAATGGTCAATTGTCAATTGTTACATAGAATGCAACCACCCTGCACTTGCTATCACTTTAGTTTTAGAAAGGATTCTATTTCGTCATAATTAGTTATGTCTACCAAAATTGACTGCATGCTAGAGCAAAAGAGAAAGTATCACACACATTAGTTTGTCACTGGCAAATGTTTCTTGTGGACCGTAGTGTATCATAACTAACATCCTGTAACTACCATAATTGTAAATTATGGACGCACATATTTTAGTAATACCTCCGTACATACTACGTGTCAAGGTTCCCGCATCACTCCTGAATTCCCGTAATCACTAAGGTATCCGCAACTAACTCCGATCAGTGTTCTCATGACCGGTCTACCGCTGTAGTCAACAAAAGTTACAAAACACGTTTATAAACATAACATCAGCAATCACACTCGCCCTCACCAATGTTTTATTAGTAGATGAGATGACGCTATTCTAAGGGACGAGGAGCTCTAGACGCATAGGAATTGACACATGAGGCCCTTCTCAAGTATCCACACCCCTGTATCGCCCCTCCTGGTTTGCAAGTGACATGTGGAACTCATGATCGGAATTTCGTAGTCCGTTTCCACCCCCTGGGTCAACGTCAACTTCCCACGCTTCGATCAATGGATTGGGGTAGCTATTCGATGTAACTATAAGCATAAATGTCCTCATCAGTAGCATTCACTGGTTGATGCTGCGGAGGAAATATAGCAGACGTGATCCCCTTCATAGGGTATGAAATTACCAACCTCACAATTATCTATATTAGCTTTTTAATAGAATTATTCTAGGTAATACTGTAATACTGACACGTGCAGCAGAAGGAGGTTGCCTCACCAGAGTACGATTTCAGTGAATGGGCATACCGAGGTGTATGTGTGTGTTGGGGACTGTAACGGAATACATGAGTGTTTTCGTGTTTTTCGTTATTGTTGAGAAACGCGGTGATTCATTCTTCTGTGTGATGAGTCAACGTAATTGGTTTAAATTGTAACGCACAGGTCCTTATCATGGGAAAGACCAGTTGGTACAACAAGGGGTTGGTTTCAGCAGCGACCAATAATAGTTCCGTTCTGCTGTTAATAAATAAAGGTAAGGAAATCTAGAAATTTGAATTCACAACATTGTAGGTGAGGCAAATCGTAGAAAACACCTGTTCGGATATCTGATTCCATGAGTTATCAGAAAGGAAGCCACCTCTGGTACAGTTAAAACACAGATGGGTTAGAAGTTGAAGATACTGTACACATATCTAAAGGGTCTAGATTCCCCGTGTCATACTAAATAGTCACAACCTCGAAGGTATTATCGTAATACTGTCCATAACGTACAACGCTTTACATCATTGCCGAAGAGAAAAGGCCTTACTAAATAAGGCGTTTTCTTTCATGAACTCACTACATTTGGATCTTTTAAGCGCCCAGACTTTATTTGTTTTGCTCATTGATGACGCAGTGACACAATATCACGTGTCGGAATGACACACACCTAACCCGGTACTAAATTCATCCAGGACAGCAGACGATCTAGTTTACCCAACTTCCCTTCCAGAGAGTGCTATCATACTATCGTCAAACCGAAATCTCGACCCTGTTTACATCAGTGGAGTTGCCACAAAGGAGTGATCTCATGCGGATAAGTTCATAAACTATAGAAGGATTCATTGCCACTTTATTAGTCATCATTCTCTATTGTATAGATTTACAAATACCGGTCATATGTTGCTATAGAATGATTAGTTTTAAAAGGCCATTTGACCATTATACAAAATCAGGGGCATGCTCCGAAGTAATGTTTTAATAAACAAATTGAGTGCACATGTTGATTACTGCAGTAAATAAGGTTTGATGAACTGAATAGGAATTTAGAAGCTAATTAATATTAAAACTAGAAAATTCTCCATGTATGCAAAAGACATTCACCAGACGACGGTATATATCACTAGCACAAATAGCACGAGAGAACTTTGAACGACGAAGATATTTGGTGCTTTTCTACCTAAGGTTTACATGTTTCCACCCTGCTGGTTATTCCCATCCCTCCACCTTCTACTCACACACCCATTAACATGCCCCTTTTTTCCCCTGGACTTTCTCCCCCATTCTATCCACTATGAAGAATCTAAACAGAGAATGTGTATCATCATACCAATTAGCCCTCTATAGTCCACCGGTCTATTGCATACAATATAAGAATCAATAACTGTGGATGCTGAAACTATATTGAGTAAAGCTCGTTTCAGTAATACACTAGTTGTCTGTCTATGTACATGCCATTTACACAAATACCCATTAGAGAAAGGGGCCTTCACAAGCGTAGATACAACTCTATGAAGACATACACAGGTGAAACCCATCACAGGTTAATATTCTCTAACAACGTTTGACAGTGACTGCATAACAGCACTAAATAGCGGTACTGCAATAGGCTTACCTGTAGAATTCACAAAAGCTGAGACTGAACGAAAAGTTTACAACCATGAGGAAGGTGAATAAGAAACACGGCCAGTGAGCTAGCAGCTACTTCTCAGTGGGAGAAGTGGCTAAATATTGACTGGTCACGCAGGGAGTATACCCTATGGTGCTATACTTATACAGGTCCATTCCTAAGATGGTGTTGCCCCACTTAACGGTGGAGCAGGCACGTCACTATGCATGCCCAAAGACTGGGTACATAGGGTGGGAGAAATTGTCAGCATTGAAGCAGAGCTCGCACTCAGCACCCTGAAGCCAATTGTGTTTTTTTTTGGTTAATCTAAGGTGCAACATAAGGTGATTTTGCAATATCTCGAGAGTAATAAGTATATCATTTCCATACGGTTACTGGAGAACTCGACCCGAAATGAACTCGACGCGTAGTTGTCAGGAGAACTCGTTTTGGAGAAATCCTGGTCGATGTAAACTTACACAATGAAGAAATATCAATATAGAGATAGAGTTTTTGTATTGCATCTTTTAGTTATAGTGAACACTCTTTTCGAAGCGTTTCGGTGCTAAGTGTCATCTTCACCAGGGCTGGTCAAATCCTAATCACTAGGTTATGAAGCCACATTCTTAGTATAACCTTTCTAAGTTTATAAAAGACGTTATCACTCTAAGTCCATACCAGATTTCATCTTTTTAAGGGAGAACAAAGGATGGACGGCGAACCAAAGGGGGGTGGGGGTACTATCAGAAGGGCAGGTCTCCTCTAGCACAAAGCGACGATATCATTGGGCATATCTTTAGATTCGGAATAATTAGGGTGTCAACAGAAAGAAACTATTGGAAATGGGTTTCAGTGAGGTAATGTAATTGCACTTTGTCCGACGGATCTGATCACAGCATCTGTAATTGTAAACTGAACTTTTTATCATTAACATATTGTTTGAAACCTCGGGTCTCGTTGAATTGACTTATCTACCTTTAATCATAGATACTAGTCCTGTATTTGCCTAATACCTATCCAAGATATTTGTTTAACGAGGGGCTCATGTGCGTCCTCACACGAGGTTTGCCTTAAGTCTACTTCGCGAGGTCATCAGGTGCAAGCCAGGAATGTGAGTTATCTAAACAGACCCAAGTCTTGATTTGATCACACACAGCCGACACTCCCCGTAACACGCCGCGGCGGAGAAGTGAGTCAGCTGCCGGAGCCATGATAACTTGATAACCATAGTGCTCACATTGCCACCCACCTGACGGCCGATAAACTCCATACGGGTGGTATTGTTCTCTACACAAGAGTTGTACTAATAGTATGACTTAATTCTTCTTAAACATTGAATGCATGAACCAAACAAAATATAGATTCCTTGCACTTGCAAACTGTGCACTTGATGTGTAATTCCTTCAATGTATTCATATACAATTCAACAAAAATCAAATCACTCACGTGTATTGAAATACAGGGCTATCTGAATTGCCACTGAATGAATCAAGAAATTGTGCAATTAGAAATGAAATATTCCAATGAAATTAGAAATGAAATATTCCAATGAAATATCTATGTTAATCATGATAAACTGGAATATTAACATTATTATAGTTCTGTTTCGCTATAACAGAAAATAATTATGAAATAGCTGGACTCACTGTTGTGTTGCGTGATCAGGGGCCAATTTGACTCCGACATGTTATCATGGTTACCGGCTGGTTGACCACCGGTCATCATGAGGTAGTGATTACCTCCCCGGTCCTGCCTCCAGCGATTTCCGCTTTCCTGCTGCTGGTTCTTCATATTATCTAATTTCATCACGTCTACCATTCTAGTACCAATCGATCGTCACAAACCGAACGTTAGGAATTTCGTCCTTGGTTATACTCCAAAGCATAAATGGCAGATCACCATGACTGTTTCTAAGTAATAGTGATAGCATTCAGGTGCAGATATCACTTTTTTTCTGGCCGCCGTCTCGGATCTTCAAAAGTAGGCTGTGGTCTTTATAGGTGATCTGTCATGAAGTTTCACTCAGCGGAGCATCGTTTTTAAGTAACTAAACGTGCGTCAGCATTGAATTCTTCTCTTTATGTCCGCCACGACTCCTAGATGAAGGCTTATTCGGATTTCTGATACTATTTAAAGATGGCCCTTTAAAGATATGTATAACGTAAAGGTTGGGGCTATCGACGATATGACCACTTGACTCACACACTTACAGGAGTTATCGACGAACGATTGAAGAAGGCTCTTACTGAAATCCATACAGTTCCATGAACGTATAACGAGTCGAACTGAAAATGTTATCCCCGTCCATGGATGATCTGTTCTCACCACTGTGATCTCAGCATGGAGATTTTCAATGTAAACATCTATCCAGAGACAAGACCGCACTTGCAAGCAGTCAAGAGTTGATACGTCAGTATCCTGTGTGACGGCGTCCCACCCTAGGCAAGGGGAGTCCCCGGTAGAAAACGACGACCGAGCCGGTAAGTGGGTGACAGGTCCCAAGAGCAACAAGCCACTGCGCCAGCTCCTTTTACTATACAAGTACCTCTTGCCTCTGACCGATAAGGGTTATCTATGGTCGATGAATCAGGAACGTATGTAAACGCTCTTATCGTGCAAGCATGCGTGAAATGAAGGGATGATTACGCCATGCAGGCGGAGAGCTGCCTGGATTGTCACAGAAGGGCGCAGTCCTTTCTTGGTCGTTATCGTGGACGCCCTCCTCCCACAATGCTGCTCCAGGGTGTTGCTCCTCCGACTCAACCACGTGCACCCCCTAGTGCCCCCTGGATGTAGCTGAGTCAGCCGCCCGGTTACCCCACAAGCGGGCACCCAACAGTGACGACTGGATGTTGTCAGGGCTGGCTTCTTCTATTGCGCCCGAGGCTATCGCTTTCGCATTTATAAGTATGCGACCAATGTCCGATAGGTATTTTTGTTATTGTACGAAACGATTATGGAAACACCCCCCGAAAAAAAGACACAAAATAAGGCAGCTTTTGGATGATTTCAGCTATTACGATAAACATCTGATTAGACACAATCACCGTTCTAATGCGAGATCTAGACAACTCTAAAGCGCATATTAGAAATCGGAATCTAGACAACTGTTACATTTTTTCTTATGAATAAAAGAAATCTATGAATGTCGTAACTGTATGGGGCTTTATGCTCGGCCACATTCTCTCGCGTCGTGTTTGCGGAATGGAAAAGAATCTCATGTAGGGAGGGTGACAAAAACCAGTTGGGGCGTGCGGTATTTTAATGGGGTAGGGGGGACGGCAGGCAGTTGAGTCGGCAGGGTGGGGGTGGGGTGTGGTGAGTGCTACGGGAACACAGCACTGAGCCACTCCCTAACTACCGGGTCATTCACGTATGTTATCTCTCAGCTCCCAAACAGCAACAGGTAGTGGTGACAGGAGCTGCCTACCGAGGACACTGGGGTAAAAACGGAGTGGGGTCATTCTCTGGTCACACCAGACTTGCTCAAGTCTTCGCTTATGGACATTATTAAGAAATACAACTACTTTGCAACACGTGGACTTTCCCACACGTCTGACAGGCCCAGGAATCCTCTATTCCAGCGAGGATGGATGGAATAGGTGGAGGGGTAGGCATAGGATAGAGGGACTGAACCCAGTCTATGGTCGCGCCAGTGTGGGAACATAAAGTTGAGACTTGGGTTACACTGACGATGACAGCATCATGCTTACCATGCGATCCTAACTGATTCTGATAAAGTTTTTTGGTTTTTTTTTGGCGTTGCCGCAACTCCGTGAACTCACACGGAGGCCTTGAAAAAGCCCCCCCCCCCCGAATATCTATTCAACGGGTGCAGATGCACATATTCTTTTGTTTTTTTATTTCTATCTTATGATGCCTGATGAGCTGCTTTGCAGCGAAACCTTGCTCAAAATCCCCAAAATACAAGATTCACTTGTCTCTACAGCAGCCACTTCAGGCTACTCACTGCAAACTTCAATTTGTTGACGGTTGCCATCTTTCCCATGTTACTGGGATACGGAGATTTTGTAGTTACAGCTGTTGCCACACTTTGAGTGATGTCACAGTTATGAGCACGCCATGGTTACGGCGATGGTAGAGAACGTTTTGCGCTCTCACTTCAAGGTAGCATCTTCCTGGAGGCAGACCTTTCAGCCTCGTATACTAAACACTGATTCTGATAAAGAATGTCGTCTATCTGCATTGAAACATGAGCGTTGCCCTTATCTCCACCCACACACAACCATATCTATTTTGTTATGCGATCCCTATTCAATAATACAAAGCCTTATTTTAAAAGATAATTTTCGGTCCGCACTACTTTGTTGGTTTGTAATTAACCGTCACACCTGGGGGTATATATAAGGAGCATCAAAGATTTAAACTTTTTACTTTGGTAGACTTATCTCAATCAATTCTTTTTTATATTTTTGACTATGTTCATAAACTATTGTGTCTCTTTTAAAAAGCTGAATCTATCTTCTTTTTTTAAAGAGTACATTATACTCTCAAACATTATTTCACGTTGTTACTATTTTTGAAGAATTTTCCTGTACCTTTTGACAATTCAGCAGGATATTTTATACAGATTTGCACATTGCAAGTTTGACACAATTGGTGGAAGGGGTGGGGGGTGGGGGTGTCTTCGTTCAGGAGGTATTTGTGTGAAAGTCTGAAGTGACCTATTCTTAGACGTTCCCATTCGTGCAGTTTGTTTCTTAGTCGTTTGTTCCTGTCACATTGCTATATATTCTTTATGAATTCTATTATTGGACCTATCAGATCAGTGTGCAGAATTTTCACTGTACTTGGGTGCAACGTCCGAAGTAGAACCAGTTCATTCCTTCCTTTCTCCGAATTTGTAATCCTTTCTCTAATTTCTCTACCATAGAATTGAATGGAAAGTATTTGAAGATAGTATGAAGAGATCATTTAAACCCAAATACAAAGCACACTCTCGGTACCCATATATTCCCGATTGTGCACACGGGGCGGTGTCTACGCCCGTCTCTATTCCCAGGTGTAAATACTTGGCGAGAAGGCGCTGAGTCACAAAACAGGAAACCACTTATAAATACTATTTTGTGGTTGTGACACAGTCACGCCAATCTATGACATAAAATCACCTTTAAGTAACACTGCCCAAATTACAAGGACCTCATCAAATGCACCCGTTAATCGGGCATTCAGGTGGCATTATCTCACAGCCAGACACTGGGGGATATTGACAAAATAGAAACAAGCTAGATTAATGAATGGTACCACACAGTCACAGGATGGCCAGACTATATACCCTCCATACGTTACTGAACTCCCTAATATCGCCCCGGGTAAGAAAAAGATTCGCTCCCGACTGGCTGGCCGTACCACGGCCCCCTGCCCCTGATGAACAACCGTTTTATTATTTCTAACTGGAGAAACCTAATATAATTAGGAAACTATGTAGAAATAACTGAAATTTCCAGTTCTGCCATCGGATTTGCAATTTGAAGATTTATAAAAAATAGTTTAACTGCGGTAATTGTGGGATATGTGCGAAGGGTCTACCACCATACAGCACGAACCAGCTAACACCAGATCCTGTAAACACACTGGGATACCCCGATATGGTCTATGTATTCAACACAAGTAGCTATTATTACAACCATGTGTACTTGCTCCTATCCAAAACCATAATTTGAGTTACCACGGTTTGCAATGGAGTAGACAATCGTAGCCGAGTGTATGCTATAAAGATTTGCCGCTATAGAAACAGATTTTCAAATTGTCTATATGGGAATCCCCTTGAGCCTAGGGCAGCTGTGAAGGACGGTGAGCAGGTTAAAGGTAGGCTATAACTCACCTCAGCCGCCAGCAATCAGGTATCGGGCTATGACACGTACCGGGACTGTCCATAGATAGACAGGTAGGCATACAGGAGAGACGCAGTTGAAGGACTATGCTCGGAGCTTCCCGACACAGGTCTGCTGGTGACAAAGCTCAGCTCTGTTTCTCAGTCTCTGTTTTATCATTGGAAGTCCGCCAGATTGTGACATAAACTGCCATACTGGATGTACACGTCCCACGCATGTCATGGGGCTGTCTCACACATATTCATGTTAAAAAGATGCATGGATGTCCCGCCTTTATTTTGTGGTCAACCAATAAAAACACTATGGCACCAACATTAAAATTCTGAAAGTTGAATGTAAAAGTAATTAACTTTGATATTGTTCACTTAATGTCCCCAGCACTCAGCAGAATAAAGTGTTAACTCTGAATTATTCTTGAAAACGCAAATATATCCTTCTTTGTCAATGAATAATATGCAAACCCGGCGTGAGTGTAGTCTAGGCCAGATGCCAAACCCTCCTAGCGGGACATCTGCGGATGACGTCGTCGTCACAAGGACCAGCTCCCTACTGGTCCTTCAAAAAGTCAAGATACCGGAGATAGAAAGATGTTCAGTGTCGCCATATTGTGGACTTCTGGATATGGAACATACCATGATATTTCACACTTATTATTTTCACTTATCATGCTTGTCATGACACATGTGATCAACAAGGCACGTAGCTGGTGCCATCGTTTACACTGTACTTTTGGAAGGACAGCGTATAGTTTGTTGAAATCATATCTACCACCCAGACGTTGCGGTCCCAATATTTGGACAAGATCATAACAGGTTCCCCTCTCCAATTACACGCGCAAAAGGATAACATCAGCTTTATAAGCAACCGCAAATAAGGATGATGCGCTGAATATACGAATAACATTTTACTTGTAAATACGTAGTCAGTAAGAACGATAAATGAATCTCAATGGATGATCTATTATTGATATGTCATGAAATTAGGTTATGTACCCTTGGGTTAAAAATATTTAAAAAAAACTTCATATGGAGGGTACAAAGAAAGTCAAAACGTTATACAAAGAATATATAATGGCAGCTAACCAACTGCCAACGTAGATACCACTATGCAAGGTGCATGGATATAGCCAATACCAGTTCTGCTTGTATCTTTATAAGAGCTTATTCGAATGAAAACGTCAATACGTTAGAAACCAAAGAGAGAGAATGAAAAGACTCCAGTATGTTTATATCAGGTGTGACCTTATCACAATATAAACGCCATGTACTCTTAAAATACCTATAGCTCCTAAGAACAGCACCGTTTTAGTGCACATTTGCCTACACATTAAAGACTGTGTTCCTAGTCAGGTGATATCATATAATCAAGACGACATCCTTGTCTTATACTGAATCATGAAAACGACCCGTAGAATTAAGACATGACTATCACTCACCTATTTCCTCCTCGCTCTCACATGAGCAGCTCCTCTGGGTGAAATATTCCATCTTAACAGGTAGAGGAGTGTCCCCCTCCAGCTCCGTATGTCTACAACAGAGCCAACTACTGATTCCTAATGGCGGACAACCTAACAATATCACAACACACCGTTCCGGTGTTGTAAGGATCCCAGGAGCGGCCTGTTCCCCGCATCCTCAAAGTGTGTGCATGAAACACGTTGGGAGCCAGCGTCATACCCAGCTTCATCTCTTCCGGCGGACAATGACGTCCGCTAAGGTTGCACGGCGCAAACCTTTCTTGAGATACGTTACGTCCATTATTGGAGAAATTTGATAAACATGTAACCTGATGAACTAGAAACTTTATCAGGGATGCAGACGAATGATTTAAAGTAGGTACATGATCTTCACTGTAACGCTTGTACCTATATGTGACACCTTTTCCCCCAATACATGCATATTGGAATTTCAAATGTTAAAGGTATACGATTTTGCTTATAAATGCATCTTGTTATGTCTTTCTCATTATTTCTATATTGATGAAATACTTAAAACTTATCCATAACACAGGGTCCAGCTCCGCTTTGTCCCTACCTTGTTATGGCTGTTCCCTGGCTGGAGGAAAACCGCATTCCGGTCGCCTACCCCCATGCCGGATAAGGCCTTGCTTTGGGACATAACTTTTTTCTAATATCCGTGAGATATTAAATCTCGAAGAATCGTTATGTTCCATTTACCACTCGCCATATATTCAACTGTCCGTCACTGCATTTACGCTCCAAAGCCAACCAGAAAATACATCAGGCAATAGCAAATATCTCAATACATCAGAAGGTAAATTACTCGCATATGACATCTTTACGATGTCATATATGCTGGACTTGGTGTTGGAATAATAGGAGATAACTAATTTGGGAAAGATTGGAAAGTAAGCTCAGCAGGCAAAACATTTTGGCAAATTCACTCAATTAGATCTACACTATTGGTTATCGTTCAGAGTACTGTTAGACCTTCAATCATCATTGAAATAAATGATATCGTTCAGAGTACTGTTAGACCTTCAATCATCATTGAAATAAATTATATATCGTTTAAATGCAATCTCCTGAAAATTTTAGAAACACGAGATGACTCAGTCACATAATGCTATGACTGAATGGGAAATAATTAAGATCAAGGCACAGACGATTAGGACTGTACAAATATCCGGTATGAGGTTTATGGACATTCTGGAGGTTACAATCATAACAATGTACTTTTCATTGTGCTTGACTTAAATGAGACTCGAAGTATGTATACACGCATACATACATACAGTATCTTTGATATTAGGCACTGCAATGGAAACTGCAACCTTACAAATTCACATTTAACATCATGTACTGAATTAACCTTTAGGAAAAACTTATTCAATGGGCTATAAAAGTTGTTTATTGGGCTACTAACCTCAATAAATAAAAGTCATGCATGGAATAACATATGTGTGCTCGATATTCGATATTTGTTTGTTTAAGCTGTTTCTTCATTGGTGGACGAGTGAGACACAGTGTAAGAGTGTGTGGCAGCGTCTGTGACAGCGTCCTTGTGACAAATACATCCTGCTTCACCCGTTGTAATCTCTGGTAGGACACCCACTTGTTGCCCTTTGACCAGACCACCCCAAGACCCTACCATCAGCTGCCCCTTCAAGGGCATGGCGTAGACAAACAGGGGTCAACTGGTCAACACTCGCCACACGTGGGTTCTTTGTGATTCAAAAGGTGTCGGCGGGAGGTAAATCTTACTGGCATCCATGGAGGAATACACCCACAGGCGCCTGCGTAGGCGTGTGTAACCATGCACTGTTTGAGCTATATATTTACCCAAATCGTAATCTGCCTGGCTGAAGATTCCACTTCCTTCTTAAAATTTCACTATAGTTCAAATAATGAAGTGTGGTCTTTATTTTACCCGGATATGCGACTTCTCTCTTTACATCTAGTTTGCTTAAATCCACAATTGCCAAGAATCAATCATACTAAAATACTGCCTATATTGTTATGTTTCCGTTAAAGAAATTAATCCAAAGTTACCTACTATGAACACAACAACCTTCTGTTATTACAATCTCGCTGGGCAACATCCACAAATACATTTAGTAAGCGGTTGATTAACATTTTCTAAGTACGTGAACTGGTGTTTATCCAAACAAAGCATGATTTGCTGTAAATCTAAATACCATAGGTTAATCTATATTGTAGGCACAATTATCGTGTTGACTGGTTCTAGTGGACACAATGCAACAACTCTATCTACCCGTCAGTTCATGAGAAGTAATTTAATCTAGTCTGACCAGTTTTCAACTCATGAATATATTTAAAAAAATGATCATGATTCACACTAATACAGAGATAATTACGGGATTTTTTTCTATTCTGAGTAATAAAAGCGATTGAATAGATTAACCAAATGTATGGAATATGGAGCACGAAAATGAACGATTTAAATAGCCAAGCAGCCATGAACAGATTATCTTCCTCACCCTCTTTCAGTCGACTGACGGAACAACACGCTGTAAATCAGATAAATCTAAGTAATGTCACTAACCGGAGTCCAGGTCATGCTTGAGGTGAGCCCGGGGTCGCGAGCCCTCCCGGCGGTGTTTGTAGCCGGGGTCTATGGGCGGCGCCTGGAGCGGTGGAGTCGGCTCCAGGTAATCCTCCGTCTCGATGGATTCCGGCCGGCTGCCCCCTCCTCCGGGCGGGTAGCCGGCCATGGAGTGAAGGGGCATTGACCCAGCACTCATCGTACTCCACACATCCTGCTGGCGGGGAGGCTGGCGAAGGAGGAGAAATATCATCGCTGATTATAGTCATTTGAAGTCGCTAATTCATAGATGAAGACACATTGTTAAAAGGAAACCTTAGAGACTCTCGTAAAATAGGGACATACATAGCATTTCATTCTTAGTATTACCATGCTTACACAACTCTCGGTCAAGGTGGGGTTATTTTGTAAATATCTGACAGTTTTGTAAGCCAAGTGCATATACAGAAGACCCCATTATTGAAATTCTTGAAATAACATCAGTGCCTGCTACTCTGTAAGGTACTCTGGAGAGTTGATAGTTCAGCTTTGGAAAATTAGCATTGCGTGTAACTAATAGGGTCCATAATGGGCCTTGTTAGAAAAATAAACTGTCCAGAACAGACACCAATGACTATAAAATACAAGACAGGATTTTAACATCATATCCTTCCTCCTAGCCCTGGTGATAACAGAAGCGTGTTAAGAACCTGAAGTTGTTCACGGTATATTATCCCTTTTATGAAATACAAAATAACCATTTGATGAGGCAAACTGTTCTGAATATACATAGATAATAAGATATAATGTCAAACACAAAATGTAAAGATTGGAAAATAGAGGTCTGAATCAGTTAATTTGCACTGATCTTATCTGAAATGGTTCGTATGAAAATCAAGTCAGTTAAGTGAAAAAATAGGTGATATGCACCTAGCAGGACAAAGTGAAATCGTGATGGTCACAATCAGGCTTATGGAAAAACTATCTTGCGGTGGCAAACATGTGGGCAGTGTGTGGTACACGTATATCACGATACCCTGATTCTTTCACCCCTATGCCTCTACGTCTGACCTTGGTTCGTGATCAAGCCAAAGCATCTGTAACATCATATCCTCCTCTGAAATCTAAACTTGAACAGAAATGGAAGCTCACTCCTTTGCTGCCTTGTGCTCTCTTCATGGCAATCCGTAACACACCAATATGTTACCATTACATACACACATCATAGTGCGACTCATTCCAATGAAGCGATGACAGTATCCATGGCGTCATCAGCACAAGTCTCCGCTAAACCGTAGCTCCAGGTGATGAAGTTTGATCTACATTCTCCATGGTTGTGCCTGCTATGATGACACCTGTCCAGGTGTGGTGCGGTATAGGCCCCTACCGTGGGCCCACCTTTGTATATTTGCTACACGGGAGTGATCCGAGCTCTTGGCTCACGCCCAACCAGGTTAGCAGGGTGTGCTGACGGTTTCCAGTGTACCACGCATGCGGTGTAGCGTCCCTGTCTCATGTAGAGGACAGGTAGGTATGTGCAGGCACAATCTACTACCCGCCGTTACGTCGTCGCTCGCACACATCGGCCGCCAGCCATTGGCACCGCCATACTTGGTTAGCGCCCTTTCTGTGACGTCAGGGCCGCCGTGCGGGTAGAATCAGTGCGTTGGGGCATGATCCAACTTCTTGAATACTCCAGCATGGGAACTGGGTTAATTCCCCTATATGGCTCGCTAGAGGGTGGCAAATCCAAGGTCCATTGCTCCCAGTTGTAGTCAAGGGGGTAACTGAATATACCTTGGCTCCTTAGTAGGGGTGTTCTCGTCAATCGTCTTCAGTGAAACATTTGTCACTTCAAGATCCCGCATCGAGTTCTCAGAACTCCTGATATTTGCACTCACGACAGGTATTTTTTGACGGTGTGAGGTTTCCCTTTCACCACACAGAAATGTATAGACACTCGTAAATATGCTCTCGCTTGAGAAGAATTGTCGTTATTGTGACACAAGAGAATCCGCATTGTAATAATCACTGCTGTTCAATTATGAAAAAGAGCTGAACGGCCATGAGGTGTCGACACTCATTATCAAGCATAATCTATAGCCTCAGAAACATGAGCTGAAAGGCTGATATGGCGACGAAATACTCGGTGGATTCCAAGGTTTGACAACATGCTATATTGTTACAATAATCACAGAATGAAATCTGGAATTTGTAATGTGTAATAGGAGATATACAATCGGTTGTTTTATCAGCTATACATTTAACCCTAATGTAAACAGTGACCACATAATTTTTCAAGTTTGCCCTACAATATTTCCAAATACATGTACACAGATTTATCTCACCCCTGGAATAAATGTCCATAGGCTTAACATTGGAAACTCGTTCTCCATGCCCCTACGAGTATTGTAGTGTGTTATCCATGGTTAATATCATGTGTGTTGTCCATTCTTTTAGGGTGTACAGGGGTGAGATAAAAACAGAAAGCAACTCGTTTTGGTCAAAGAAGTTATTCTCCAACTCGTTTGAATGCTATATGATATTCACTCGGCTGTCGCCTCGTTCATATCACACCGCATCAAACTCGTGGAGAACGGCGACTTTGACCAAAACTTGTTGGTTTCTTCTTTATTACACTATTTGGTAGAATATCCTTACACTTGTACGTTAGACCTAAAGTGAATTCCCCCATCCTATTTATCAATTGTTATTTCACTATATACCAGGTCACTTACAACAGACATCTACACTCACTTCAACTAAATATTCCAATAATTTCTATATCTTTATGCACCTATTTTTATAATTTCTATATCTTCCTTTTCAGGAATCTCCTGGTTCTGAGTATGTACTCGACCTAACTTATTGACAAAGATGCCGCACCTTCGTCTAGGTGCGCATCAGACCATGACGACGCATATATCTCAGCAGAGTTGAGCCCATTTGTAAAGGAATCCTATCAGCAATGAGGGAGCGTTCATTATTTATTGCAGGGAGGGTGCCGGTTTCGCTTGGTGAATCCTCCAGAATGAAGAGCACCCCCCCCCCCTCGGGAATACCTCCAAATTACCCCCCCCCCCCCCCCCCCAGGCAAATACTTCAAAATGAAATGCCCCCTAGGCAAATACCCTCATATGAACCCACCCTCCAATAGCTCATCGCCCCCTACCGTAAATAATGAACGGTCCCTAAGAGGTAGGCCCAACATATAACTCTTTAAGAATTCGAACTCTCCTATTCTGTATGTGTTTTCTTTTCTAAAAGGGACCTTTTTCTATCCTTCGATCAAGTTATTGTCGCTGTCTGCGACAGAAATTATAATTTTGTACATGTTTACTCAACGTGATTTACACATTTTTCAGAAAGCTCCATTAGGCCATAGACCAAAGCCAATCGCTATCCACGCAAAAGAAGCTTTATGGATAGTTTAATTCAGAAAGTCAAGTAATCTTTTTGTTACATTAACTCTCCGGAATTTCCTTGCTTGTAGTGACGTGTACTTAAGCTCTAGAACAGGTCACTTCAAGACCTTGTAATCCCAGAGTAAAGACCTCACCGGGAAAAACAAAAGACCAAACTTTCCTTTAGAGTAGGGTGAGTAATAATTGCTGGAAAGTTCTTTCTAATGAAAAAGATATATAGCATTATAAAGACAAATGATAAAGACATTTATGGTATGCTCTTCCATGTATATTTTTTCTTTTACTTTTCCTGGTATATCTGTTTCACAGGTATGGGGAAGCCGCTCCCCACTCTTCTGCCAACAAGTCACACCCTGGCGCTTCTTCGAAATTTCAAAGAATGTATATTCTATCTATAGGTATTTTTTTCATTCTCGCTCTCAATGTGGTCTAGAAAGATATGAAATAAGTGACGATATCAAAATAATTGTAGGTACGACTTTGGTTTGGGTATTACCATATGAATAGAATGAAAAACGTTGGGCCGATCTCACAACGTGATGGATAAGTGGGCCAGTCCAGGACATTGACAGACCTCGTGAATTGACCGTCATACCAGACATACCAGCTGATTAGTTTGTTCATATGGCCATTTATCGCGGGAACAAACTGCCCTGTTCATGATCCTCAGAAAGGTGCAAAAGGAATGGTGGCTATTAAGCCAGCTTTTTCCGTCTAGGGGAATATTAAGATCACAGAGTCTAACCTAGTTGCAATACTGTATTTGGCAGTCTTGGCAATACAGATACTACAGTCTTTCTCTGAGTAGGTCAGTAATACCATATCATACATTTCGAAAATATCCGTGCGCTCATGCAACATGTTTGTGTGTTTTCCCCCATAATATATAGGAACTTCTCATTGGTTAATAGGACGCTGAACACATATTTCCATCGTTATGTCATCCATTAAAATAGAGAGGATGTCTGGATGTACTCGATCTGACATAATGGTGTGATCAGCATACGGTTTTCCCGTTTGTCTCATCCTCTACAAGCTCTGATAACCTTTCCCATCCTTCTTTATTTGCGATATTAACTGCAGGTGATTCATTTCTATTTGTTTTTTTATTCAGCAAATACGTGCTTACTTAAGTTACTATGTGACCATTGATAGAATAGTAATTTTGTGTGGCGTTCAAACAAATGGCATAAGCCAACCCTCACCGTTCAAATTGTATGCCACCTAATAAAGAACGCCATTAGAATAGGCGATCTCGGTGAGAAATAATAATGGGGTATTGATGATTAGTGAGCTGTTAATTAAATGACAGGTACTTGAGAATTCTCAAGAACACTTATCTATGATGGAGCCTTGAAAATAATGTTTTTAAGATCTGATGATCTGTTTATAAAAATTAACAATTGATGAAGCCTCCTTTATCTAGCGATTTTGATACATAACCCGAAAAAACAGACCTATATTAAGAACATTATTAAGCAATGACCAGTCGAGGCGATTGTCATTGTGTGAGGGCTCCGCCTGTGTTGACACGAACATGCCGTAAATAGACCTCTTCTATAAGAGAAACGTGGAATCCTCGATAATCCGTTCTACTCGAAACTTTAAAAACTTACTTTGTTTGAGGCTGGATGCGCTATGATATACCTGGGGTCAGTAGGTTCTGGCACTTCCATTTTTGTATACAGAGACTCCGAGTCTGCTGACCCATGAGAGCCGCGGGTCTTCATGATGCTCTCGAGTTGTCAAAATATGTGTACCGAGTTGTCAAAATATGTGTACACACATGGAATGTTTAGATCAAGTCGTGAGACATGCTGTCCATTTCCCAAACACCCGGGATTAAACCGATTCGCGAAGACAATAAAGCGGGAATAAGTCAATGTGGCTATATAGGCGTAGAGTATAAGACATAGACGAGTCCAGATATTGGGTGAAGACTATCAGCACATGCATTAGTGGTGATAATCACAGTGAAGGCATGTATGATGTAGCATAACGGTGACTGACCACTGTTGACTGAGCTCGGCCAGGGTGAGGTTCTCGTACTAGTTCCGTCAACTTTCAGTCTTGACGACCGCTAAAAGCCCACACAGTGCCCTTTTGCCAACCCCCCGGCTACCGCCAAGACCAAGAAACATTCCTGACTCACCTTGTGTGATTTAGGTTGCGGTTTTTTTTCGGCAAGGCGTCTGTGGAGGACTGTGAGTGCTGCGACGATAAGTTGGCCTGGCTCTCGCCTCGACGTTTAGCGTGACCTGTTTTTAGAAAGGAGAGTAACTGCCCGCAGAGACCACGCTTTCTTGCGTACTGAGGCGTGTCCAGCTAATCACGTGGTGTATGACGTAGCCGGTGAATGGAGTGTAGGGGACGTGGGGGGAGGCGGGTTACGCCGCCAAGTCAACGATGTAGGGCGCCGCATGGCAGATGGATGGGTGGTTCTATAAGTCATTAAGTGGGGGTGATTGAGTTGTGTGTTTTTGTATATTGAACCATAAGGGAACAAGAATGGGATATTGGAAGTAGGTGGGGGGGGGGGGGGGGGTACTGTTCTCGACCCCACCCCAATGAAATGATTGAATCGGGTCAAGTATGAAATCAACGTGATTAAATACCTAATTGGAAAACTGAAAGGAAATAATTTATGTCGTCATCGTCTAGTCTGACCCCAGTGGCGCGATTGTGTGTATGATGCGACGAACACCGCCGTTTTTTCTTATCCTCGCCCGGCATTTACAGTAGAACCCCACCTAACAGACACCCCGCGTAAGTGGACACCCCGTCTAAGCGATCACTTTGTCCCGGAACGGAGAGTGCTCGCTTAGAGGCCTATTCCACCAAGAATGGGTTTCCCCCGGCCGGGCACCTTGCGGGCACCTTGTGGTCGCCTGTTGGTGTCCGGGCGAGGCCGGCGGCATTTCCCGGCTGGGACCATCTCCCGCCGGGAGAAATCTGCTTGGTGGAATAGCACACCCGGTTCGGCAGGGTCCGCCCGGCTTTCCCCGGCTGTCCCCGCCGGGCGCCGGGTGAACTCCTGGCCATGCTCCACGTCTCCATAACCCGCCGGCCGGCCAGGGCCGGCTGCCCTGTTGCTCGCCGCCCATCGCCTGCCGGTAACGATAGAGCAAAGTTCCTATTCCACCAATGAGGTTGGCCGCCAGGCCTCAAATTATAGTGAGCCCGATCCAAACTAATTTGCATATTTGAACCTGCCAGGCTTTGTTAATAGCCCGGGTAGGAATACTGATTGATTTGATTTTTGTCTCCAGGCCGGCCGGTATTTTTCACACTGCACCGCTAGATCAACCTACAGAAACTTGTTTTGCAGCACAATAAACCGGAGCGTTGCAGTGTGTATTTTCTATATACATAGCACACACTTTACAACATGTTTGCTTCATCGCTACATCGCTCCATCGCCATAGTATTGAATACTATTATTATTGTATTGCTTAATAAAGTGAAGTGAAAAATTATCTTGTATATAACATGTGTTGCTACCCAGGAGTTGTCGCTGCCGTAGCTCACAGTCTATTATACATAATTTAATTAAATATATCTTTTGCCCAGCATTACTATTCCCATATAAGTAAAATTTGTCTTGTCTTATAGCTTAATATAACGATATTATTTATTGGTATCAACATAGCATTTAGAATGTAGTCTCAAAGTATAATGCCAATTTACATGGTGATGCACCATGATAGCAATTTGCTATTGTCCTATTGTATACACTTTGTTTATGCTACTTGTTTAACATTTTCCCCTTTAAAAAAAAACAACAAAACAAAACATTCCATGTTTTTATTTACATGTTTATTTAAATATTTATTTACATGTGGTTCAAGCATGTCTTTGCTTCCTCGCCGTAAGCAGTAGAACTATTTGGTGCGTTATTATTATCTAGGTCACCTGGTGGCCTTATCAGTTAACTTCTCATCTCGCGGGTCACGGGTCGCTCACTTCCACGCTTGCCTGCATCCGAACAACACATTCACCATTCCGCGAAATCAGCTGTTAATTTCAAATCATGCCAGGAAAAAAAGGATCTACACGTGGTTCAAGGAGGGGTGGGAGGCGAGCCGCAAAAGTAAAGGAAACTATTGCTACTGATGAAACCGTACAGAATGCAGCTGAACTATTGATGAGTATAGGTGATTCAGAAGAGGCTGAAAAACTTCCAGGAAATTCCGCGGAGGACATCGTTGGAGTTGTAGAGAGACCAGGTTTGATCCGTTGCCTTGAGTTGACGGCAGCGGACGATGGGACGTTATCGGTGGTCTGTGATGTGAAACTAACCGAAAACCAGGAGGCCGCTGCCCTTAATCCACTACCAAACCTACCAGAAAACGATAATGTGGACGTGGAAGTTGCCGATTTGCCCGATGTTGATGAACTTCCAGATGAAATTTCCGGGAATAAACCTACTGACGAACCATCCCAGACCCTGGAGAAAAGTGATACCGTGGTACCAACAATTACAGAGAAAAGCGTTGGAGAAATGGACGACCGCAAATTGCAAGCAGAAATGTGTCATCTGTGGGAAGCACATGCGAATCTATATGACATGACCGACCCCAAGCACCGAGATGTTAATGCTAGACGGTCGTCGCTTGATGCCATTGCTGCAGAGCTGGGATTGACTGGTAAGTTTGCCTAGAAATATCACTATAAATCATTTACAGTCTGCTTTTTTGTATGTGTCCTTTTTATAAGTTAAATCATTATGTGAATTTCAATAAATACGATCAGTTGCTATATTTATATAAAATGATGTATACCGCCGCGCACATGCTTGTTCTTGAGCAAACAGAGTAAGCGCCAAGATGGCGGCAATTTTTTCGCGCCACAATGCTACTGTGTACACTACACCGACACCCTGAAATCACTTTGTTAATCCAGTTGAGGATAAGAGTGCTTGTACTAATAGTCGTCCTAGCATTAACATTTTTTCTAATAATAGTTTTAACATGTTTTTCTAGGAAAATTTGTATTGGTTGGACAGAGAAATACATTAAGTATAACAATTACTTGTTGCATTGCTAGAGAACAAAGTATTATACATTGAATGTCTTCAACTTATATTACATGTTATTCTTTTTCTTAATTCAAACAGTTGAACGCCTAAAGACGATGATGAATACGTTGCGAACGGCTTACTCCAAGTTGAGGAGTACAAAACTGGCCTCTGGGGCAGCTGCCTCAAGATTTACCTTTCGGCAAAACGAAATCCTGCGGTTAGGGTCGTTCTTGAACCAACACATAAAGCACACATCTTCAACATCTAACTACAAGTCGGCAAAGTCGGTAAGTAATAATATAAACATTAATATATATTGTTCTCATTAGATTATCATTAGTTCTATACCTGTTCGCAATGAATTATGTATATCATATTAATAGTTTTGTATTGTTAATTTCAACACATTATAATCATTTCAAAATGAAAAAATAAGTACGTTAAGAAATATAACTTGATTTAAAAAATAAAAAACCAAAAAAAAACCCACCATGTTATATATAAGGTTTCATATATTCTACCAGGTGCACATATTACAACACATCACTTATAATCAATAAACATCGATATAGATATAGTTTAAAATTTCAACAGAATCAGCTCTAGCATAAGGAAAACCTTGGTAGAAGGATAGGCTAGCCTTGTAGTGTTTTGTGTGATATGTTGATAATTGTATATCGTCAAAAATTACATAATACATTATCTTTTTTACCTTCATCTTTTATCAGACTGTGGCGCCCACTCTACAAACTACGGAGAGTGCAACCAGTGACGCTCCACGAACACCAAAAAAAACAACAAAGACCTTCCCGACATCCCTGACCAGTCCACCAAAAACACCAACGGTCGAGCGAATTGCCGCATCGACAGAGGTGCGTCGCTCACCGCGTGTCCCGAAAACAAAGGATATGCGAGACTTCGTAACAGGACCAACAACCAAGGCAAAAGTTGCTGAGAAGCCTGCAACAGTGGTTAGATCTGAGCCGACGGTCCAGGAAGAAATGATCGACATCGTCGAGGATTTCGGGGTTGAACTTCCTGAACACATTAGAGAAGACGATGACATCACTCCACCTCCATCCAAAAAACCGAAGCAAGTCAGGAAAAAGTCTACAGAACGCGAGGAGAGAACTGTTTGTGCTATGGAGCAGCGGAATGTCTTCATGAACGATCGAATGGGTGACATCACTACTGTGATGGCTCACATTGCCACTAAGGACGATCACCTAAGATCCTTCCACAGAAAACAGTGTGATGCCATCGCTGATATCATGGACGGCATGCTGCCCCATGTCAGGAACAACTTTTGTCGATATCTAGGAGGAGAGGTCCTGTCTAATGCCTTGGATGCCTTAGAAAATAAGTGGCAATTGTAACCTGTCTTTGTGCCAAACTGACCGAGGGTATTTTCTGTGGTTAAATATGTTTGACATTTTTTTCTTACATTAAAGTATTTGAAATTGAAATAAAAATGATCTTGTGAGACTTTATTTCCTGTACCTTTTTCAATCATAAAAATAGTAGAAATTCCAGTAGGACAGACAGTATAATAATGTATTAATATGTCAGCTATGAAAATTCCTTAAAAAATCAATAGATTCTTGTTCATGAAATTGCTGAAATAACATGTTTATTTCATTCAGGAAATGTTATCGCTAGATATCAGCGACAAACAAATTGCTCTATTGCCATGAACATGCTATTATTATTAACATACAATTCCAGTATGATAGACGGTATAATAAAGTATTACTATGTAAGCTATGATAATGGAAAAAAATTACTGGATAGTTGTTAATGAAATTGCCTAAATAACGTGTATTCTTTGTAAAAGAAAAGTTATCGCTAGATATGAGTGACAAAGAAATTGCTCTATCGCCATGAACATGAAGTTCATATTAACATGCAATTCCCACCCACGGCACAGATAACATTTCCCATACAAATATAATCCAATCTATACATTATAATGCCTTAAATGAAATTAGAATACCTCAGCACACCCAGATATTACACCTGACATAAACATTTTGTCGGTGTTCGAATATTTAAAAGTCAATCTCACATATCAACTTATGTGTACAACATTTGGTCTACACTCGCCGTTGGCGCTAAGCAAGGAAACGGTATATTTCTGAATCAAACTATGACAGTGTTTCATTGCCAATTTTAACCACCAGATGGCAGCACCATAAGTACTGAACTCCGCAGTGAATGTGGAAGTCGTCAACATTTACAGTGTTAATTAATCTGGGACATTAATTAATAACCACAAGAGGATACGGATAGATTCATCAAAATAGTTTTTATCTAACTATACCTTCGACTTACCGAACTGATTTATAAAAATAATAATTAGATAAACTGATAAGATAACACCGGTAACGCAGCAAAGATAGAGACAAAGAACTTGCCACGTGCCACCACAGAGCGACAGACAAGCTGACGATGGGCCGCACGAAAGCCGTCGAAGTCGAGCGCACCCTCTGCCTCTACTGGGAGGAGAATAGCGTTCTGTACGATGAGACCCACCCGATGCACAGGGTAATGCGCGCCAGAGAGGCTGCCCTCGAAGAAATTGGGGGAATTGTCGACATGTCTGGTGAGTAAAATACACCAAAATATACCGGTGCTGAAGGTTATCAGACAATAGAGCGATGGGCCTACTGTCTGCCGATGGTTTGGGTTAACGGTATTGGCTGGTTTATTTGCAGATCTATCAACATTATAATTTCGGGAGCACTGTTTTTGGGCCTACAATTGGCGCCATATAACACGTGGCGACCACGTGGCGACCACGTGGCGACCACGTGGCGACCACGTGGCGACCACGTGGCGATCGGTGGGCCTTGATGGATTGGCCACCTAAGTATGCCATATAATATGAACTAAGAAAGAAAATGATGAATATTGCATTTTGAACAATTGAATCTTGAATAATTTCCAATTTATTTTCTAAATACAGATAAACGCTAACATTAAACCATGAATAGATTGTGTAAGGTAACTGATTTTTAATCTTTCAATCAATATTCAGTGTTTGATCTTAAACGGCGAATGAAGTCGCTGAGGACCTCCTACCAGAGGATTTTAAAAGAGGGGGCGACAACTCCAAGGCATCGACAGATCCTGGAACGATGTAAATTCCTGGAACCCTTCAGCAAGGGTAAAGATAGCGAGGTACTTAAATCATGGCAAATCAATACAAATAGTCTTATCAGTGTCTGTAAACAAACTCTCGGTAATAATATGTAACATCTTAATTATGTTAATAAAGCCATACAGTAATCTCTAAGTATTTATAATGCATAGTCTGGTATCAGAAAATGTCATTACTATACGTGGGAAATCAATAGAATAAAACACATTAAGCCAATGTAATTAAATATCTAGCGATGATTCAATAACTTGGTCAAACATCTTATCATATTTGTGGTTTACAGTCAGAGGATCAGCAGGCCACCACTTCGGGCATGCAGAGGCCGACCAGGTCGTGCACCAAGAGGCGTTCGAAAGTTCTGGCCGTGGACGACGAGGTATGTTAAACTATAACTTGCTTGTTAAAAAATTTAATGTGGTTTTGTACATGTTAGCCGATAATGTCTTTTTTCAGGTAAATGAACTTATTTGCTACAGTTGTTTTGATATGAATTTGGAAGATTTGTTTTTAGTACACTACAATATAAACCTTTTTAGTCCACTGATTGAAAATATACACTATTTAAAAATAGGGCCGATGCGGCGATGGAATAAGAATAAATGAGATGATAATCAATAACAATGAGTTAGTAGCCGACAACTTGAAAGCAAGGATTACATTGAATTGATAGATTAGAGGTGTTTTGCTAAATTTGGCCATACTGAGTTGTATTAACTTTACATTGATCAAATGTTATTTCTTATTATCTGTAGTCTTCAGATGAGGAGCCGGTCCCGGCAAAGAAGTCACCTGGATCCAGGGAACAGCGTGACAATGTGAGTTATTCTCCAAATAAGCAGCGAATTGATCTGTATAAAAATTGATATCGGCGACACAGCAAAAAAAAATCTACCCATTAAACGATAACCGAACATTATCCATCTCAAGATGGCTTAAATGTGATCATCAGGGATGAAAGTCGAAACTGATGAAAAAGTCGGAAACCAAACACAAAAAATACTCGGGCGTACTTTGGGGGGGGGGGGTGGGGGGGACAAAGTAAATTTTGGCACTTAACGGAACTCTGACGGCAGTGTCAACGGCCCTTGGCGTCTTTAACTGTCGCCAAAGTACTGACTGGAGGTATATACGCCGTTGGTTAGCTTTGTTAATTTGTGATTTCTGTCAATTGTCGGCAAACTTGCATCCCTGGATGATAGAGAACTGTTTTTATAAAATCATCAGTTGAAAAGCTATAACCACCCGTAAAATTATTTGTATGAATCCTTTAACTATGTAGGAGACCCCAGAGGGAAGCGCCTGCGGCGAACGAACCAGGCCACCCACAATAAGTGAAGTGAGCATCTTAATTAAACAACTACTCATATTAAATGCGTTAATTGGCAAAACTGTACGTAAAGTATTACAGATTAGCGGCAATTTTAATCTAAGTATAGATACTTGTTTAATTCTATGTTATCAGGAAGCTACATTAATGGAGACAAGGAGCCGATATGATGAAAATTAGTAGAATGATGTTTTGCTACATTGTTCTGTTGCTCAAGATTGGCAATGAAACGATGGAACAACACAATGTTATTAGTCTAATTCACTGTAACAAATTTATTTCTAGGTTGATGCTGCCGATGTTCTGTTGAACATGATGGGTCCACGTCCACGGGAAGTGGAGTTGCCGCCAGGGCCATCAACGGTGGTGGTAAGTACTATATTACTTAGCATATCGAAATCGTTACAGGTTACACAAGGTTGGAGAATGTAACAAATAATTGAAAACAAAGCAATGCTTTGATCTAAGATAGTTTAACAAAGTACTTAAAATTCTGCAAAATTGTTATGTGTTTTTGTTGAAAACACAATCTTAATCTACTTAAAGCTAACATAAAGATAACATAACATAAAATAACTTGAGAGTTTCGCTGTACCAATAAAAGAAAACTCTTCCAAATCATTTCCCCAAAATTTTAATTAATTTCAAAGAATGGAAGCCACTCCACATGTAGATTCTAACCGTGTAAATAATAAACCTTCCAGTGCGATCAAGGAACCGACGTGGCTGCGGAGGGCCCCCCTGTCGAAGACGACGTTCCCCCCCAGCAGTCAACGGCACCCGAGCCCGATGAGCCGGAAGAAAACGCCGAACAACAACAGGCTAGGGTGAATATAAATTTTGGTTTTCAGTAAACCCCACACTGTTGGTTACCAGCAATGTGGCAACATAGGTCAGTAGAATAATTGATTACTGATATAGAATAAAAATGGTGTGTAATATGATTTGGTAAATGCCTTTAGGTTGGATCACGTTAGAGAGTGACTAGTAAAATTTAAATGAACATCTTATAAACTAGAAACTAGAAACACAAGCAACAAATCGGACATGTTAATCAACTACCTAAGTTGCATGACATCTGTAACAAAATATCAAGTAAGTATAGGCCAAACAATGGTATAGTATACTAACTCAATTCTATTTGGCTATACAGGTCGAATACGGACAAGTCATCGACCATGCAACGTTCCCTCTGTACATCAACCAGGCGGTTCATGTAAGTTTGAATACTTCTTTTGGCGTTTTTTTTTAAGGTGCTTAAATACCATTGCCCAAAAAATATAGACCTAAACATCATGAACTAATCTCTCAACTTTTTTCCGTTTACAGGCATACACCCACTGCGAGGTCGCCGTCCAGTTCGGCTTCTTACACATGTTAATTGGACAGATGAATAGAATGACCGATTCCGAGCGGGACGAATTCAGGGCAAAAGCCATCGCCTTGGCAAATACAATTGTTCATCGCTGAATGTTGTTGTTGTTGTTGTAAATATGTATATAATAAATCGTTATTTTAGGCAATGGTATCTAAGCACCTTATCTTTTTCATTTTATACATCAATCATTTTCAGTACCACAAATAGAACATCATTTACCAAACGCTTTTTCCTCTTGCCACTTAACCGCGCCCACAGGCGAAACACACCAGTCGCACAGTTGTTGCCGAATAGCCTTGACGAAGCGGGTGTGTGCGCGCTTGCTTGGTGTACATGGTTCGCAAGGACTGAATGACTCTGCAACAGCCTGGTCTAGATCATGTTGGCGCATATGACCGGGAGTGTATTCCATGGGCGACTTGGCACGAAGAAAGTTGTGCAAATTGATGGCGGCCAATGAAACCACCTTGACCCCTTCAGGCTCCATATCTTGTTCCCGTCTGAAGATGCGGAAACGTGTAGATAGGATACCAAATCCATTTTCGACGATACGTCTTGCCCGTGACAGTCGGTAGTTGTAGATCCTTTCTTTGGGTTGTAAGTGTGTGAGGGGGAAGGGTTTCATCAGGTGTGGTCCCAAAGCGAAGGCGTCGTCACCCACCATGAAATATGGTAAAGGTGTCTTTGTTCCAGGTAGTGGTCGCGGTCCTGGAATGTTGAGTGGGTTTTCGGTTGAGTTGAAGTCTTGCTGGAATGAACTGGCCCTCCATAATCCGGAATCTGAGGCCCGACCTTCGGCACCCACGTCAACAAACAGAAATTCATAGTTCGGCCCAACCACAGCGAGTAGAATAACTGAGTAAAAGTTCTTGTAGTTGAAATACAATGAACCTGATAGACTTGGACGTCTTATACGCAAGTGCTTGCCGTCAACGGCGCCCAGGCAATTCGGGAAATTCCATCGGTTCTCAAAACCTTCAGCAATCTTGAGCCATTCCTCCTTGGTGGATGGAACCTAATAATAGGGTTTAAATACAATTAAGAGGCATGTTAATAATATGGTATTTATTTATAAAAAATGTTACAATATTGAAATATAGTAGATCTACTGCCAGAGTCATATTAACTGCCATAAATTTACTGAGAAAAAAGTAATAAAAAACTATTTACTGTGGTAAGAAAATGAGGATATAAAAGGCAGTACCAACGACCATTGAAGTAATTGGATTATTTAACTTCATGTTAGTTTTTAAAGTAAGAAAGTTATTGCATGACATGATTCATTATTTTCTTCCTACTCTTTACCTTCAGATATTTATCTTGTAATGCTTTTACAATGGCAGAACAGGTGTCCCGGACAATGGGTAGAACAGTGCTATGGCCGATGAGATATGCAAGATGCAAAGTGCGTACAGAATCGCCTGAAATGTACAAATAAATGTTTTTATTCAGAGTATCTGGAGTAACACATAATTTAAAAAATATATATAATAACACAGTCCATATGCACTGTTTTTTTTTATACAAAGAACCAACTGTAATACTATGGTTGAAATCTTTATTTATTGCCAGTGCGATATGTTACCCGCAGAAGCATGATATAGTTTCTAGTGTGTTATTCAAAACATTAAACCACAGCAATGAAAAGTATAAGGCTACATGGCAATAAGGCGAAACATTAGCGATACAGCAATTTTCATGTAGAGTAAAAGAGTTAATTTTGAAAACAGTGCGTAGCAACCTTTATTGAATTAGCAAGTGGAAAACATCATATCAAAGATATGTAGCAAAAATCATGAAAAATGGTATTTCATTTGTCAATTATTAAATGTGTAGTAGACCATATTTCATTTACCTAGGGCAAGATAGCGAAGGGTAATGGACAATCGTTCTTCTGGTGTGATGGACGCCCTGTAGTTGGTGTCCTGTCTTTTGATCATCGGCCTAATCATTTCCAGCAGCTCACGGTAGGAATCGCCAGACATCCGCATCGTCACACGAAATTCTTCATGAAACCCACACTGAAATAGGCCCAATATACACATTAAGAACGACCAGTAGAATATTAGTATCGTTAAAAAAGTTCATAAAATGATTATTACCGTAACTGCATTGTCACTATAGTGCCAATTCCCCAATTATCGCCCATTCGCCCAATCGCCTACCAATACGTAACTGCATTGTCACTATAGTGCCAATTCCCCAATTATCGCCCATTCGCCCAATCGCCTACCAGTACTTAACAGGGCTTGAAACTAAAATAACTACTGCACGGATCGTGACAAATAGTGTACCAAGGTTTTATATTAATGCATGTGTGCTTTTAAGATTATATGTAACAGTGGTAAAGCAAATGATTATGTCAATATTTGTATTTTACTATACTGAGACTAGAAATGTTTATATTACCCGTAGTAGTTTAGCCTCAAGTTTGGCTAGGGTGTTTCGCTGCTTCTTTTCTGTCCTATCAAGAAGATAAGGTGACACCCAATGCTTGTGTTTCCTGCGAACATACTGAGGCATTTCCACAGGGCCATCATCATAAAAATACTCCAATAAAGCGATACATCCTAATGCCCCGAGACAAAGAACAACATCCATGTCCTCCATGTTGTTTACCGCTCTGTGTGCGTTTGGCGCCAAAAACCCATGCTGGTTGCTGTGAGTACATATCTAGAGCATGGGTACCAGCGACACGGCGACCTGGCGATGGCGCGATGGCAACTCGCTGGCGCAGGCAGGGTCCGGCCGGCCGGCCGGCCAGCCTGGTAGGAAAAAAATTTGGTGGAATAGAAGGCCAGGGCGGGACAGGCCGCCTTGTGTCGCCCGTGTGGTACCCATCTGTAGTCGGCCGGCTAGAAATAGGCCATTTGGTGGAATAGCATAGTGAACAAGCTGATTCCCGTGCGGCCGGCCGGCCGACCGGGCGGCAAACATCGGCTAGAGGTTCCCAAAACGGGCGCAGGCCGCCTGCCGCGCCCTGCCGCGCCCTGTTACGCTACCATTTTGGTGGAATAGGCCTCTTACGCGGGGTTCTCCTGTATTGCCTTTTGTTGACCTGCGACGATTCAGTCGCTTCGGAAGGCCAGTTCACACTGTGCGACTGGTGGAGGTACCACATTTGAATCTGGAGGTATGCCCAGACGCAAGTTCCGCGCAGATCTATGTATGTGGGAACCTTCCCCCTCGTGACTGGAAAATCAAACATGTTTGATCTTCAAAAACGCTTGCAACTAGGCGTACCTCAGATGCTGCCAGTCTGAGACAGGGCGTACCCGGTATGCCCAGTCTCAGAGTCAGACTGGCGGAAAGCATGCAGTTCACACAAAGCGTTGTGATGTGTGTATTGAGAATAATATAGGGTGCTTCCTAACAGGTCCTCGCTCTAGATAGTGGTCAAGGCCCCACAGTTTGGACTGGCACCCCCAGCGTTTGAACCATCCCCTGTCTTTGTTTGCACTGACCCCCGATAGGGTATATAGCCAGCAGATGTCCACACAGGACTCCCTTCTCTCCCAGACACTTTTTTTATATTTTTTTATATGCTTTATTTAGACTGTAGGGATGGTCAGCCATGAGGCCGGTGTGATTCACCCTTACAGTATAGATGCCTGGGTTGAATCATATCACAAGTTGAGTCGTCTCTTTGCATAAGATCTAAATATAACAATCAAGTAACTTATATACATATCACATTATGACTCAGTTTTGTCAATAACCTATAGTTATTGAACTCTTAAAACTTTACAGTCATTTTGTATAAGAATAACATAAAATAGCTTTGGCAATGAGTCACCTCACACATAACAATTCACAAAAACGTATTCCAGTTTGACTATCCCTTAGTAAAATATGTTACTAATGGAATCACATGTTAGGGTAGTTCAAATTCTCTTTGCTGCACAATCATTTGTATCAACAATAAACATCATTCTATCATATAGGATAGTGGAAGTCAAGGATTTGTTGTTATAACATTAAGTCATCGAGTGTTGTTTTTTTCATTTTCCTCTTGAATACATTATAGCTATCAGAATTTCTAACACTAGGTGGAAGTTGGTTCCAGATGTTTGCACCCCTAAATAAAACACTTTGTTTGTAAAGCTCAATCCTGGGTCTCACAACCTTATATGTAATGGCTTCAGTCTGTCTTGTTATTCTTTTTCTCTCTGAGATAAGATTTGGGTCATCCCTTCTCTTAAACATATAGTTTGCCAAGTGGCATTCTCTTCTCTTCTCCAACAAACACATCTTAGATTCCCTATGAACCATAAGGCTGTCTGTACCCTCTCTTGATCTACATGCAATTCTGAGGGCCTTTGTATGACAATATTGCAGTTTTTTCAGTTTCTGCGTAAGTCCCTTCCCATAGAACAGGTCCCCATAATCGACATATGGCATAATCAATGACTTAACTATACATAGTGCAGTGTGTTTATCAATAAAGCGACGAATCTTGCTGAGTAAAGATATTTTGTGCGAGACTATTTGCAGGGTTTGATCAAGATGTTTACCAAAAGAAAAGCTGGGATCAAGTGTATAACCGAGGTATTTAAAATGAAAAACACGTTCTAGAATCTTATTATCAATTTTACTTTCCCCTATTTCCAAATTTTTGAGTCTCCTTTTAGTACCAAATATCATAAATTTAGACTTCTTAGCATTTATTGTTAGCTTATTTTCCCTGCACCATCGTTTTACTTTGTCCAGCCTTTTGTTCATTTCACTCTGTAATATAGCTCTGTCATTACCCTGTACATACAATACCGTGTCGTCGGCGTACAAGTAAATACAATTTCCTCCAACTGCTTGGACCACATCATTGATATAGACCAAAAAGAAAAATGGCCCCAGGATTGAGCCTTGGGGCACTCCACAGGTGATCTGCCCTGTTTTTGATTTTGTCCCATTTACCTGCGTAAATTGAGATCGATTTTGTAAATAATTTATTATCCAATTTAGAAGTTGTCCCTTAATTCCCATTTTACTCAGTTTTTCTAAAAGTATTTTGTGGTTTACCGTGTCGAAAGCTTTTGATTGATCTATAAATGTGGCTATTGTCAACTTATCTTTATTTATCCCTAATAGTATTTCTTCAACCAATCTAACTGTTGTGTCACCTGTGGAGTGCCCCGATCTAAACCCCCCCTGAACATCTGTCAACAAATGGTTTGCATCTGTATAGTTGGTCAATCTTTTATGTACTATTTTTTCTATGACTTTGCTCATTGTTGGTAGAATCTATATTGGGCGTAGATTTGATACACTTTTAAGACCTTTTTGTTTCATCAGGGGCATTACCCGTGCTTTTTTCCATGAATCTGGCATTTCTCCTAACCTGAAAGATAAATTTAATAAACTAGTAACTTCATTGATTGTTGCTCTGAGAGCAATCTTTATGAACCTGGTTGTTATTGCATCAATACCTGATGATTTCCAGATATTTAGTTCTTTAATAATATCATCGGTCTCTGTCACGTCAGTCTGGATTTCATCTATCTCAGAGTCCACTGGTTCTCCATAAAAATTCCATAAGTCTGTCATGTTTTGGGCCAATGCAGGGCCTACGTTAAGAAAGTAGTTGTTTATAGTATCCGGCAAGTCACTATCTTTAATTGGTAAACCATCATCATTTTCAAGATTAATCTTTTGTTCATTTGAGTCTTCTGGAAGGACTGATCTGATATCCTGCCAGAATTTTTTACTTTTATTTCGGTGCCTAATTAAGTTATCTTTTATAAAGTTTTCTTTAGCCTTGTTTATTTGTCTTTTGGTAAAATTTCTCATATATCTAGCTTGTTCCCAGTCCTCTGGTCTATTTCTTCTCTTAGCTATTTTCCATGCTTTGTCTTTATCCTTTATTAGCTCCAGAAGTTCGTTTGTCAGCCATGTTTCTCTTGTTTTCTTTATCTTATATTTTTTTATGGGACACTGTTTATCAAGAGACTGCGTGAAAATGCTTAACATTTCGTTCCATGCTTCATCAGCAGTTTGGCATTGTTCAAATTTTGTCCAGTCCGAATTTATAATGTCTTCTTTGAAAATATTCTCATCAAACGTCCTGTAAGACCTTCCCATAAATTATGAGCTTTGATGAACTTTCTTATATTTGCCAAATACTGTAAAAATTGGGGTATGATCACTAACATGTATTTTCAGAAGCCCTTCTATTTTTCTGTGTATCACATTTGTTATTAACCAGTCAATACAGGTACTCGATTTTTCACAACTCCGTGTATCTTCATTTATAATCTGTTTCAGACCTTTTATTTTTAACCATGGTTTAAATTCTTTGACTAAGTTATTACCCCGCTCAAGCCAGTTGATATTTATATCCCCTATTATAGCAACATGCCTCCTTTGAGTATCAATTTTTTCAATCATTTCTTTTATCTTGGTCACCCCAGCTTCTGGGTTTCCATCTCTTGGACAGTAAATAGATGCTACAAACAAATCCTTCTGGTTTTTTAGTTTAAATTTTAACCATATCGCTTCCATATCGATTGTTGAAATATTCATGTCATCTATATTTATGAGATCCACATTCATGTTTTTCCTATAGTAAATTGCAACATCACCTCCCTTTTTAACTTCACCGTTTGCAGGATTAATCCAAGTTCTATCCATTCTTAGGATATCATACTCCTCTAGTTCAACCATTTTGTCATGAATATTTCCGGACAACCATGTCTCCGAAACACATATTATGTCAAATTTGTCCCTAAGTTGAATCCTGATTAATTCCAATTTTGCTAGGAGACTACAGGCATTTATATGGCAAAGTTTCAAGCCCTTGACCTCCTGTACTTGTTCTATGTTATACATTCAGATTTTGAACACATATACTCACTATTAGCGAACTCGTCTACTGGAATACTCTTACTTAGATTCATTATAATACGTGAGAAAACGGTAGTATATGCCTTTCTCGGTTTGCGCCTGATCCTTTTAGGTCAACATCTCCAGGCTGCTGAGCATTACCACCAATAAAATGAGGAAGCTGGAAGACCAAAGGACTTCAGGCTACAGAGGCCTTTACTGAGGATAAGGATTCTCCAGTGGCGTCAGAATAGGGGGGGGGGGCAGGAGGGCGACTGCCCACCCCCCCCCCTTTTTTTGCCAGCCCAAAAAAGTCAGCAGTTTCAAATTTTACTTAAAAGTGTGTAAAACCTGTCTTGACTTTTCAGCATCAACAAAATGTCTAAGTCTAACTTTTTAGCATGCAACAACGGCTAAGCCTTGACTTTTCACTATCAAGAGATGTCAAAGTCTGACTTTTTAGCATGCAATGATGGCTAAACCCTGACTTTTCACTGTGGAAAAGTGTCAAAGTCTGACTCTTTAGCATACAATGATGGCTTAGCCCTGACTTTTTACCATGGAAAAGTGTCAAAGTCTGACTCTTTATGGCAACAATGGCAAAGCTCTGACTTTTCACCATGTCTATGTCTGACTTTTTAGCATGCAATGATGGCTAAGCTCTGACTTTTCAACATGACAAAGTGTTAAAGTCTGACTTTTTAGCGTGCAACAATGGCAAAGCTCTGACTTTTCACCATGGCAAAGTGTCAAAGTCTGACTTTTTAGCATGCATTAATGGCTAAGCACTGACTTTTCACCATGGAAAAGTGTCAAAGTCTGACTTTTTATAGACCTTTTTCAGATCCATGGTATATCCAGAGGAACAGGCAAATGTTGAAGTCTGACTTCATACCAAGAAAAAAGTCAGCAATTTTTCAGTTTGCTCAGGTTTCCCTCCCACCACCCCCCCCCCCCTCCCCACACACTTTCAAAACGTTCTGACGCCGCTGTTCTCTGCATGCTACTATCACACCAGCACTGTAGTCCTGAACAGAGATTAATGATTGCTACCACCATATCGCAATGCTTTGGATCATCTGCATCCACAAGTCAAGGAGACCTTGGACAATAATGGAAAATGATAGACTATGAGTACTACTATAACCGAGAGGACTTACTGCTATGAAAGCGAGAAAGATTGGGATAAAAATGTATTGGTACGTTGTTGTTTGCTGCACGAGAGTCTGTTCAAGAATCCTTGGGATTTAGTCCTTTTGAGTAAAGTTTTGGTCACAGTATACAAGGTCCATCGAAGGTATTAAAGGATCATTGGTTAGGGGATAATCCTGAAAACAGCAATGGCTTGGATTATGTTTCCAAAGTTAGGACTAGGGTAGTTTGGGTTTGTGAGTTAGCATGTGAAAATCTGAAAGAAGCCCAAAGGAAGATGAAGGACCAATTTGATATGAAATCCCAAGAATGTGAATTCTCAGTGGAAGACAAGGTCCTGGTGTTGCCACCCACTATTGAGCATTCTCTCAAGGCTCGCTATCATGGTCCTTATGATGAAGTGCAAAGAATTGGTGAGGTGAACTATATTGTCAAAACTCCTGACCAAAGACGATCTACTCAGTTGTGTCACATCAACATGTTAAAGCCTTACTATGACAGAGAAAATTCTGACAGTGTAAGGACAGTTACATGGTGTATGAAGGCACTTAGTGATGAGAAAGAAACAACTGATTTAGTACCTACAGACTACAATGTGAAACTGGACAACTCAAATGTTCTAGGAAATCTAGATGCAAAGTAAGGGCACCTGCCTCCAGCACACAGGGAGCAATTGAGCACATTGCTCCAAGAGTACCAGGATGTTTCTCCTAATGTTCCTAGTCAAACTAATATTACCATCCATGATATAGATGTGGGAGAAGCTCTACCAATCAAACAATATCCCTACAGAATTAGCCCACAAAAAGCTGAGAAAATGAACAAAGAGGTATCTTAAATGTTAGAGAATAACATCATTGAGCTAAGCAACAGTGACTGGTCATCACATTGTCTAGTTGTACCTAAGCCACATGGCTCTCTTAGATTTTGCACTGATTTTTTCCGCAAAATAGATGATCTCAGTAAGACAGATTCATATCTTATTCCAAGAACAGATGACTGCACAGACAAAATAGGCAAAGCCAAGTATATCACCAAGTGTGATTTAATCAAAGGTTACTGGCCTGTTCCTTTGAGGGACAGAGCAAAATGGGTGTCTGCTTTTGTTACTCCTGATGGTCTGCACCAATACAAAGTGATGCCATTTGGTATGAAGAATGCTCCAACAACTTTTCAAAGAATGATAAATTAGTTTGGAAAAAATCATTCCCTTTTTGTCCTCCGTGTCTCTTCCTCATGGAGGTGTGCGGTACGGTGGCAATCGGAAAGAGCCGATCACGTCGCTTACCAGAATGATAAATTAGTGTTTGAAAGGTCTGCCAGGTTTGGAGGTGTATGTTGATGATATTGTCGTTTACAGTGACACCTGGGAAGAACATTGTGCAGGCTGCAGTTTGTGTTAGAGAACATCAAACAAGTACACCTAATTCCAAACCTGACGAAAAGTGAGTTAGGACAGGCAAAGGTAATCTTGGACATGTTGTTGGTCTGGGTCAGGTTGTACCAGTCAAAGCCAACATCAAGAGTATTGTTGAATATCCAGTTCCATCAAACAAGAGAAGTCTGATGAGGTTTCTTGGTATGGCTGGATATTACAGGACATTGTTAGAATTTCTCTGACATTAGTCCTCCACTTACAAACCTGTTAAAGAAAAAACAAAACTTCATCTGGTCCAAAGAGTGTGATGATGCTTTTGATAAAGTGAAATGTATTTTGAGTTCTTGGACCTGTTTTGATGGCTCCAGGCAAGAATTTCGTTTTGATGGTTGATGCAGGTGACCATAGGTTAGCTGCAGTGTTACTGCAAAATGATGACAATGGTGTTCATCACCATGTATGCTACTTTTCAAAGAAGTTCACTTGTCACCAAATGAACTATTCAATTGTTGAAAAGGAAACTTTGGTATTAGTGTTGGCCTTATAACACTTCCATGTTTGTGTGTCTTCCCCTGCAGATGTACTTGGTGTAGACAATGTCTGTGCTAATGCATTGTCACAAGCTTCTTAGATGTTTCCTTTGATTATGTACACACTATCGTAATAAATGTAATTGTGACAAAAGGTGAATGTATGTTGTAGAATGCCATATAGTACATTTTATAATATACATCAGTGAGGCTACTTTGTCTAAGTTGATATGACATTTGAACGACCGTTACCTCGCAGGAATTTGCTCATCGCACCTTCAAAATTAACATTCTCGTTCAATGGTTTATGGGGTGACTTCAGTAGTCCATCCTGTTTAAAAATTCAGAAATCTAGATCTAGACCTATATGCAGACATTATAGTGCCACATTAATCCAATATAGCTGACTGTTTCTTTAAAATCAATGAAAGCATTCTTAAAGCACTTTGTACCCCCATGAAAAGTTACAGAACGTTTGTAAACCATGCCATTTGGTCTGTCAACATGGATTACTGGTGTCTCAAACAGTCTGAACTTTTTTGGCATTAGGACAATGTTCTCAGCTTTTCTTGACTTATTATACATAAAGTTTAGAAGATGGGCCTCCCTACGATCTTTAAGAAGAGGTACCTCCGCCATTCTATGAAGGTTTTTAATAGATGTGTAGGGGTTTGCATTATTTGAAGAGTGTCAGTGAACTTAGCTGGGGCAGCATCATAAAGAACATCTCCATAATCAAAACAAGAGCTAAATGTGCATTATCAAATAGAAATATTGGCCTTTAAAGACCAAATGAGCAGGTGGACGCCTTTAAAACTAAATACAGTGCAAAGGTCTGCCAATAATTGATAACTATGATGACAAGGAAGCCCCCCTGGAGGGAGGGAGGGAGGGAGGGAGGGAGGGAGGGAGGGAGGGAGGGAGGGAGGGAGGGAGGGAGGGAGGGAGGGAGGGAGGGAGGGAAGGAGGGAAGGAGGGAGGGAGGGAGAGGGAGGGAGGGCGGGAGAGAGGGAGGGAGGAAGGGAATCCATGACTCGGGAAGGACCTGCATTGATTGGCTATTCAAAGGCATATTCCTCTGTCAACACTTAGTTCATGGATCAGTGCACACATATATACCTGTAGGGGATTCAATTGCCAATCCCCTACAATGCCTACATACAAAATGATTTTGCCTCATGGATGAGTGCACACAGACCTGTCTGCATGCTGCCTGCCCATGTGGTCCAAAAAACCTTTGTTCCTATATACACCAATAAAGTAGGTCAAGCCAATATCTGGTGGTAAATGACATTAGAAATGATTTTACAAAACAATATCATTTGACTGGGTCTTGACTGATTCCTAAAACAAAGTCATGAACCATTTTGACCTCTGTTTGTGTGTAAATATGATGAATAAAATATCTTCTCATACACCTACTGCTTCCCCCCCCCCCCCCCCCCCCCATTATGAGATTTGGCAAAAATACATGAATAGCACAACAAATATACATTTCACCTTAATAATGACACTTTCTAGGGTGTAAGCAACTGTCAGTGCCACATATGGAGATGGTAAATGTTACACTAATGCTGAATGTAAATCAATATTGAGTAAACATGTGTTTGGGTATGCACATTTCACCATAACCCCCCCCCCCCCCCCCCCCCCACACTTTCAACAAATACCTGAATATCTCAGTAAATATAGAATCTACCTGGAAAATTCCACTTCCTAGCACCTACTGTTTTTTTATTCTCTTTCTAATGAGGCATATCATATTATGATTGAATTAGTTTTACAGGTAGAAATATGTCCATAAAGGAGTTCTTAAAAATGGATCTGTGACTCAAAAAGTCCCCCCAAAACTTAAATCTCTTATTTCAAAAAATCCATGTCAAAATACTAAATACTAAAACTGTAATATATTGTATGGTCATAAAAGCTTCTGTCCAAAACAGAAAACATATTCCTATCTCTACTTAGTGAGCTATAAAAAGCAAAAATGTGGTCAGGTCACTTAGTGACTTTACAAGCAGTTGTACTACAGTAGGCTATAGCCATAACCTAAAGACCAACCTTCCACCTGCTAATTATGTCATGGTTGGATTAGCATTTCTTTCCATACGATAATATAGCTCATACGAAATAAGGACATGGCTACTCCCTCCACATGAGCGATGCTATTTTAAATGACAGGTTTAGAATTGTTCCTAACCACCGTAACTATAGTGCACTGTCTGGTAGACCCTTTATGAAGTTTGATTTCACCGTATGCATAGCAAAGCGTTCTGTTTTCATCATACAAACTATATAATGGATGGGATGTAAACATTTATTTGACAAATAAGTATATACATTTACATGATCCACCTGGTGAACAGTCGGATTATCACAAATACTCTAAGCGAGGAATGAACTTATTGGACTATATCTAGTCTGCTATAGACCTTGTAGTTGGGAAAAATACCAATGTATAAAAGTATGTGGTATTCTTAGTAATTCAAGATGCGAATCATGCGCCTACAAAATAATATAAGTCTAAGTACTCTTTTATTCTAAATTTATCTGGATGTACGCTTTACAAGACGAAATGGTTAAAATATCACAGGTTTATCTTCTACATGACATAACTTTATAGCATTTCATGAAGGAAAAACATTTTTTTGAAGATGTGAAGATACCACAATAATATGAATTATACGATTCAACTATACAGGACAAGGAATCACTTTTTTGCTACATCTTATTGGGCGCTGTAGTAAGAGTTGTAGTTTAGTCGTAGTAGCAGTTCTTGCAGGTTAGGTTGGTTACCACGCCTCACCAATTTGCTGACCACTGTAATGATAAAACGACTTCATCAAAATGTACATCAAAATGTTTTATAGAGTATCATTTATAAATATTTGTTTATGTTGTCTCACTTTTACTGATCAGGAGTAGGGATTCTGTTTATCACAGAGTCGCAAAATGATATTCATACGTTCCTCCGTACCACGGGACTTGTTTTAAAATGGCATTTTCAATTATTTTCAGGTAAATGATAACATTAAGGAGACATAGTGAGTGTGTCTGAATCTGTTCCGAGGTGTTTCTGTCAGAAATATTCACCGAGTTCGGAGAACGAGGCGAATATTTCCGATAAAAATTTCCGATACAATTCATAAGACAGGAAGCTACCCACAGATGATTAAAATGGCTGAAGAAAAGTCAACTCTGATCATATATTTTTCCTGTGTTCCATAAAAACTGAAACTTTGTAAATCTAGGATTGTCTGACACACCAATTCTATTCTGTTGTTAAATAGACTTGAGTCACAGACTTATTGAGATATGGTGCTGCCTGAATACCTGTACATGTATGTAACATACTTTTGGGGTAAGGTAGAGAATAGGGATATATTCTTACCTTTGAAGAGGAACCTTGCGTAGTCCTTGAATATCTTGAAGGCGTGACATATGTTGTCGTAGGCGGGGTGACTTATTCCCTCCTGCTCAACATACCGCCATTCATGCGAGATGAGTTGCTTTCGGAACTTGAGGATCATTTTGAAAATCTCCTTGATGATTTTCATTACTGGCTCGGCTTCCTTACTCAGCAAGCATCTGTTTATGTTTGTGAATGGGGAAAACATATTAAAAGCGGGCTATCATCAACTGTCAAATTTCATCATATGCAGGGATATCAGTTGGGGTCAGATAAAATAGGGTAGGAATAGTTTCTATCTGGAATTTGTTGACTCAGAGAGACCTGGAAAACATGGTTCAACACGTCGGTCTCAGCTTACAACGTGGGACTGTCGGCCCAATCAATATCATCTTTGTTTGAACACGAGGAAAACCATTTTTATATATTGAATATGAAAAAAGTATTTCATAAACAAATGGAAAGGCTGCCATCTCTGGTATAGCATACCCTTCATGGATGCCGATATTTATGAACCATCGCCGAATGAGTGGCGCCCCCCTGGGGTTTGGCTATCAATTATCAATTATCAATGAGTTGGTCCCCCGACTTTTGAAACTAGTACACTATGTTCCAAGTATTGTTATGCCTCAATTAAACTGGCGTTAAATTTTGATATATATTCCAGCAATTCTATGCTTACAAAAGGTAAATGGGCAGCTGACAGTGGGCAGCTCCCTTTTGTATGACATGCTAAGATTCTTATATACGGAGCGGATCCAGAGTTTGGCACGGTAATTCTCACCTGCTGACGCATTTATCAAGGTAGTTAGTGTGGCAACGGTGGAGGTCATCGATGGAGGTGACGTTTCGTGACATATATTCTTGGAACTCTTGCCATGTGACGTGTATGAGTTGGTTAGCCATGTATCCTTGTATGACCTTGACAAAATGCTGCATCTCGTGACGACACAACTGCAGACGTCTAAACTGAGCCGATGCGCTTGCTTTGTTGATGATTGCTGTGTGGAAGCCATATGAAACAAACCGTTATGCAAATATACAGACATACATGTATTCATACGATGGTGGGAACGTGGTGCTATAAGATTTGAAAAAAAAAGTGTACTAACGAAACTGATTAAGAGGAGTCGCTCTTGTAGTGGACTGGACACTTAATCTGAGCGAAAATGTACGGGTTACCTGGCTTCACTAACAAAAAAACGAGTGTGTGTTAAATCGACACAATTTCAATGAACCTCTCAGTGTCTCCTAATTTTGAAAAAGATATTTTTTACGAAAAGCCATCTTGTTATCTCAATGTAAAATAATGTTGTATGTAGATAAACTAACCAAAGACAGTGCCGCCCCCTGGTGGTTTGGTGGACTACCACTTCTTCTATATTGCAGCCTGTCATAAGCTCACCTCCGCCTTGCTAGGTCAGAGTTGTAATGGAATTTTATATAACAAACACGTTCTATCAATTTGTACGTGGCTAGATCTTACATCTACACAGTAGGTGCAGCAACCGCGGAATGGTGATAGTTGGAGCTGTCATCCCTTTTTATAGTATTGTACCATGTGACCTCTCTCGGCCAATCAGATTGCAGATGTCGTTTGCGGACGACATTTGTTTTTGTTCTTTTGTCAGGGCTCTAGTATCATTGACAACCGTGTCAACAGATACATTTTGGGTCCCTGTGTGTTTTTGAGACCAGTGTGGGCCACAAAGGGGGTAGCGGTTTCATCTATGAGAATCATCAGGCTGCATTCTACTAGAAACGACCGTAAAGACGATCGTTTCGGGTGCGGTAGCCAATTAAGGGTAAAAAATGGCTTTTGTCAACAGTCAGTCTGGTTGAAAAAAAACAAACACGTTCTATGAAGAAGAGAATGGCTTATTTCGAAGGTAAATTACACACTAACATCTTTATGAAACACCTAGTGGAGAAATCTATACCAGATATACGTAAATATAACATTTATAGAGGGAACATCTCAAAATCACTTTCATCACAAAGAACACATATGCAGCCATATTCATCTTACCGGGAAGATAAATATCCATTAATAAATATTCCTTGCCCTTGGAATTCCTTCACCACATATAGATCTGAAAATGCATGTAAAAGATGCGTACCGTCCCTCTTTAGGCGGTGCCAAACGTCCTTCAGGACCCAGACGGCGCGTTTGAGCTGCAGCATGAAGGAGAAGACTCGGCAGTACTTGACAAGCGCGCCTTCCGTCACCACAACGTTGACCGGCCAGTCCACCTGTGAATGAAAGTGCATGAAGTCAGATTCAGCGTAAGATCAACCAGACTGGGACTTCTCAGATATACATGAACGGTGTTAGCCATAGGGTCTGATATTCAGTTAACTTCTAAGAAATTCAAATATTCAGTTGTTAAACTAAAGAAAAATATCATATACCGATGCACGTATTTCTTACAGTCTCAAACCTCGGCTAAGCAAGTAGTATAGATTTGTAAAATAATTACAGAGTGAGCAATACTTAGAGATCTCACCCCATGTAACATTATTTATTGATAAAGGAGGGAGGGAGGGAGGGAGGGAGGGAGGGAGGGAGGGAGGGAGGGAGGGAGGGAGGGAGGGAGGGAGGGAGGGAGGGAGGGAGGGAGGGAGGGAGGGAGGGAGGGAGGGAGGGAGGGAGGGAGGGAGGGAGGGAGGGAGGGAGGGAGGGAGGGTGTCATCCATGAATGGGGAAGGGCTTGCATCAATTGGATATTTAAAGCCCTACTACTCTGTGAACTCAGCAGTTTATGGATCAATGCACACATATATTTAGCTACCTGAGGGCGATTTCAATTGGCAATCAACAATACATATGAAAACGTTTTCAGCCTCATGGTTTCAGACCTTAATGGATGAGTGCACACAGACCTCTCTTACCATGTGGCTCACTGGGGGGGGGGGGGGGGGGGATCTTTGTTCCTATGTACACCAATAAAGTAGGTCAAGCCAATATCTGGTGGTAAATGATATTGAAAATAATTCTATAAACTAATATCATCTGAATGGGTCTTGACCGATTCCCAGAACAAAGTTATGAACTATTTTGACTTCTATTTGTGTGTAAATATGCTGAATGAACCATCCACCCATGCACCTGCTGCCTCTCCTCCACTCCCATTATGAGATTTGGCAAAAATACATTTTTTTAATTTTTTTTTTAATAAATTTTTTTTTCGACTATTGCTTTCACCTGACCAGTGTTTTTCCAAAGTAACAGTCACACGACTGTGTTACAAGTGGATCAGTGTACAGGTTATTCCGTTCAACATATATTACATAGCATACAATAGAATGTCAATACAATTGTTATATTATCATCATTATACACTGCAGTTATCCAAACAATTGGAATTTTTCTATCCTCCATTTTTTGTCACAGATTTTACAATTAAGTCCTGGGAATTCCCCATTTGATTCTTCGCTAATTTTGAATCTTTTCATTATATCTACTCATCGTCATTGCCAGGACTCGATGGGTCGTTCGACCATAATTTTTCATATATTACTTTGATCATTAGTCAAACACTTCATTTCTTACCGATTTTTAATTCTGTCCTTTGTTCAGTCTTCGTATATTCTGTATTTGTTTTATCTCTTGCCTGTTTATCTTCTAATTGGTCGCTCGACCTCATCTTCTTTTATTTCATACACCTATTTATCATCAAATATACATTTCACCTAAATAGTGACACTTCCTTGGGTGTATGCAACTATCAGTGCCACTTATGAAGATGTCACACTAATGCTGAATGTAAATCAATATTGAGGAAACATCTGTTTGAGTATTCCCATTTCACCCCCCCCCCCCCCCACACTTTTAAGAAATACTTGAGTATCTCAGTAAATATAGAATCTACCTAGAAAATTCCACTTCCTAGCACCTACTGTCTTTTATTCTCTTTCAAATGAGGCATATCATATTATGATTCAACCAGTTTAAGGCGTAGAAATATGTCCATAAAGGAGTTCTTAAAAATGAACCTGTGACTTAATATATCTGTCAGGATAAGAAATAATGGTATGCATCGAAAATATCTAAAGATACCTCATAAATGCGGCTTCAAACACTCTTTCTGTTGTCTGCTCTTGTATAATTTTTTTAAGAAAACATTTTTTCAAGCTATAAGACGTTGGAGCAATACTTTATTATTTTCCATTGGATACAATAAATCCGGCGTGACTATGCTATGAGGAATTTTGATGAAAGAATTAAATTACTCTTACCTTGTAAGTAAGCTCCAAGCAGTCTAAGGCGTCTGGTGCTGTTCAAACACAAATCAAAATGAGTTACAAGGGCTATTGCCAAAGAAATCTTAGTCTGCAAGAAATACACATGATTCTTTTCATTTCTATTCCTGGATAAACAATCTTTGATGTAGTCTACCATCCATCCTAAATCTAAATACAGTGACTCACTTCTGAATAGGTAATTATCCGATTACTTACCTTTGGTAGAAGTATGAAGGAGAATTAAGGTTCTTGCGAGCCTAGGGACACTTTTGAGTGCCCTAGGTGACCAGGGAGATAGCAACGCGTAGTAATCCAGTCGTAAGAGTGCGTATACCAGGAATAATTAACATATTGGGGAAAAAATTTATTTTCTAGCTAGGGATTTTTTTTTTTTTTTTTTTTTTTTTTATATATGTGGCTGAATGGGGTTGGTTGGTGGGTCCCTGGTCACCTAGGGCACTCAAAAGTGTCCCTAGGCTCGCAAGAACCTCAATTCTCCTTCATACTTCTACCAAAGGTAAGTAATCGGATAATTACCTATTCTTACTCGCACTAGGGACTACTTTCTTCGTAGCCCTAGTCGACCTGGGAGATATTTAAAGCCACTTAATGAATTTTTTCCCCTTTTTTTTTTTTTTTTTTTTTTTTTCATATATTTGACATAAGGCGGTTTTTTGTTATGCTTTTATTAAGTAAAATGCATCATCCTTTGTCAACAAGGTACATAAAGGGCACCAATACCTTGTTTTACATAATGGTATGTCACCATACAATGGTATGCTAAATACAGGTAATAACCCTCTTTCTTTTTTTGAAGGTTATTACTTACACAGGTATTAAGGATACAACATGAGATCATTTATCCTTATATCATAGCTGCTTTAGTGGTAATCATCATTATCACATATTGATGATTGAGTATTCTTGTATAATGTCACTTTTTTAATATCAAAAAATGACATATATGGCATATAAATGGTAAAGAAGCGATTCTTACCAATACAAAAGTATAAAAAATATCTAAGTGTTTTGTTTCTCTCTATATTGAGACAATTCACTTGTATCTGTCATGTTCATTGAGAAATAATATTCTCATGGTTAAGTAGTATTGGCCTAGCTAAGGGCTTAGCCTATCACAATCATTGTATCACCATTACCTCCTTATTGTCCATTTGGGACATATAAGGCTTAATCACAATATCACCATTATCTCCTTTTATACCATTTGGGTATATTAAAGGGACGACTCATAGGTATTCATGATTGACCTAGTGGAATCTCTTAAAACTATGCTATTATAGATAAAATCACTGCATATTTTCTAAAATCGCATTTCCTACTGTTGTGTTCTTCTTTGGTTCTATAGGCTTTTTATAGTGCCTTGCCATTGTCTTTTCGTTTTTCCAAGAACCGTACGTTAATAGCACGTTAGTGTCTATTCCCAGACTCGCTGCTGCTGATGTTCCTGCTCCTCTTGTAGAGTGTGCAGAATATTTAGCTGTATTAATACCTGCTGATTTTAATACTTTTAAGACATATCTGGAAATCGTATCCCGATGTACTGGTTTGTGTGGTTTTCTATAGGAAATGATTAATGTCTGATCTTTCCTAATATCTTCTGTTCTCTTTATGTAAGCTTTTAGTGTTCTTACCACGCATAGTCTTTTATTTTCTTCGAATGGATCTAACGTTATCGTTTGGAGAGGTTGGCCTGTCCTCGCGGTTTTCATTAATTTCGTTAATGTAAATCGCGCCTGATTTTTGTCTGTGAAATTTAATTTGTCTAGGGACAGTGCTAATACCGCCTGTCCTCTCTGTCCCGAAATCAAGAGGAATAGGACCACTAATTTCTGGGTGAGTTGTTCCAAGGATAAATGTTTTGTCTTTCCCAAATTTGACAAAAATTTGAAAACGATTCCCACGTCCCAAAATTCAGAATATTTGGGCTGTGGGGGATTTCTGAGGTATGCAGTTCGCACTGCTCTGCATACCCAGAAATCCTTGCCTATTGTATCTCCATTTTCTAATCTTGGAAGCAAGATTGATAATGCACATCTAGCAGCGTTCACTGAGCCATAGGCATAGTGTTCGTCTGACAACGATTTTAAGAATTTACAGACTTGGAAATTTGTTGGTTTTAATTGACTGATATTTTGGGAAATACAAAACGTACGCCACTTGACAATGTATGTGTTGTACGTTCTTTTAGTGGTTTCCTGCTAAGATTCCATAAGGAATTTGGCAGTATCCCTGTCACAACCCTCCTTTTGAATCAATTTCTGTTCTAAAGTAGCGAAATAAGTAGGCCTATTCCTTGTGGGAAATTTTCTACCTGTGATTTCGGGAGAGAGAGGTTCTTTTTCTTTCTCCCAATCGTCTTTCGGTAAATCGCCTGGTTGATTAACGGGGCGTACCAAACCGCTGACGGCCAGTTTGGGGTGACGATGATGAATCTTTGTGGTCTGTCTCGTCTGGCCTTCCGAAGGACACGTAATACTAGGCTGGAAGGTGGAAAAGCATAAGCATTTAAGCCTTCCCAGGAAAATGAAAATGCATCGACATATGTACATTGCGGGTCTGGCTTCCATGAAGCGTATATGTCACATTTTTTGTTCATAAATGAAGCAAAAAGATCGATTTCTGGTTGGCCAAATTGTTTAACGATTTTCTGGAAAATTGTATCAGACAGAACCCATTCTAGGTTATCTTTAAATACTCTAGATGCTTCATCGGCCAGGCAGTTCAACTTTCCTGGTAGGTAGGAAATTGTTACCCAATTTCCCAACGATTCCGCCCATGTCCATATCTTTTCCGCGATTTTATCGCATTGGGGTGATCTTACTCCTCCCATTTTTGACACATAGCACAGTGCTGTTGTGTTATCTGTTTGGACATGAATTGATGTGTTTCCTTCTTTAAAGAAACTCGTTAAACCGAGGAAAATCGCCTCAAGTTCTAGAACGTTTATATGATTTTCTTCATTTACGTCCCAACGGCCTCCTATTGAGGTGCCGTTATGGTGAGCGCCCCACCCTTCTAGGCTGGCGTCGGTGGAAATCGAGAATTCGCAGTCGTCTGTGTGAATTTTTCTATCAGAATTCGTGATATGTGATAACCACCATTGGATATCTGATACGCCATTTTGTGATACTGTCATTATCGCATCAAAATTCCCTTTGTTTGATGCCAGTGCATTATTCTTATCGGTTTCTAACCTCTTTACGTGGGCGAGACCGTAGTCTACCCCCGGGGAGTATGCGATCATTAACCCAATTACTCCTGCTACCTGTCGGATTGTAGGCGATTTTGCGATTAATAAATCGTTGGCCATGTTTTGAAATTTGGATCTTTTTTCTTCATTCAATGTTAAGTTCATTTCAGCGGAGTTGAAATTGAAACCAAGAAAGTACAATTGTTTTGATGGTACCACCACTGATTTTTGGGGGTGGATAACGAACCCCAGTGTATCAAGTGTTATCGCTAAGCGTTTTACCGCTTCAAGACATTTATCAAACGATTCTGCCATGACGAAAGAGTCGTCAATATAACCAAAGCACTGTATCCCATCTTTTCTTAAATTTGCAAACACTGGTGTAAGGAGTTTCGTAAATATTCGAGGGGCGCATGCCAGTCCATTTGGTAAAACCGTAAATTGATAAAGCTGGTTGTTCCAAAAGAATCTTAGATATTTTCTATCAGATTTTGTGATCGAAATCAAATAATACGCATCTTTTAGATCGATTGATGCCATAAAATGATCCTCTTGCATCATTTCTACGGCTGTATTTAAAGATGCCATTTTGAAATGTTGATATTGAATGAACTTATTAAGTTCTGTAAGATCAAGTATTATTCTGATGTTATCATTCGGTTTTGGGCGAGTGAAAATGTTTGAGATCCATTGATCTTCTGAAAAAACAGCTTTTTCAATAACATTTTTGTTTAACATTTTTTCAATCTCACAATCAACTTTCGCTTTTTCTTCACATGAAAAACGGTAAGGTTTTGGGATCTTATGTTGTTTCGGATTAGATATAAACGGAATTTTTATACCTTTGATTGAATAAAAAATCCAATTATCGTTTGTATGTGATTTCCACGTTTTTGAGTAAAAACGTGTTTGACCAGCTATGAATTCATTTGGCGTATTTCTTATTCCCCAGCTAGAAAGGGTGTCACAAACCTCTATTTCTTTTTCTGTTGACTTTGTTGTTGTTGGTTTTGTTGTTGGTGTTGGTTTTGTCTGTTCTGACGATAACCTTACCCATTTCCGTGCTGTTGTGGGCCATTGTAGTTCCAAGCACGGTTGTTTTGGAAGTTCCCGTTGTTGTTTTGGTTCTGGAACCTGGGGTTGAACTGTTGATTTCTGCGAAACCCCATGTTATTCTGTTTTCGCGGAGATTTGTGTTGTACTTTTTTCTGTGCTTCGGTTTTTTCCGGTTTGGAAAAAATGCGTTTCATCATTTTTCCGTCCTTATCCGCTTCCTTTACAGATGCGTGGACGGTTTCTCCAAATAGTGATTTTGTGTCTATTTTGGAATTAATGACCGTGTCCGCTGTGTCTTTAGCAAGTTTCCCCCGGAAAGCTTCTCTCCTCCGCCGGACAATTGCTGTGTTTGCGTAAAACAAAAGTCGCACTGCATCCACAGTTGACGCTGACGCTTTGTTAAGCTCGGGGTCGTCCTCTCCACGTGCGAACGCAAGTTCAATGAAAGGTGTGAGGCATGTCATAGCTGCCATCATGGCTTGGGTGGCGAAAACTAGCTGTTGGTCACCCTTTTTGATACTGGTATCTACCTCTTTACTTATTTTCAAAGTCTCTTCCATAATTGGTACAGTCATGTTGTTGATGTTTTCCGGAGGGGAATGTTTTTCTATCAATTCCTTTCCGGCACGCATGTTGGATGTTGTATTTAAGAACGAGTCAAACATCTTGGCCAGTGTCGGATGTATAGCGTCTGAGCCTGGCTTTTTGTTGTCCTCGGCTATGGCCGTAATGGCGGCCGAGGTTATGAGTCCTGGTTTCGCATCGGAAAACAAGGGGACCTCCTTTTCTGCATTTTCGGCTTTTTCCGGGGCAATTGTCTCAGAACTTGCAGGTAATCCGATAGAACCTTTATCCGAAGCGAGGAAAAGGTCTAAATCATCACAGTGTGGATTAATCGAATAATCCGGTTCAGTGTCCAGGGGAAAGTTCCAAACTGTGTGTGAGGACTCGTCCCTTTGTCCGCCATCTTGGTTTTCGTGCGTGTTTTGGTATGCAAACGTTTGTAAATCCGGAACTTTTTGTTTTCCGGGGTATGCACTAGCAGAGGTAACGGTTGATGTTGGCATCTTCCTTTTCCTCAGTCGTCTTCGTCTCAGGAATTCTAACTCCTCCTCATCTGGTGGGGAGTCTGAGTCCGAAATCCGAGGTACAAATTCTTTGTTATTGTCGGCGGCCATCTTGGAATTATCCGGTTTGGAGTTATCCGTTTTAGCCTTTTGTGCACACTGGATTTGCGTATCTTCTACTGGCAGAATCCTTTCATAAATCTTGGATTGTTGATCCAGAGTTTTTGCAGTAGACATAGTGTTTGTTTCAGAACCGTAGTCCACACTAGTCAATAATCCACGTACCGATCTGGTGTAGTTTGGTGGAATGCACGCCTCCGTAACGGCCTAGGCCTGGAGGTTCAAGTTGGCTCTGTATTAAGTAAAGGAAAAAACTGAATTAATTCATATTCAATTCACTAAGCAAGGCCCCGCGAGGCAATAGTGATTGTACAGAAAATGCCAACTTGATTAAATAGTTTGAAAAAGTAGTTAAAAATAAGAGAAAACTATATTTACCTGGCACCGCTTCTTAACACGTCCGTTCACTCCGGGTATGCGCGCGGGACTGGATTACTACGCGTTGCTATCTCCCAGGTCGACTAGGGCTACGAAGAAAGTAGTCCCTAGTGCGAGTAAGAATTACCGGTACTTTATTCATGTGGAAACTGTTTAAAATATGTTCCAAACTTTAAATACAGCCCATTTTGACACAATTATTTACAAAGTGTCTATAACTGGGCCTCATTCACAACAATTATGTTGTCAAGGGACTCAATGATTTTGAAGTAATTGCCAATTTTACTATGTACATAGAATGCTTCATTCTAAAGTTTTATATACCGTTGTGTCACTGAAGTTAGTTGCTCCACCCCATAGCGTAACGCCTCCACCAACATTGTATAGTCAAGAAAATGAGAAGCATAAATTTGAGTAAAACAATGGCGACTTTGCATGAATAATTGGACTGAACCTAAAAGTGGATTAAAATTCATTCTCTGAAGCACCCCTTCCCATCATCCCTTCAACCCTGCTTCGTTAAAGTGAATGCGTATTCAGGCATCACGGGAAGTCGTTTGTAAGCATATATATCAACAGGGTTCTAACATCGACCGCTCTTGCTTTGTGCACCATTCAGCGGCGCACTGCTAATTCTTCATATGAATAACATCTGATCTATTAAATTTCAGGGATGTCAGTTAGGATCAGGTTAAAAAAGTGGAAATATTTTTCATGTGTATTTTTCTTCCTCAGAGAGACCGGAAAAACTTGGATGATTTGTCTTTGTCGGTCATGGCATGGGGCTGAGTGTCTGTAGGGAGATCCAAACCACTGTTTTATTGCAGTAAATCAGGCTAAATCAATATCATCTTTGTTTGACGCAAGGGACCGCAATTACATATACTGAATGTGAAAAAGTGTATTTCCTCAGAAAAATGGAAACTGACATCTCTGAATCAATCGATACACTATGGAAATGGGGCGATCATGCAGTGTTATGCCCCAATATAAACCTGGTGGTGAATCCTTTTATTATCCATCGTATACAAAGCCCCCATTGAAAATGTATGGGGACTCAGTAAACCACTACTCATTATATAAAACCTGTCAGATACCATAACTGTGGTATACGGATTCTAACCTGTGGTATACGGCTTCAAAACCATGGTATACGGAAAAAATAGTCCTTTTTGCTATAGAGCAAAGAAATAGTCCCTATTGTTATACCCTTTAAAATGGCAATTACTGGGATTAATATATTCGAAAAGATGGATAATAAATGCAACAAACGATGATTTTGTGGACAGGCAGCTCTGTAAACCACTCGCGGTTGACCTCGTAATACACTCGCTAGCGCTCGTATATTACTACGCGTCAACCTCTCGTGGTTTACGGCCGCCTGTCCACAAAACCATCGATTATTGTCTATGTATACTACTGACCGTGGTGGTTGAGGATGGGCGGGATGTACTTGAGGGCGAAGCTGACGAGTCCCGCGTTCCGCGTATCACCATGAATGGAGGAGCGCAGTGCCCGACTCAACACGTTGTTCAGGTACATGGGGTTCAACATCTCGTAGGGCATCGGGTTCTGAGCCAGCTACATCACCAGAGGAAGAAGAAAGTATCAGTTACATGGTAATAAATTTGGTCTAAATTTTAAATGGTTAAAAGGCTAATCTTTAGTGACTCGCAGTGGCGAATAAACAGGAACTCGCTAACATATACTCTGAAGAACACTTACACTTTAATTTATTCCTAGAATACAATACCAGCGCAGTTTAGCACATTTATAACTACTTGTGCTATATAAAGGTTAAACTGGAACTATTATTTCACGTGACATCGGACTTTGTCGGCAACCAGGGCAATTTAGTCTCAGAGGCTAACCTCAGGGCAATCGATAATCGCACTCTCGTTCACTTCAATCTCCATGCCCAAGCATAGTTAACTTTGTCCCTATGTGCGGGAGAAACTCCAAGCGGATCCAACGGAATTTACACGTTTTATATGTGGTAGGTAATCACCTTTTCAAAGAGTTGCTCACTCAGTGACTGTCCAAACTCGCCGTCCTGCATGAGGAAGAAGCGGCGCAGGGCGACGAAGTGTGTATCTATCTCTAGCTCGCCCGTGTAGTAGCTCAGTAGGCTCTGGTTGACCAGCTGGATCCTGAAATATTTGAAAGATTGTGCAAAAACATTGATCATAAGCTAATATTTTCGTGGTACTTATATACATAGTTATTACCACAGGCACTTCCTTTTGTGATGAATTGATGGAATATATCGATGTTCCAACTAGTCTAGTGAACTACGTTATGCCGTAGAATGACATAGAGCATAAAATGATGTAACAAGAAAGGTATATTTCCGTTAGGTACAGCTTGACTTTCTAAAAGTATGCTAAATTCGTTGCGAGGCTGAATTGTGGGCGCTATGCAGGTAATATGAAGACGGATGATCTTCAATGATTACTGATTCCAACATCGATTCCAAAATGACGTTTAAGTCCACTATAAAGGTACGGGTATTTGAGTGCCAGTGGCCGGTCTCAGCAGGTCCTCGCATGGACCACAAGTGCGGTTCAGGTGGCTCCACCGACTGCAATTTCTGTCCGCCTCTTGTCAGTTGGTGATGTAGCAGTTTTTCAGGTTTTCATTATAGTGCCATATCTTTCATATGCCTACAATTCATTGATTCTCAGAGGTTTGCTTGGACCCTTTCGATAATTTACGATGGGAGATATTCCTTGTTAAATGCACAATTCCTTATTTCTATTAAAAGACGAGTATATTGGAAATACCAATGGTAGTTTGTAGCTGTCAGACGCGTAAAGGGTATAAAATGTTTACTCACTGAGTTGCCAGCGGTGCTTTGACGGACCTCTTGGTGAGCGAACCTAGCGAGATGTAGCTGTAGGCTGAGACGTCAGAGCGTGCGCTCATAGTATAGTCGCCCCAGCTCGCAAAGGTGGCGTCTGCCCCGATATTGTTCATCAAGTCCACGACAGGCACTTCATCTGAATGAAGAATATCAGAATTAATATACATCTCGGTCTCTGAGAGTATTGTGGAGGGAACTTATGTGATCATTTCACGCGTATTAATGATATAAATCTCACCCCACCTATCAATGACCTACAATTGATTGCAGTATATTCAAATTGGAATAATCAGACAATTCTCAATTAAATTATATATTGCTATGGGCCTTAGTTATGATACTTCAGTGGGTAGTTATGATTTAATATATAGAGAGAATACTGGCCAATAGATGAAGTACCTAGTGTACTGAAGTCCCGGTTGTACTCTTCCAGGTCAATCTCAGTCCAAGGTTCAGTATCGTAATCTTCGTGTTCCTCTGTTAAAAAAAATAAATTTGACAATCAAAAGCAATTAATATAGCACTAATTAAAATGAAGCAGACATAATGCATCAAATTTATCTTATGAAAGACCTTTTCACCAAAATACTTATTAACTTAACGTTTACATGCTGTAAATATCATTTTAATATGGTCATGTCTTCACAAAGGATAATGCTCCAGATAGAGTCTCGGAAATTTTAAAGATACCAATTTGACCTAACCGCCCTGATAAAGATATACTATAATTCTTCAGGAACACATAAATCATATACCAATGTTTATTCTTTTAAAGTAAAGTGAAATAGGAAAGTAGAGTGAAATTTGTAAATTACTATTCGTGGCTCTAAATAGAAGATTATAATAGACATGTACAAGATACTCACCCTGTAAGCTGGCGACTCGTGAGATTTTTCCTCTGCCAAAGTTCTCCCCATACAACAAGCGCTGTACAGTGGAGTCTGAAGAATGGCCGTGCACGTTCATGGCTTTGAACTTCTCCATTCTTATCTTGTCGTAATCAATATACTCAGATTCCTTGGTGGCGTATCTGTCTTTGTTCATGCTGACCACGGTTTTATTCCGTGGTTTCACCAAGAAGTTGCCAAAGTCCACTTCGTCAAATACAGTAGTTTCGGGGACGCTCTTCACGACGGGTTTGATAATCTCGTAATTTGAGATCATAGACATTTGTGAAGGGTGTCCAAACATGCTTCTCTGAACGACTCGGAGTTTTGGCGGTTCAGACTGCTGAGACGAGTGTCTCTCCATGTGCATCTTGATGAGTGTTTTCTTAGTGATTTGCTGTTCACTCTGCTGACTGACATGACGACCCTCGACTGTTTTCTTTCTTGCAATGGGCTGAAGCTCTAGGTCTGACTGAAGCGTAGCGCTCATACTGGTGCTCTTCTTGATACCCATGGGCTTAACCTCCTCAGTTGACTCCATCCCCACGTGAACATTATTAACCGCCTTCTTCTGGGGTATGAGGCCGAATTCAGCAGACGACATTTGCGTGGCAGTCATAGCGCGGCTCATTTTTACTGAAGACTTCAACTGAATGTCGTCTGCTTTAGTTACCTGTGAGACGTGAGGCTTGTAAAAGTCTAGACCTGCATCCTCACTCAGCGACATTTTGGCCCTGCTTGCCGCCCACGTTGTCATCTTATGGCGTTTACGTTCTCCGACCTGACCGCTCTCTCCTGGGGTCACTGACTCTCCCTCTCCGCCACCCGCCTTTCTCTGGCCGCCGTCAGCTGCATCTTCAACTCCCGTAGAGTCCTTGTCTTGCAGTTCCTCACGGGCCCAGCTGGGCATCTTATCTCTGTCGGCTTCCTCCAGGCCGAACGGGGCCATGGCCGTTTTCGCCCCCTCCTTGGCCCAGCGAGGTAGAAGGGGTTCAGACTCCTTTGTGGCATGCATATTATCGCTCATTTTTATTGAAGAGCGAGACTCGGTTCCATCACTCTCATCAGTCATGTGTTTGGGTTTACTTGGCAAATGCTGGACTTCAGTAGTAGGACTGTCGTGTCCACCTTCATCATCGGGTAATTCTTTTGTCTCTGTCGGTAGAGTTTCTGATATAGATTGCTCATGCGGGGTAGTTCCGTCTACTGGTGAAAGCCCAGTCTCATCTTCAGCATCAGAAAACACATCCTCATTCGTATTTTCCGAAACTAACTGCAATTCAATCATAAACAAGAATTTATAATACCTGTAAATTGTCTAGGAACTTCATTCAGCCACTTTGAACACAAGTAAGTAATCGTTTATGAGAATACATTCAGGGTGAAAATATAAATTTACGATATCAAAATAGTTTGTCTTACCAATACAAAATATATATTTCATATATAGAACTAAGCCTGAAGAAGGAGAAATAAAAAAACTATAATGCCGTCAAACTGACATATGCTCTCATAAGATACGAGTCCCATAACCAAACTAGTTTCGTGGTATACTGAATAGTGTCAATTTGTGGTATTCTAACGTTTACTTAATCTTACCTTGAGTGCTTCTTCTAGCACATCTTCATCCAGCTCAGGCACAAACGGTTTTGCAGATAGCTCAGCTTGCCATTTACTCTCGTCTTTTGTCAGGAACTCAATGCGTCTATGCTCGAGCCGGTGACGAGCTACTCTCCACAAGGCCTTCTGCTCCCGGTGAGCTACCTCGGCTGTCATCGTCTGATACTCTTTTATCAGCTCCTCCCTAAAGCGTCACAAAACATAGTTTGGTTCAGATTATATTTACGTGGTTTATCCAGAAGAAGTCATATAACCAAACACATAACGGATAATTCACATGGCTTTTGTCAAAGTGACAAGTTTGCAACTGTGGCAAAACAAGGGTCGATTCCATCCTAATGACATTATTTAGTGGAATAACAAAAAGGCTCTTTAAGATTTGTGATAATTTTACTTCAAGCATCAATTTGCTGGTTAGAATATTAAAATTGGTCCAGTAGTTGTTTAGTTACTTAGCTAAGTACTTTGTGCAAATATGGCAAAAATGGTCAGTCCTCCATACGATCCGACCGACTAATCCTGGCAGAAAAAGTTTCCTAAAACAAATAAAAGTACTTAAAACTTATCATTCAAATACTTTTTCTGTTTCTGATATTAGGCCTTCCTGGTTTAGCAAGAAAATGTTGTATTTTCTAGGTTCCAGGTGCATTTCCATGTCTTTTTTAAACAATTCTTTATGCTGTTGGGCGATAATATAAGTGCGTGAGTTTGACAGGAATTGGCTTAACCGTTTGCCAGTGGTCGTTAGGGGTGTGACGTAGGCGCCGCTCCCGAGAATCTGACAAACCTGGCCTTCTTGGCGATATCCTCCTCCACGGTCGCCTCCAGTAGCTCCTGGCGGTTGGTGGCAGCAATCCTAGCGGCATCCTCCTCCTTCTCCTGCTCCTTCTCCGTCGCCCGACGCTTATAAAAACACAGCAAAGTCAATCAACTGCCGAAGATAAATTTCCAATAGCCCACTCCACTAAAGATCATTTCTCAGTAACCACCTACACTATAGATTATAAACCAGAAGCCCATTACATGGTAAGTCATTTCTCATTAACACACTTGTTTAGATCGTTTCTCAATAATCCTTACTAAATATTTGTTTTAGGTAAATTTTCAACATAGGACTAAATATTTACCCGTATATCTTTTTCCATCTGCGCTTTTAATTCTGCAAACGCAGCCCGTTTCTTCTTGTCCTGTGCCTTTTTGGTCGCTTCAATGCGCTCTTAAAAATTAAAAAAAAATATCAAATTCAATACTGAATTGATGTTTTCTTATTGGCAGAAATATAGTCACCAGAGTGACTAATACTTTCCACCACAACATCGAAATTGGTGATAATCCTTGTCTTAAGTTTGAGGACGGAACATATTGACTCACCTTGAAACTTGGCTATTTGCTCTATGGCAGTCTTTTGCGCTTTCAACATAATGTCCTGTCTGGCCTGCTCTTTCTCTTTTATCATGTCCTCTCTGGAAAATATGTAGGACGAAAGGAATGGTCTCGTTTAAATCACTCAAAAGTAACAAAGTGTATTGATTGTTTTATTAACATGATTTTGATTTTGAAATAAACTGTACCTGGCCTTTGTCTGCTGACGAGCCACCTCCTGCATCCGACTTTTGTAGTTCCGGCACTGGCGTTCAATAGACCCAATTTCCTCCTCGGAGAAACTGATTGACACAGATGGAGTTTCTGCCTCTCTTCCCAACAGAAAATGCTGAAAAAATGTTATTGGTAGACAAAATATGATATATTATACCCTTAACTTACCAAGGATAACATGCTCTGTCAAATAGAAAGATATAATTTGTACAATGAAAGTATATTGAATTAATTATAAACTAATTCAGCAATTGAAGGCACGTCGAAAGTATTACATATTTACCTTTGGTACTACAAGTTGTAGCAGATTAATCGACTTGCCACAAACGAAGATATCGTTAGCAAAATCCTTCAGAAAGGGTGGAACTGTTTCTTCAAGATTTTTCGTCGCATAAACGAAGCCATGTGTCCAGTAATGTCGATCTGAAATAAAATTAGTATAAAAAACAATGCTGATAACATATCTTTAATCTAATACATGTATCTCACATGGACAGAGAAATTCCAAGTGTAATGTGCACAAATACATGATGGATTGGATAACATTCCAGGTGTATTAACTTATTTTTTATTTAGCATAAGATATTCACTAAAGATACTAAATCTTGGCCACAATGCGAATGCATTACCTTACCTCTGCATTGGAGATACTCCGTGTTCATTTGGATCATGAATTCACCATACAGGTCATGGTAGGTTCCGTGGAACACCCATTCTCGCACAAACCTTTCAATAAAAAGTAAATATTTTAATGTGTCAATTTCCAAAATATAGCATTACGACTTGAACGACACCCCTTTGCTAATAAAGAATAGCGTCACAGGACATTGAAATGTCCACATTTGATTAAAATCAGTCAGGGTTTGTTTCTTTGTAGTTTAACATCCAATTTGTTCAATTCGACTTACTTGGGTTTACTTAATAAGATTTGCATATCCTGCTGGAATAACAAGGTATGCTGTCTGGTTGATCCAGGCATCCTACTATATCCGAACGAAAATCGAGGAAGACAATAATTTCTCTCATGCCAGTGTCATGGAAAACACTGGACATTGCTGTTACATTCTTTAGGAATTTCGACCTGCTCTTTTTGGTGGCCTGACAATGTAGCATGAGATGTTTTACTCTCAGGGGAGTGTTGTATGTCTGGCACACAGGTGCTAATTCACCTCTCAGGAGGTGTGCATGTGTCAGTTTGGTGTGAGCAGTCTGTAGACAGGTCAGTTTCACTTTTTCAGTTCTTGTCAGGTTGTCTTTCCTAAAGTTCTGGCTGGTAGCCACTACAATTTCTCGTAGTTTTTCACAGTAAATGATAAATTTGATGAATAATAACACCAGGTTATCTATTGAGTACTAATTTCCCAAAATTGAAACACTAATTAAATGTGAGGGTTGGCTTACATGATATATGGACCGCAGCTAGTGTGAAAGAGGGAGAGCAGCATCGGATAATGTAGACTGGATGAAGCCTCAAATGCCTTTTCATAGAGGTAAGACAGGAGCTTCACCCCCTGCAATTCACACGAGACATAAATTCTATGAAAATACAATATTCGTGGACGTGAAAATGGGGGGGGGGAAGAGGAGGAGTGATAAATTAAAAATGTATGCTCTCAATCCTGTTGACATCACTTTCACATCAATTGATTATATCGAGATACTTTAAATTTCTTTTATTTTGGTGTAAGTAAATCTCTAATGCAATCAATTCATTGGTAAATAAGACTATATTACCATGAGTGAAAAATGGATATGTTATGTGTGATATTCTGAATTTAATTTCTGTGTGTTCTATCTGTACTTTCATCATCAAATATTACCGTAGGGAAAGGGTCAGCAGCGTCGTCTTGGGGCGCACCATTACATCGACAGAGGCAGCTCAGAACACTGTGGCGACACAATACTAGACATCATAATCACGGCGATACACAGATGATGATCACAGAAAATATCTACTCTTGCATATAAATTGTACAATGTTTAGGGAATGGTGAGTTATCAAATTATTTATGAAGAAGTCCATAGCTTTTTTCAATAAATGTCTCAAGTCAAGTGTACCATTATTTAGCTTAGTTTTCACGTCTGCTCAAAGAAAAACCTGCAACAACTTGGATGTGCCTTACCCTATCTGTTTTCGGAGTTTGTCCAGCAGAGCTGACACCTGTACTAAGGTGTTTTTCTGGGGAATGGAGAGAACACATGCCCGATAGTGCTGTAGGTACTTCCTTATCCCGACCGTAAACGCCTGAAAAATCAAATTCATTCCAACTAGTTGATTTTTTTTTCTTCTCTTTTTTTTTTTTTTTTTCAGTTGATATTCTAATTTATTGTACTTTTTAACAGAGTTTTTACAAAAGAAGAGCTAGGCCAGGATCGATAATACAGATAAGTGAAAAGATAGGTTCATTACCTGGAAGACAAGACCGGCACGGTAGTGCGAGTCAGGTTTGGGTGGTTTGGAGAATTCCACAAGCCGCACGTACTGTGATCCACAGGTGAGAAGATCAGACAGAGCACTGGCCACTGCTTCTGGAGACATCCCCGACACGTGGGTCCCCTCGGCGATGGAGAACGTGTTCTGTATGTAAAAGATTACTTCTACTGGTCCGGCATTTCACATATTCATATGTCTATACACATTTCTAGTCAAAACAATAATGATATCAGTCATACACTTCCGCTTTTTTTTTTAGTAACCATAGAACACTTCAGTAATCAAAATAGATTTAGCTATTATCTTAGCCTGGTATAAATGTCTGTAGGCTTAACATTAGGAACTAGTTCTCAACAGGCTTGCGAGCACGGTAACTCATACTCAATGGGTGATAAACAGATAAATATTTCTAGGCTAAGATAACATCAGAAATATATTCATGTTTGGTCTATGTCCCCGTATGCCATCGCGTTTGAAGCGCTTCAGAATATTCCCTTGGCTATCGCCTCGTTCATATCAATGGGCGCTCAAAACTCGATGGCATACGGGGGCACAGACCAAACACTCATCAGTTTCTTTCATAATCCTCATGGACATACCCTATTTTAACTACATTTATTACAATGTGACTTCTCTGTGGTGTAATTTAGCAAGCACAGAAGGAGTGAGATAGGTTCGACTTGGCTGATTTTTAAACTGCACTACTTCAGGGTTTACAAAGTGAGAATTGCCCTAGAACTCACGTCGTTTAGGCGCAGTGTTACCGACGGCACCCCGATGAGCATGTTGAGGGTACTCTTCACCAAAGACACCATTGGAATGGTTCTGACTGGCGTTGATCTCAGTTCGGGGTCGAGGACTCGCAGTTGTCTCTGGTAGGTCTGGTATAGGTGGTCGAAGGCCTCGGACCCGGCTTCAATGAGGTACGGCTTCTCCAACACCCCTGGAGGCCTGATCGAAAACGGTATCGATGTGTATTGATTTAAGAGATATTATATAAAACAATCCCACAAATATGCGCGTTACTATCGATGTATTGTACCAGTATCTATAGGTGCGTTCACTCATTTCTTAGTTAAACTACATTTATTCAGATGGCCAGAAATCAAGTGGGGATCTAAACTAATATTGGTTTTCTGAAATTCATGTATAGCAATATTCTAATCACGTTTTATTCCCTCTAAAATATATGTGAAGAATACGAAGCATGAACTTTTAGTCACACAATATTTCGGCAGCCCTATTTGATATGGTATTACGATGAGGAAACTCGCCTTAAAGTTTCCTGAATAAATTGTACTATAACGAAATTGTGGGATTTAAGAATTAAACTAAATAGAAGTGAATCTTTGCCACTATAGGTTATTCTTATTAAGAAATAAAATCGTTAGTTTGCGTACTGTCCCCGGCGTTCCCAAGTGTGATGAGTGGAGGGTTTATGCTCCAGCGCCAGGTCCCAGATGTCGCGCTCGTCCTCCTGTGCCAGGGCAGAGCCATCAAGCGATGTAGAGCAGGACGACGCCAGGCTCTCTGCAGTACTCGGGGTGCGGTCAATGAAACCCTCGTCTTCAGATACCTGTATATTGGATACATACGGATGACACAAACAAGTGACTGGGATTTTGAAGGTGATAAAAGAACAACCCATTTATTTAGACAATCAATGTAAAGAAAAAAATAATAAAAAACAATTTAAACAAAAAATCTTCTGCCGCAGCCTGAGTGTGTTGTACAATGGCGTTGGCGGGAATGAAGACCGGAGAAGGCGGAAGTGAGGTAGGAAGGCGGTTACAACATATGCCCCCTGGTGTTATACCTGAGTAGAAAAACCCACTGTAGCACATATCGGGATACAGTGCCCATAAATGCCATAGATCCATATGAAGATCCCATACTACTAATTTCGCTGACCCCTGATCTTGTTCCTTTTTACCTCAGGGTTGACTGTCACACTTCGGTTTGTTTCTCCACTAGACAGGCGCAACATGTACTGTATGTCATAATTCATTCATATACATCGTCCTTTATTACTATGAAAATCAATGGTGATAGACTTTTCACCTGTGATATTCTGGTATGTAATGCAGCACATCAACAAATATTCTACAGAACCATGAAAAGGGTCGACCACGTTACCCAGTAATGTATGAGAGGGTGATTTCAAGGAATTACCAATAACTGAGATTGTTTAATGACATTTCTAGATACAAAGAATAATTTTCATTGGGTATCCATGTGAGAGACAACGCTGAACATGGTCACAGCTTCAGACCCATCTAAAAGATTACCCGGATACATTTCTATTACAGCTAGCTACAAAGGGAAACATTTTCTTTTTTTAAATTTAACTGAGTACCATAGCCTAACTAACGTTAGAATATTTCAATTATTAGCTCATACACCAAGGCGACATCAAGAGGGAGGTTAAATGTACACAGAATCTAAACTCAGAAATTTAGCGGAATAGTTAGAAACTGACCTCGCGTATTTTCGCAGGTTTGAGGTCAAGTATGTGTGTGTTCCATGTGTCCTGGATGTCCGGCAGGTCAAGGACGATGTCCATGGTCATTGTGGTGCTGTACGTTAAGGCTCCGAACAAGGTATTCTGTACCTGCTTCTCATATTCGTCCTCAAGGTTACCCTAAAAGAAACATATACACCACGTTTTGACAGGCTGATCTTAAGCAATCTAGGCATTCGTAATCAGCAGAATTACATGAGTTTAGTATTGAAATCCAAATTGGATTTATATACGTATATATCATATGATATAAATTCTTAAATTTCTTATATTCATATCATGTGATTAAACATTCAAATTATGAGTTCTCAAAACAATGCGCGGATCCCCTAGCGGTAAACGATGCCACCAGCACCCGCCCTTACAGGGGTAGCATGGGCACTGGTATTTCCTCGATTTCCTAATACACAGAGGCGAGCAGGATGTGGTTTTCATTTCCTTCAATCGTATTTGTTCAGACAGGTTTATTCTTTATATTCTTTACTCAAGTTATCGGAACCTGTCAGTGACGGGGAGCGTAGTCATAAACACTATGTAGACAGTAGATTGCTGATCAGCATACGCATATCACAACAAAAATCATATTTTTATAGAACACAACTGGAGCCTGTGGAAGATAAGAACAGTTTGTATCGTTACGTGCAGTTTAAACGTGCAGTTTAAACAATAAGGAAAAAATACTACAAACAGTAAGTTCGTGAGGAAAGAGAAGAATGAAGTAGGCTATTCTCGTACCTTTACATTAAAAACACCATTCCCACAAAGTCCACTTCCTGGTTCAGTCATAAACACCTGAAAATAGTGAATTGTCAACATATACCGATGAAATGCAAAAATTATCATCAAAAGTAAATTTAAATGATCCTTACAGTTATCGCTTTTTGACCAAATGGTAAATGAACATATTATACTCAGTATTTCTTTTTCTATTCAAGCGGTAGCTGCCAATGAGACAGTAATCTACCTTCGTCTTAAGCATATATCATACTCAGTGGTTAAAACCTTTTCCTTGCGGTATTCTACCGTTTTTTCTTGGAGGTTTGGGCTTAATGTTTGTCGTCCATTCGGGGAAAAAATAACAGCAGTCGCTCAAGCCGATCGCTCTTCTTTACACATTATATCATACTCACACTAGGATTGAGGACGTCGTATTTTGAGGGCCCGGGCTCTTCAACACTGATCCCATTAACTTCAAACAATTCACTGCAAGCATAAGCAGGTTATGTTTGCTCCAGAACTGTGAGTCAACTTCTAAGAAAAAACTGTCGCAATTTTACATTATGTCCTAACAGATATATTAAATTTCCCCATGCGTCCCCCCCCCCCCCCCCATGTACATATTTTGACGTGGATTGATAAAATTAAAGGATCATTATCCATAAACTAATAACCTTTAATATGTAAAACTTCGCTACGTGCTATGCCACCTAATATCATTGAAATTTACAATTACTATATATTCACATTTAGATAAATTCAAAACCAAAGAATTTTCATTTTGCGTTGGAACTTTTTCAATGGTCCAAAATTCATTTTCGGGCATCTACACCATGAAATAAATGAAACCATCACAACAATCCCTTAAGTTCCTTTCCCTAAAAATATTTTAAGTTCCTTTCCCTGACCTGGGAAAATGCGTGTAGAACAGGTCGTCTTTTCTCTGTTGGCGAGTGTCTCGGTGGCAGAGGGGGCCCTCAGGAAGAACCCCCTTGGTGCCTCTCCTAGGGAAGACGATGGGTAGGTTGAGGGGCTCATGACCAATTATCACCCCTTCATCCTTTCTGTGAATGTCAGCAAGTGAAATCAACAGCCGCAGTACACTGGTCATGGTGTCATCAAGACCATCTGGAAAACGAACATGTTATCTGGGGTTATTTTTATGTTTATCACAAGAACTTTCTTTATTTGTTAACATTTTTAGAAAACAATTTTATGCATATTTTTTGTCATATTCCCAAAAGTGGATTAAGCTCTCAATGGAGACACAAAACTAATGCTACCCGCTGGTGCGAGGTCATATAATCGAAAATAAAATATTTTCAACGAACATAAATCTTGTTATATTTGTCTGATGATCAAAACAAACAACTTCCATTTTTTTCTAGCAAGAGCGAACTGGATGCATAATATAAGAGACTAAATGAAACTAGCTTGATCTGTACTGATTTTTGTCCATATTTTATATTGAATTGAAGACCAGCCTCTAGTTTTGACATTTTCGGGTATATGGCAATAAATGCATGCTAACACATGTCTTACTGGTGTACAAAACGGGGAGTACATGTAGTTAATGCGACGATCACTTTATATCGTCATAATTTGGAGAAACCTGCAGTATAAAGTTATTTCATTTGCGTACTAGGGAATTCGTCGCTTCGTCGTTGGTTGCCCACACTGCAAGCCGACACAACTCCCTTTCCCATACGATTATTTGACTGATGAGGTGTAGGCTTCCAGCCTGCCCCCTACCGCCGCTACACAGGGTCAAATTTCGCCTAGATTGGCCGCCACCTCCGTCTCCACTCTGTTCTAAACGTGTAGTGTAGATCTGGTGGCCAGTGTAAATTTCGCCGTGCACCAGAGTGGATGAGCAAGGAACTACAGTTGTAGTACACCAGATGACGTGTTTATTTGCTGTACCATTTAATGTGGCAGCGGACAAACATATATTAATTGGTGCGACGCAAGTACTGGCTTCTCTCAGGGTAAGAATGTTAGGAAACTATAGTTCAAATTTATGTTTTCAATACGGCTAGAAATATATCATGAGAGAAGAAGCACATATAAGTGCAGGCCTACAAAATAGAATAGCAGGTTCGAGTTTTTCACTCCACAAAATCCTCTAATCTTGGCATTTACTCTTCATGCTATATGGTAGGTAAAGATTTGAGATTAACACGAAAGTTGGATGGAGATTAACGAGATATGGCAACACCTCTATGGCAAGCAAAAAAAAAGAGAAAAGAAAAGTCTCATTTTCAATCTTATTTCGTATAACACTTTCATATTGCTACTATGAAGTAATCTGAAGGAAACTGTCTATGACCATCGATATTAACCAACTAAACCCTTTCACACTTAATATTACAGGTAGTATTCCCAATTGTGTAATAGAAAGAACATCATATGCTTACAGATTATGAATTTGTGGTACTCTATTGTGTACTGACATAATGCACCATGATAAGCTCTTTCAGTCTTACCTTTTGTCAAGTTGACGACCAATTCTTCTAAATTGTTAGCTGCATCAAATTTTCGGATAATCCTAAGATCGTATGCGATGGCATACAAGGTATTGGTTTCACTCATGAGAGAACATTTCTTTGTCTCACTGGCATGTTTTCTGTAAAATTAAATAGTATGTGTATTCCATTATAACGTAAAACAAATACCATACTACAGTATGTTACAAATATATAGCTTTCTGCATCAATCTCAGGAAGGTATACTTGAATAGTAGTTAATATCTTATGAGGACATGGAATCTAGAATACCACTGAGTTATCAAATTTAAAGAGTTTATCTACGGTTACTTAGGACCGCGATTTACCATATCAAAGCAGATTACGGTAGATATAAAGTGAAAGAGACATTCACAGAAACGGCCATTCTGACCGCATATTATTTTCATAGAGAAAATAACAAAATAGAAATACAAACCTGTGAGGCCCGTGAAGAGACTTGAAAAGAACATTCCATGAGTTAACCCACAAAATTTTCTTCTTTTGCTGTCGAGTAAGTTTTGGTTGAGCAACAGTAGGATTTTGATGACTGCCTAACTGCAAGCTGCAGAGCTGTGTAAGAAGCTGGTTTATACCTGCGTCCATGGTTGTTTGTCGAATTTAAAAACCACTAGAAAAATACAATACCATTTCATAGCAAATTTTTTAATATTACACGCATCAGTTTACTGTCGGCATCACTTTTTATTCGTATTTAGCCTTTGATATAGCAGTACATTTACCACTGCTGGGGGTGAAGGAAATAAGTGGCTGCAGTGGGACTCGCAAAGTGGCACCCACAAAGTTTAACAACCTTGGGATTACGAGTCCAGTGCTCTTTACCACTAAGCTAACTCAGAGTCAGGGTCGCGTTAATTATGCTTGCATGCAAGCATATCCGGCCTGCACCACGCGGAGGCCAGGCAATCAAGGGGGTAAACAAATTGATAATTGCTGTCCCCAAGCAGGCCTATTGTACACATGCGTTCTTTTCACTTAAAAAATGCTATCATTCTTGAAACAGTCACTACTTTTATAGACCATAGAACAACGTTGAGAGACTACATTTGGATTTTCAGTGGGGTAAGTCAATCATAACAGTACAATTATCTCTGCATTTGGTTTGACATTGAATCTATTTTAATAATATGAATGATAACAGGTGGTGCTTAACAGTAAATACTACAGTATGACATAGTTTAATAGACAGCATGAAAGGTGAAAGGTGAATACATGACGCTTACATGGGGTTAAAATAAAAATCTAATAAAGGGACAATTTTCTGTTCAGAGCGAAAGTGTGTGTTAATGCGGGCATTCCATTTGGTAACTCGACCCTATACTATAGTATTAATATTAGGGAACGTAGCAGTTTGGGTCGCCACGACTAATGGTCATCTGTCTACCTGTCCACCTACCCCGCAGCCCCTCATCACCCAGACGATTCCTAGTCTTACCGGCCTCTAGGCTGTTCCGGCCCCCGAGCGTTACCGGCCCCCAGGCGCGACCGACCCCCCCCCACCCGCATTTTTCGCGCACCCGCTCACGCATTCACATTTATGATTTAGATCCAGACGCTGTAATACGGGAACCGTACAGTTAGGGTCGCCCACGACTAGGAACAACCTGGTACCACCCAGACGGACCCCTCCTCGCAATCAGGCCTGTCTTGTCCCTTTTTTATACGGCGCCAACCTCACTGGAAGCGGAACGAACGATGGCGGACGTCTAAGTTATACCCATCGTGTCAAACATTTTAAATCGTCTGGATCTAAATCATAAATTTTTTATCTAGATGACTTGACGTCCCTCTGTTTGCCTGTGATATGTGGATGTTTACAAATATGAACTTACAAATCTGCCTTTCCTCTTCTCATCGCCAGGTCGCTCAAGCAGTTTGGGTTTTGAACCATAACTACCTCTCCCTCTGTCATACTCATAGGGAATAGTGCCAAGTCTGGACGGGGTCTGGGCAGTGCCACTATTTTCTCTTCTCAGTCTTATTTTATCATAACCAGTAATGATATAGACAATGCAAACGAGACTTGCCTAAGCCAGCTGGTAATACTTTGTCATAATTGCCTTGGTGAAATAGGCCGTGGAATTCGACAAGTCTGTGATTTTACTGTTTATGTTGATATTTCGAGGATCAGTTTAACCGCCATGCGAACCGGAAACACTTTCCATGAGGTCACCAGGAAATGGTGAAACATCTTCACAATTTGTTGTCGCAACTAGTAGGAGCGCACTCTGATCTGTCTTCGAAGGGTTTTATTGTACAGCTATATTTATTCCGTATTTTACGGTCAAGACATTTTGTTGTAGGGCCTACAAATAAATCATTCAGAACAGAATGAACAGAAGTAAGCTAAAACTGTGTTACAACGCGAGTAAAACACTGCACTGCCATCTGCCGTAGAGTAGTCATACTAAAAAGTCCATCCAGGCTTGAGCTGTTACACAACAACAACATAATTTCCAGGGATGCACACACGTGTAGCGTAGTCCATCACTTCCAGAGAGGAATAACAAAGCGGCAGAATAATTTCTTAACGAGGCGGTAGGTTTTGAACATGGGTATATAATATACAAACGCACCGTCACGCTATTTCTTGGAACAGTTTCACCACTGGCACTACGCTACTCGCTAGGGAAGATGGGGACACTGAGAGTGAGAGACTCGTGAGAGTGAAAAGGCGGGTACCCGGTACATGTTAAATAATATTGTGTATACGTATTAGCATGACCGTACTTGTAATAAGTTATTTAGACCGTTCGGAGTTGGGTGTTTTTCTGTGCCAAGGCAGTCATAATATATTTTATGCACACTCTCTTTGCCAAATATTTATCAGACTCCAGAGGGTGTTTGTAGTGTAGCAGTAGGCCAAGTAATAGCATCACTGAGAAACTCGAAATTGGGTACCGTAGTTTTCGGTAAGGGTTAGCATAAGTGGTGATTCCACCATCAGATATTGGAGCACCTAAATATACACAAGACATGGCGTGCTATGTATCGCGACAAAGGAGGTACAACATCGCGACAGTGTAAGATAAACCAACACATGCCACGGCAAATCCATTGTGTACTGTTAAGACTGGTTACAGATGGCTAGGGTTAGGTCTGTGGAATAGGTTAGTGCTAGTGGCAGGGCCTACTTCACTCTCAATTATGGGCCCTATTTACCTCAGGCCGCATTTACCAGCCAGTATGAATACCAGTCTTTCCAATCTCAAAGCTTTTCCAGCCTCCGACTCCGAGTCCAACCAGCCTCTCAGCTTTGCAGCCCAGGACCATGACTCCCCGATAACTGCCACTTCTCCCCTAAGGAACCCAGGTTATTTGCAGTTCCCCATTAAATTTTATGGACAGGCATTTTTTTTAGCTATTCACTAGATCTAGTGTATGATATTGGAGACAGTCCCTCCCTCCCTCCCTCCCTCCCTCCCTCCCTCCCTCCCTCCCTCCCTCCCTCCCTCCCTCCCTCCCTCCCTCCCTCCCTCCCTCCCCCCTTCATGATTTCTAGGTATATGATAATAAAGAGATATGGTTAGTGTGCCTGAATGAAATCTGTTCCTCGATATTTTAGTCGGGAATATTCACCAAGTTCGAATCACAGATTTCATTCAGTAACACTAACCATGTCTCCATATATTATGGGCCTTTAGTCATTGCAGTTACAACTAAGTTACCAATATTTTTTCTTATTTCTAGAAAATAATGGCAAGCCGCTCGACAAGACAAAAAAGAACTCTGAGCACAGATCAGACTGATCAAAGAGAGCCACCGAACAAGCGAAAGAGAAATGTGCCAGAGGAACAGCTTAAGTTGGAGCGTGTTTTGCAATCTGTCTCCAAGGACAGGACACTATTAGAAAAAATTAAATACACCGAGAAGTTGACCAAACATCCCATCCAAAAAGCTAAAGGCGGAAGCAAGTCTGCATCAAACAATGATAGCCCTAAATCATTAAGTGAAAAATTGAAGCAGAAAAGGTCAGATCTTCTACACAAAGACATAATTAATAAGAACCAAAACAAAACAAAAGCCGAGCCGAATTTTATCGGAACAGAAAAAAACAGTACCAGGAAGTCATGCCCAAAAAATATTGAAAAGAAAAAGACTGAAGTGAAGAAAGAGAAGTCTGCCCCTCATGGCAGGGAAACGGGATTAAAAGAACTAAAATGTTTAAAAAAGGAAAATTCATCGAAAATTACGAACAGGAACCCAAAATCTCCCAAGATCTCAACAGTAACTGCACCAATAGCTGAAGTAAGCAGGAAAGGACAAAATAATCTCAAATCTGTTGAAAAAATGTCTTCCCTCAGTACACGATCGCCTCGAGGAATGTGTAGTAGAAACCCAGAGAGTAAACACACTAAAATTAAAGGTAAGACTACAAAATCAGAAATGGGCGATTCATCAAAGGGCACTGTTTCGAAGGGGCAGCGTAAACCTCAAGTTGCCAGTGGTTTTATCAATAATAATGTGCAAACCAAAGCAGAGAAACAAAGAAACGCTGGGACAAAAGATTCAACAACTAAGAAATTCTCGCCGAAAAAGGAAGTGGTTATGAAGACAGAAGATGATAGCGACAGTGAAGAGTCTGACTGGGAAGAAGTTGAAGGTAACTGAAAATGATTTGATATTGTACATAAGACAATAACCAACAACCAGAATAGTAACCTTACAGAAATTGATGAACAAAAAATATCTAAAAATCATCTAAAATGTTATGATTATATATTGTAACCTATTTTTCAAGATTTCTTACTATGGTATTACTTAACAAATTTGCGCTAGGTGATACCTTGAGAGAACAACCAGGGCTGGCCGGATGATGCCTCAAGACATCAGGCGGGTCTGGCCAGGTGATGACTTGAGGCATAATTTTAAAAATATGGCCCTTTATACTTAAATAACATATGAACTACTGGTGGTCATGATATTGGAGTATTCTAAATCGTGAGACGATCTATCCACAATCATGACTATTCACATTTTAAAACAGCCATTGACGGCGTTATTAACGGGTGGACGGTTGGTCTTATAGGTTAAGGGTATAGCCTACTGTCGGACACCTGCTTATTGAGTCAGTAGGTGACTTGACCATAGTTTTGCTTTTTATTGCTAACAAAGTACAGATGGAAATATTATTTCTGTCTTGTGTCTTTTATGGTGCTCCACCACTGCGACACATCAAGACACATCGCAGCAAATATGCACACAGTTATTGAAAATCTAGCAAGGTTTAGCTAGGCAACGAAATTGTGACTAATCTCGCTACCGTATATGTCTTGTGTGTTGGTGCAATCGCCACTTTACAGGTCTAGGGTCTAGCCAGTGTACACTTACCTTATGGTCATACAATATGTTACAGTTTTGGTATTTAGTTTTTTGACATGGATTTTAAAAAACGATAGAGATTTCAATCTGGTTGGGAGGTGGGAGGGTAGGGATTTTTGAGTCACAGGTCCATTTTTAAGAACTCCTTTATGGACATATTTATACCCCTAAATCTGTTTCAATCATAATATGATATGCCTCACTTGAAAGGGAATTGAAAACTTTAGTTGCTAGGAAGTGGAATTTTGAAGGTAGATTCATTATTTACAGAGGGGGGGGGGCCCCCGGGGGGTTGGGGTTGGGGTGAGATGGGCATACTAAAACTGATTTTCACACAATATTGACTAACAATGAGCATTAGTGATACATTTGCCATCTCTAGGTGGCACTGACAGTTGCTTACACCTTAGGAAGTTTCATTATTCAGGTGAAACATATATAAATTTGATGTGCTATTCATGAATTTTTGCCATATCTCATAATGTGAGGGTGGGAGGGGGGAGGCAGTAGGTGCATGAGTGTAGGGTTTATTCAGTATATCTACACACAAAAAAGTCAGAATGGTTCATAACTATGTTCTAGAAATCAGTCAAGCCTGAGTCAAATGGTATTGGTTTGTAAAATTATTTGCAATATCATTTATCACCAGATATTGGCTTGACCTACTCTATTGGTATACACTGTTGTACAAAGAAATAGAGTTCTGTTTTGATGTACATGAACGTATCATCAGGCAACCTAATCAGTGGATTCCTCTGCAAAAAAAAAATTTCTGCTACGCTAGAATATGTCCCCCACACTCCACCGGGAACGAGGAGACGTCCGAACCATAGCGAAATCTTTTTTACCACATCATCAGGCAACCTACCTACCTGTCGTATGTACTTAGGGCATTGCTGATTGCCAAATGAAATCGCCTACAGGTAGATAATATACTCTATATTCTAAAAAGGTTAGTATCTAATTGCATTCCAGACACAGAACACTTGAATGTTGAAAATGTCGACCCGTTAATTCAGATGTAGAGGCCAATGCTTCCATTTTATAATGCAAACCTGGATCTAGTTGTTGTGTTTCTTATTGTGTTTCTCAAACCTTTTTTTACTTTTTATTACTGTAGACGTCGTAGGTCAAGCAGATGTGGACCGAAACCAGTTGCCATCAGAACCAGTCACCATCACACTGCAAGGTCCTGACCTAATGAACAGAAGAAGGTAACTAACTTTTCCTACTGATAGCGGACCTAATATCCTATTTCCATGTGCGTTTGTCGAGGTTGGACAAGGGGGCCAGGGAGGGTACCCAGACATAGACACCAAAGAATCTACCTATTTCTACTAAAAACGTTCTACACTGAATTTCCATCTTTATTTTGAAGCCTACAAACATTTGAGTTAAACCCAGAAACAATTAGATAAACAAATACAACTTGCAAATCTAATGACCCATATACATTGTCTAAAAAAAATTACAGAAACTTAATTTGAGGTACATCTATTGTTCCTAATAATGTATCTCTTTACTTCATATTGAAAAGTAGTTCACCTTTGCTCGTTCGCTTAAAATGTATACTTGTTAATCTGAAAAGGAGAAAAGGCCAATGTGATCTGGATGCAATTATCAGACGAAGAATCAACAGACAAGATCAAGAATTACAGTTACACATGCATAAGGTATGCAATGGCTAATAGTTACAATCAATTTCTATTGTTATCATTCCTTTAAAAAATATTTATGGATGCTGAATAACAGTGACTGTAATATAAATCAGTTCTGTTCAACGCTATGATATTTCCCCGAAGAGAATGGTCTGCTCTCAAGCATGGGAGTTCCTCAAATTTTTCGCGACTCGGGATTCTTTTACATCCCAAGGGTCATTCGTGAGATCAATGTAAACCCGAGGAGAAAATCGTTTCGGGGTGTGTGGTAGGGGGTTCAAAATGAAAGATAGCGAACGATTTTGCGCAATTCTAGCCATTTCAACTCTCAGCTGAGGCCAGGAATTCTCTTTAAGATGTTTAAATTGCAGGGGCTTCGCTGCCCATGGCACTTACCCGGGGTGCTATCTGTGGACCCATTGGGAGTGGTGGGGGGGGGGGGGGGGGGGGGTTCTAGGTGGCATCCAAATCCCCTTAGAATTTTTTCCGGGTCTTTGGCAATTCTTCAGTCCCATGCCTGTGCTTTTACATCGACAAATTAGGCTGAATCTTATTGCGGAGATTCATAATGGTTGTTTGAAATAGGAAAACCTTATCTGAATATCATAATCATACATATTAAATCTTTATTCCCAAGCCTGCCTCTGAAATATTTAATCTTGATATTAAAAAATCAGCAGTTTGTTGTGGCCCCTATTTCCACTGTCAAGTATATCAATTAAAAAATCCACAATTTTCTACAGAAATATAAGATATTTTTATAAGACGAGGCTTGATCTCGATCTGTACATGAAGAAAAAAAAAGTAAGATATTGCTCATCATTGTTGTTCACTTTAACACGTGTTCAGGTTCATCTGCTGTGCCTACTCTCGCATGGATTCCATCGTAACCGGACTTGTAAGGAGCGGGACTTGCTCGCCCATGGCCTCTCTGTCGTCCCTGTCCACTTACTCGAGCGTGATCCCGTTCACTGGGACGTCACCTTTTTGGGGAGAATCGTCAAATGGTTCCATGCCGCATTCACGATCGCCTACGATCTCAAGGAAAACAATACTAACTTGGTTTGTGTTGAATATAAAACATATTTATTGTAATCTTGAGCTTTCAGTGTAGCCTTGGGGCCCCTCTCGCCCTTTCATAATTATCCTTAATAAGATGTTTCTATTAGAATTAGTCTATTCGTGGTGTTTCTGAGAAATATTTAAGTGTTAAATTATTATATACTCTCATTGTCATCATTTCGTTTACATCATATCAACTTTCAGTTTTGAGACAGATGTATCTTACGCAAGCCACTGTTATTTCTTGCAGAAACAAACCTTGCTTCATAGACTCTCTACCAAGGATGTAGCCTCGGAAGCAGAACTTGTGTTCGTAAGTACAATACTCATATCTAACAAACAATTTGTGATATTGAGAACTAATCCTGAACCATCACCACTGTGGTGAACCATCACCACTGTGATACTAAGAACATGAATATTGTGGAATCTGAAATATCTAATTTAATGAGTAACACTGTTTAGTTCTTAAAGTAGCTACCAGAGTTTCTCCTATCCTTTAAAAACGGGGAAAATCTCTGAAAATCTCCCACTTGAGACACTATTTTTTATTCCATCCCATAATTTTACACAGAGGTGTACATAGGGAGTGAGTCCCATCCTTCTAGTCATTACGCTGTCTACCCTAATGAAGACAACTATATAGTAGCCAAAACTAGTAGGTAACACAGTTTTTCTCACTATCAAGGAAACTTAATGTACTGAAAGGTTGAAACAATTAAAAGCTCTGTCAATCAACAACATATGCTGGACCTTTGGTCGGTTTGTGTTATCTCCTCCAACACCAACAATTTGTGATATTGTATTTAAGTAAGATTGCCTTTAGAATTGCCTTTAGAATATCTCAAGTATGGAGATCACCATACTTAAGATAACCACTTCATTCGAGCTAAGCAGCTTGGTAATCCATGGTGGAAGAAATTAACAAGCGAAATTATATAGATATCATATTCAAAATAACGAAGGGTCTAATTCTACTCTTTCACAAGGTGCAGAACTTTTTATTCTTTTGTGGTTTCTTCCTGTTTTTCAAGGAGTTTATCGAGAGGGACTCACCAATCTTTGATTTTCTAGTAATGAATGATAAAATAATAAGATTTTCAAGTGTATGTATTTGCCAACTTTTCTATCCAGCTGATGGTGATTATCTTACGGAGTATGGGCGCCTCAGTACGACTGGTTACATCTCTACAACCAGTGTCACACAAATGTCCTAAGAAGGTAAAAGATTTTATACATTGTGTGTTTGTAATTCAGATTGATATTTTTTACGAGATTTTAAGAGGGATACAATTTGTTATTGTCTTGAAGTACCGGTATAAACTTTTTTGTTTTGCCTTTAGAATTGTTAGACGGAAGTGCTATTCGCCACGTATCTTACTTAAATTAAGTCTTTGAATAAGCTTCTTTGTCCATTATCACAAACATGAATATATATGGTTTGTATATCGCATTCAAGTCTGCAGTATGATTTGTAATGTTCATCCATGTTTTGTTAGCTGACAATTCGGAGGGCGCAGCCCGATGCTAAAGGAGCTGAACCAGAGCAGAAAGCTCAAAACCCGCCAAAACCCGAACCAGAGAGCAGACTTCCTACACTTACCAAACAAGACACGGAGGTTATGGACATGATTAGGTCAGTGGAAGGAAAGCATGGGTCATCGCACGACACTGCCAAACATTCGCTGAAAGGAAAATCTGAGACGCCAAGAACCAAACAGTCGGCAACACCGAGACAAAAAACTAAAAGTCTGAAACGGAGGTCCACTGCCTCCAAGGTGAACTATGATGAGGACGGTAGTCAGTGTGTTTCATCAGAAGATACCAAGACTGCAAAAAACAGACGGAAGTCGGCGTCAGGGCAAGATCATAACACAGACATTATTGTATTACCAAGGTAAATGATTTGTTTTTAATCGGTAAGATCCCCCAAAGGTGACATTCTGCTGAAGTTACCACAATATATCTATTTCTCACATTATAGACTTTCGTTTGTGTGGTGTAAAATGGATATATTGTGACTTGTCGTTATTTATAAGTGATCGTCTATGCCACATGCATTAAAAATAACTTGAAAATTTATACCGTCGCAATTGTGACTGATTCACCACAGCTCTCAAAGTTTAAAAAATCTATTATTAGAAATATTGCATGTACTTCTTTTACTTGACACGTGTTTCTCAAGTAGGCCAGTAGCCCAGTAGGCCTATTTACAATAGGGTTGTACATCCATAACACATATGACGTCGATACCTACCCCCATGCAATCCCTGGCGTTGCGATAAAAAACGTCACTTTCCTTGCAAATATTTATAGATCTATCACAGTATAGTACATAATGCAGTTTAAATTTTACAGCTCAGACAGCGACTTCGATGAGGTACCGTTGAAGTTCAGGAAAAGCCCTTCTTTATCCAAAGCGTCTAAGAAAAAGTGTAAGAAAAGTGAAATGGTCTCCTCTGATTCTGACGACGTCACTGTCACAAAAGTTGTGAAAAAAGAAAAAGGTAAGTCTGAAAATCATGTCAATCGTAGCAAAATTGAATGATATATTGACATCACGGCAATAATTATACTCGTTAATTTATATATTTCAGACACCTGTGAGAAGTAGAAGACATGAATTTTTTTTATCTCATTATGTGATCTGTTTCAGGAAGCGACTACTTCCTCGAAGTGTACATAGAGCGTGCAGAAAACTGGATTCGTAAGTCAATTCCAATTCATCATAGATATGGTTCGAGTAGGTAAAAGCATAAAGTGATTAACTGATGTTTCTGCAATACTTGAAAATTTTATGCCATAAATTGAGGCCGCCTATTGTACACGAAGAAGAAAACTAGAAACATATTAATCATGTCGTTGATACAATTATAACATTTAATGATTTTAATTGCATTAAATATGATTGAAAGTACATGTATGCCTATTATCTCACTCTTTTATGTCTGTCTTTATAGCTATTACAAATGGTACTACATCATGTTTGTGTTACCTTTTATATGTTATGTGTACATGTATATATAGCATATACTGTACGAGTATATGCTTTCGCTTACGTCAGTCTGTCAGAGTCATTGACGTAATGTCAAAACTTTGTATGAAATTATCTTATCCTGTTCTGTTACCTGTTACGTACAATTATTTGCGTGGAAGAACGACTGTCGAATGCGAATTTGATCAATAAAAATCCCTTTCCCATCACACTCACTGAATGCATTTTTCCTTTTAGCTGTTGACTGTGTTCGATGTCGAGTGAACACCCCTGGAGAGATCGAATCTCGTGCTACCCAACCCGTTTACTATGCCCTGGGCTACGACGACGGTAAGTTAATGAAATCACACATAATTAATCATATTTACCATTCATTGATTAATAACAGTCGATAATATTGGATGGTAATTTTACCATGAGACCTATCGTAATCTGCTAAAGGACCTTAAGAGAACGTGGCAAGTCTTCTAACTGCAGTATAAAGAAAGTAAATGTTATCTAGTTAGAGGTCAATTTTAGATGAGGACCTTCGGAGTGAATAGCGATTTCATCAAAAAGTTAGTTTCATTACAATATATATGTATCCAATCATGTCATCGCTTGTGTTCTTCCATTTCATGAAGTATTACGTTCACCTACAAATGGGCTGTGAAAATAGTGCATTTTCATGAAAGACCTGTATGCGGAGACAGTGCCCAACACCTGTTCGACCTTTCTTGTACTTTGCTGAAAAAAAAGGAGAAAGAGAAAGTGGCACATCTTCCCAATATATGTCTAATGTTGTTTCTAATATTTTTTAAAAAAGAAAACTGCATCAAGGATGTGACATCGCGTTATGCTTCTGGATGGATGTCCACCACCCGAAAGCTAAGAAAAGACGAAACCTGGTGGGAAGAGGTTTTATTACCATACACGCCCCGAAACAAGCTACGTGATGAGGCTGAGGATGCAAAGATGCAAAGTACGTTGTATACTTATTCCCTCTGAGGCCAGCAATTTCTCTATCCTGTTTTCATATTTTAGATCTCGGCTACATTAAGTAATTAATTTTCATAATGTTTCCCTTTAAAAAGACACATGGTTTACATGCTGCATGAACCGCAAAATGAGCGGAAGGACTTTTACAAAAAGGACTGGTTATGAAAACAAAAAACATGTCTTACAACAAGAAGTGTAGATCTGACAAAGGGTTTAAGGACTAGACCCAGTACAGCCGCAGGTCAGTTTTTCACAAGCAGGGGTTACAGTAAAAGCTCCACAGGTGAGTGACTCCCTAGATTTGCCAAATTATGGTTAATACCCTGTGAATGAATACATGATCCTAATACCATTGAATGTATAAAAGAGGCTCAAATTGAATTCGGTTCATTGCCATTACAGACTGAAGCACCTAGACCTTTTGCTTTGCCACAAGAAGATAGGAATATCCTTGACATTTGTAATTAAGGAACCCCACACTAAAGGTATTGTGGAGACATGTGTCAGGATTAATGGTCGGTTCATATCCAATGTCTTCCTGCATCCCAAAACTAATGGGAAGTTCAGGATGAAGTTAGATCTTTTGGATCTGAATGACAGTGTCAGTGTAAAACCTACAAATAGTCTTTGACTGTTGTCTCCCTACCTGTAATTAATTACCTATTCTGAGTTGCTGCTTTTGCTCCAATGAATGGTAATACTGTTGGTACCCGGCGAGCGCTATATCTCCGTTGCTCCATCTGACAACCTAGTAACATCGTAGAATTTATGTCAAATATCACCTTTTACCAAGGTAAGTCTCATTTAATCTGTACATTTTCTGCAGTGAATAACAAACTTGAAATAATGTAAAGAAAAATAACATTTTATTAAATTTTCTCTGCAGCACAACAGATCAGGAAACCACTGCCCACTAGTATCTCCGAATTCAAGAATCACCCATTGTAAGTTTTGTTTCTGTTACTTAGAATATATGTATATAGGGAGAAGAATGTTGTAGACCTATGGCCCTATTTTTGTAATGATTTTGGACTACAAGACAGTGCAAGCTCATTTACATTCACCCAATAAAGAAACGTTAGTTGATATGCCAAATATATGTCCATAAATCCATGTTGAAGCAACAGTTGTAGGAGCCGTTAATATACACATACTCTGAAAATAGGAAAAGTCATAGCTGCAATAACTTTCTCGTCAATGTTCACGTTTGTTATGCTTGTACGGTTAAAAACGTTTTTTTTTGTGGGCAGGTACGCACTGAAGCGTCATTTACTAAAATTCGAGGCCATCTACCCTGCGAATGCTGTGCCAGTAGGGTATATCAAAGGAGAACCTGTGTATTCACGCGATAATGTGGAAAATGTAAGGGAATGATTCACTTTTTTAAAGACAATTTATTTGGATTGAATTTTTTCTAAAATTATACCTTGTAGCCTGACTAGTTGTTAGATATGTAGTAATGAAAACTAAAATAATTGAAGGGTTTTTTAACCATAAGATGTGTCATGCACTCCAACTGCGATCACTAGTTGCTTCGTGGTTTCTTTCCGATCGTATGTTTTGGATATGAATGGAATATTGCAACAATCTCTGTTATATACTGATAAAATGAAATTATTGATTACTTTTCACATATTAACTTAAGTCTTCACCATTTATCTACAATTATGAGAGTGTAGCAATAGTGGGACTTCTCACTTTTAGTGGAGATTTTTTATCATTTCATCCAGAATATATACACAATGTTACCATGATTTGGATCTGCGTGGTCATTTTCTCCGTGTAGATGACGCATAGTAAAACTTGAAATGGGATGAAATAGGCATTCTAAAACAGATGTTTACTCAATATTGATTTACGCTAAGCATTAGTGTAACATTTAACATCTCCATAAGTGGCACTGAGAGTTGCTGACACCATGGGAAGTGGCTGAAAAAGCTGTATTCTCCTAGAAGAATATGGCTTTCCGGAATCTTCTCAGTAGAAATCTGTAGGCTCCATAGGCTTAGTATAAAGACTCAGTATTAGGTGAGAATTAGATACAATATATATCTATCTGATCGCCCCACATTATTCGTGTCTTCTGTTCCAGTTGCACACACGCGAAACTTGGTTGAAAGACGGACGAGCTGTAAGGGTTAAGGAGAAGCCCTACAAACTTGTGAAAGCCAGGAAAAAGCGGGTACTTACTCTTCAAATTTTGATACAATTTTATTTAACATAATCAAATAAAATCTTATTGCAGCAGTAATCAGGTGTCTACGAAATTATGTAAATATTTTGTCGCATGGTACGCCATGTTGTATGATATATACTATTACATTGAGGGACATATTTCAAACCACCGCCATCTTATTCTAATTAACAGCATGTGGTGTTGTGCTTATAACGTATGTGAGTCACTTAAAAAATACCAAACGAATTACATGTATTGAATGTCGTTTATGAATCTAATAAAAGGACAGTCTGAACATACAACATGAATAACTTATTTCAAATGTTTGGGCTTAACCAAATGTGTATTTGTGACAAAACAGAGCCGGAAGAGCTATGAGGTTGACCTGGCGCCGAAGGAGGAGCAAGCTGAATGTTTCGGGCGCTGGCAGACGGAGCAGTACATGCCTCCGCCGGCCTACAACGGCAAGGTGCCCCGTAATGAGTACGGCAACGTGGAGGTATTCAAGCCGTGGATGATTCCCGCCGGGGCCGTCCACCTCCAGATCCCCGGTCTCAACAAGGTCGCGCGCAAACTGAATATTGACTGCGCCCCCGCCATGGTTGGGTGGGATTTCCATGGTGGATATAATCATCCAGTGTAAGTTTCCTAGAATAGCCATTTAGGAGAACTTAGGCATTGGTCTGATTTCCTGGTAGAGTCCTTTGGGCGTCTTTGCACATATTGCAAAGAAGAAGATCAGTTTATATATTTTTTCTGATCTATAGAATTTCATGATTGATCCAACAATAAATAATGACTGACAGGTTCCCGATTTCATTAATGACATGGCAAAGGGTAGGAAGATGGTTTATTCAATTAAACATGGACTAAATATAACTTAATGACTAAGTTAGGTATCGAAAAAAAGTTCTTATGGATTTTGAACTCATTTCAGTCTGGATGGATTCATCGTTTGTGAGGAACATAAAGACATTTTACTGGCAGCATGGGATGAAGAGCAGGAGATTCAGAGAGAGAAAGAAGAGGAGGTAAGTAGATAATAAACCATATACGAGTTTAATAAGTTCTCCCAACACTAAAACATCCCCGATGGGGCAACGTGAGGAGTCGGAAAAGTTTTTTTACCTACACATACGAGGTATGCCTTATCTTTTACCTTACTTACTACAGTATGAATATCGACGACAAATCGTTCTCTAAAAACGCTTTCATTAGCATATGTTCTGTAATTATGTATTGGCACTTAGTTTGTAGAGGATTACCTTAAATGTTTGTAATTGAGCTCTATCATATACAAATGGCTAGTCAAGTGACACACAACGAAATAAGATACCAGTAAATTTAGAAATATCATTTATCCTTATTTTCAATATACAAACCTTGTTGGACGAGTCTCATACAATATGCAAATATTTTTTACCTAGAAACGTGAGCAGCGTGCGTTATCCAACTGGAAAAAGATGATCAAAAGTCTGCTGATCCGAGAACGTATGAAGAAACGGTTTGATCTCCAGGAAGTAAAGACAAATGTGACAGCAAGTGGGACAGAGGAGGCTAAGGAGAAGGCCCAGGATACCCAGTTTGCATGGCCTGCCAATAGGCCCGACTTGATGAAGAAATTGAGCACTGCCGACCAAACCTCACTGTTCCCGTCAGAGGAAATATGAACAGAAACTCCTCAAATGTTTCTGTAACATTTGAACTGAATATATATGTACAGATGTGTTCTGCTCTTACGAAAGGAAATTCGAAAATAATGAGATTTTAAAAAGTTGTAGATAGTGAATTTGTAAGGTACGTTACTATAAACAGCGATTATAGTACATTTATTATTGTGTACAATATCCCTGGGTCTGCCGTGAATCATCCCATAACAGCATTAAAACCATTATGTTTGTAAATATTATAAGTGTACTTCCAATTACGACGACAGCTTTCATCAACCAACCAAACAAAGTAATACAGAGAAAAACGCTGTTGTAGCCTCTGTAGTCTGATTTTACGGGGAAGTAACCTCAGAGAATGTATGCTGTGTTTTGAAAGTACAGCGATAGAAAGACTTAACTCCAAAGCAGTGCATATTCTCGAATAAAAATGATACAAAAAAGAGCTCTCTGTATCTTCTAGTCATCCCAATCCCAATCTAATTGGGGGCCATCCATAATGTACATGTACGTACCGGGGAGGGGGGGCGATAAAATCATTTGGAAATTTTGGGAATGCTCCTTTGCTCTGATGCGTACAAGACTGGGAGGGGGATGAGAGGGTGTCCGAAATTTCAGAAATTCTGCGTGGGTAGAAACCCTTCTTCCCAAAGGATAACATCCTCTACGGGTAGCTTATACTCCCACAGAAATGCTTTCAGATGATAGCTTGTCTGTGTGTTGCATTTTAATGAACTCAATTCACGTATACAGTGGTCCTCCATTAGCCGCTATCCACGGATACATAACTTTGGTTCAGTATAATTTAAAATCTTGTAATTTGAATAATTCTCATTAAAAACCATAGTAGGTGTTTTTTCTCTAATCATCTGGTTATGAGAAAACATAGATTCATAGGTCGGAAGTTATACAAATAAGGTGGTAAAACGCATAGAAGATACAACTTATATTATTAGCAGGTGGACGGTTGGTCTTTAGGTTATGGCTATAGCCTACTGTAGTACAACTGCTTGTAGAGTCACTAAGTGACCTGACCACATTTCTGCCTTTTATAGCTAACTAAGTACAGATAGGAATATAATTTCTGTTTTGGACAGAAGGTTTTATGGTGGTACAATGCCTTACAGTTTTGATATTTAGTATTTTGGTATGGATTTAAAAAAAATAGTGAATTCAGTTTGGGGGGGACTTCTGTAGTCACAGGTCCATTTTTAAGAACTCCATTATGCACATATTTCTACCCCTTAAACTGGTTCAATCATAATATTATATGCCTCATTTGAAAGACAATAAAAAACAGTAGGTGCTTGGAAGTGGAATTTTCTAGGTGGATTCTATATTTACTGAAATTTTCAAGTATTTGCTAAAAGTGGGGGGGGGGGGGGGATTTTCAGTGAAATTGGCATACTTAAACACATGTTTACTCAATATTGATTTACATTTAGCATTAGTGTAACATTTTCCATCTCCATATGTGGCACTGACAGTTGCTTACACCCTAGAAAGTGTCATTATTAAGGTGAAATGTATATTTGATGTGCTATTCATGTATTTTTGCAAAATCTCATAATGGGAGGGTGGGAGGCAGAAGGTGTATGAGAAGATATTTTATTCATCATATTTACACACAAACAGAAGTCAAAATGGTTCATAACTTTGTTTTAGGAATGAGTCAAGACCCAGTCTAATGACATTGTTTTGTAAAAATCATTTGTAATGTCATTTACCACCAGATATTGGCTTGACATACTTTATTGGTGTACATAGGAATAGAGTTCCCCCCCCCCCCCCACCCCCCGTTTGAGCCACATGGTCAGAGGGAAGGTCTGTGTGCACTCATCCATGAAGATAAAACTGAATAACGTTTCCTATGTGCTCAGGTCATTCTTGATTGGCAATTGAATCCCCTACAGGTAGCTAAATATAAGTGTGTGTTGCCCCATGAACTGCTGAGTTCACAGAGTAGTAGGGCTTTAAATATCCAATCAATGCAGGGCCTTCCCTATTCATAGATGCCCTCCCTCCCTCCCTCCCTCCCTCCCTCCCTCCCTCCCTCCCTCCCTCCCTCCCTCCCTCCCTCCCTCCCTCCCTCCCTCCCTCCCTCCCTCCCCTCCCTCCCTCCCTCCCCTCCCTCCCTCCCTCCCTCCCTCCCTCCCTCCCTCCCTCCCTCCCTCCCTCCCTCCCTCCCTCCCTCCCTCCCTCCCTCCCTCCCTCCCTCCCTCCCTCCCTCCCTCCCTCCCTCCCTCCCTCTGTATTGAGTTTTAAAGGCGTCCACCTGCTCATTTGGCCAATATTTCTATTTGATAATGCACTCTTAGCTCTTGTATATAAGTATGCACACATACGTGTAGTTTGGTTTAACGATGGCCCCCAGTACCCACTATTGGTGATTTGTGTCAGCACAACGCTGTTGTTTTCCTTGTTGTTTCCGCTGTTGTATTATTAAAGCTTGTGGCAGGAGTTTGGGGCGCCTTGGTGGAGATGGCAGAGGAGGGGCTTTTCCTCAGGAAGGACAGCCTCCTGCGGGAAAAGGAAAAGGACGAGCGGGCAACACTGGCCACTGGAACCCCCAGACGGATCGGGTGGACCACGGAGGGAAGGGCACAACAAAGGGGCGCCCCCAGCCACGTGGTCGTGGCCCTGGGATGCTCCGGCGTAGGGGAGTGGGACAGGAGGTAGTGGAGGACCTTCGGCAGGCCTCCAGAGCTGGCAGTAGACTGAGATTCCTAAGACTGAGGTGCCCGAGGGAGGACACACACCAACTGAGACAGGGCCCGGAAGAGGAGGGGAAAGCAGCCTCACTACCCAGCCACCGGGAGGCGGGGGCACCGGGGTGGCCCTGGAAAGGGTCTCCGGTGGGTGACAACCCAGTCAAACAAAGGATACCTGTCACACTTCGCATTGTGCGTTGCCACCAACAGGTGGTCGGAGGTGCAGGCTGGGACTGGGTTTTGGGGGCTTAGACTGACCGTGTTAGCACGCCGGGTGTTGACAGACACTAACCTGGGGGCTCCGGGGGGCTACGCAACTCAAGGCTGCATTGTATCAATGTTTCCAACTCTGGAATCAAAGTGGTATGGCTCACTCGCCTCCCCTACCCCAAAGCCGATGCAGCAATGGTGGATTCCATGTGTAGAGACAGGTTTGTGTAGGGCCTCAAAGAGGATAGACTTCGCCACTGGATCTTCCAGTCAAAACTGGAGGAAACTGTGTCCACAGCCCTCGAAGCTGAGGCATACCTGAAAACGGATATGGGACGGAGAGGGAGCATCAGGGCAGCCAGTAGCACAATGGCGGAGGAAAAGCGGAGTCTCAAGGAGGAACTGGTGGCACTTAAGTTGCAGATAGCAAATGGCAGAAGCTCCTAAGCGCACTTGCTACCAGTGTGGCTCTCTTGTGGCTCAGAGAACCACCTGAGGCGGGACTGCCCTCTGCGAGCTCAGGACTGGGCCAGGAAGCAGGCTGGCGGCCCCGGAGCTGAATCCTCCGGCGAACCAGTGGCGGAAAAACTAAAGGGGATCCGTGGGTGGCAAGGCGAGGGTCCTGCAATGGACAGAGCCACAGTGGGAGTTACTACAAGGGTGGAGGGAACCGGGAGGCCCAGGGTTCAGGTAGATGGCTACTTGTGAGGCCAGCCGGGGCCACGGTTAACCTGCTGTCTCTTGCCTAGCGGGACGGCCGACCCGAAGAACTTCGGAAAGCACCCAGCTGGTTATTGCCAACCCCTAGAAGTGCATGGGGGGGGGGGGGGTTCTTTCCGGTTGTCTTGCGGGGACCGCTCCTTGATGGTGGTGTGGCAGGTGGCTGATTAAGCTGCTGTGGGGCGCAAGGGCAGTGCCTGCCTGCAGGGTGTTGAGTCGCTGGGGCGCTGTCATAGCTGAAGGGTCAGAAGCCATGCTGGAGGGTTTACTGACAGAGCAATGGGGTGAGGGAATACCTGGGGTGGTGGAGGGCAGCGGAAAGGAGGAAAGGGGGACCTGCTGGTGGGCCGGACCCTGGTGGTCCCAGAGTTTGTAACTTCCCCCGTCCTGTTTTGAACCCTGGAGGAACAGCTGTGATCGTCTGGAAGGGCACAACACTGGGAACACTAGAGGGGCTTCCTCCCGATAATCTGGATCACTGCAGTAGTGTTGGGCTGGGGGAGAGCCCCGAAGCTTCCAGTGAGAGTAGCCTATGGTGGACGGGCTGGTGGCCCATCTGCAGGGACGACAACGTGGACTGTTGAGGGAGTTGTTGGCAGCGTCCTTTGATGTATTATGCTACAACCTGGAGAGAGGGGACACACATGCACAATCCTGGTTTCCCATGCGATAGACACGGAGGACGCAGGCCCAATCAAGCAACCGCCGCATCACTTAGCCCTGCATCGTAGGGAACTGGTCTGGGTGGAGGTGGCCAAAATGTTGGAGGTGGGAGTGGTCAAACCTTCTACTAGCCCCTTGGCGTCGCCAGTGGTCCTGGTGCAGTAGAAGGATGGCTCCATGCGATTCTGCGTGGATTATAGGAGGGTTAACATGGTGACAGTCAAGGACGCCTACCCGTTACCGTAGGTAGACGACTCCCTAGATACCCTTGAGGGATCCAGATAGTTAAGTACCCTGGACCTGGACCTTGTGTTATGCCCCGGGGGCTTTTGAGAGATTAATGGAAGTGGCGCTCCTGGGTCTGAAGTGGGCTACGTGCCTCATCTAACTTAACAATATTATCGTCTTCATGGAGGAATTTGGGGAGCACCTGAGGAGGCTGGGAGAGGTGCTGGAGCAGTTGCAGGAGGCTGGCATCAAGGTGAAGCCCAGTAAGTGCCAGCTGGCACTGGAGAAAGTCACACTCCTTGGGCATGTGGTCTCATTGGAGTTGATCGGGACAGACAATCGGTTGTTTGTGCTGGGCTTCACGGAGTTTGCAAAGCTCCTCACAATTTTAATGGAAAAGGAGCGCATCTTCCGTTGGAGCCCTGGGTGTGAGGCGGCGTTATCCAGCCTCTAAGACTGTCTTACCCTGGTGTTGGGGTACCCCTTAACAGAGGGCACCCTCATCCTGGTTACAGACCTAGTGATGTCAGCCTGGGGGTGGTTCTGTCCCAGGAGCAAGGGGGAGAGGAGAGGGTCCTGGTGTATGCAGGACGCTGGGGAAGGTGAAGAGATGGTACTGTGTGACAAGGCGCAAGCTGCTCGCCATCGTGTTCGCACTTACCAAATTCAGGATTACGCTGTGGGCCCATTCAGGTGAGGACAGACCATGCGGCCCTGAAATGGCTTACGAATCCTGGAAAACCGGGAGAGCAAATTCAAGCACCTGAAGAAACTATGGCTGTGTCATAAAAAGTGTTATCAATCGTACGCGAATTAAGAAATTGAACATAGACTTGAAAGCAGGGTTCGTACAGAGCCTGGAAAACCTGGAAAAGCCTGGAATTATGCTTTTGGGTTTTCCAGGCCTGAAAAAGCCTGGAATTCTCAAAGAGAGCCTGGAAAAACCTGGTAGAGCCTGGAAAATTAAGTTTTGCATAAAAACTATTTTTTAGTCTATGAAATTCTGGTCAATATTAGGTTTCCTTGACTACGGCACCTAACTGCCTATGGAATTTCAGTGACTTGGATTAAATACTTCCAAACATCCTTTATTTGACCATGTATAAGAAATAGTTAATAATATAGCATGGATTTGATTATTTGCCCTCCTATTCAAAAGTGGTAAAGAAAAATGAAATTTTGAAGATATCTGTCCCAAACCAATGGCATTCCACAGGTATTAAGGAAGAGGAAGACAATTTTAACTGAATTTGGTGATGAATCAGACATTGCTTTAAAACAGTGACCAGATGTGCCTGGAAAAAATATATTAGAGCCTGGAAAAGCCTGGAAATGTATCGGGCCATCTATGTACGAACCCTGTGTAAGGAGATGGCAATCAAACTATGATATCAGGTATAGGCAGTCAGGTTGTATCTATTCTATTCATATCCATACAACAACAAAAAAAAGGCCGGGGGGAAAAACATGGTAGAAAGTGAAAGAAAAATGTAATATTGTGAATCGGCCAAAACAATAAGTGTAAAACCACCCAATTATATACTATGAAAGAAATAAAGTCTCCAAAAAATATAATATCTCCAAAAAAAGGCTTACGAGCATACGGGACCCCACGGGGCAAGTGGCGAGATGGCGTCAGGTCCTTGGGTGCTACAAGCTCCGGATCAAACGTAGGCCCGGGGCCCTTCACGGGAATGCCGATGGGCTCTCATGTATACCCTGCACTCAGTGCGGGCTCAGGAGAGATACGCGTCCGTACCCGAATCCATATTGGGGGGAGACCTGCTGGACCGCGACGCAAACTCAGCCGGAACCCCCAGGGGAGGTGGTGCGAGGGTGGCTGGAAGACCATGTTGAAAGGTTTAGAGAGGAACAGAGGCTGGACCCGGTAATGAACTGTGTGGCAGAATGGGTGACAAACCAGCCGGGAAAGAGCTGAAGACCTGATGGGCGCAGCGGCAGCGGCTCCACATTCACTGGGGTCTACTGGGTAGGTGGTGGTTTGTAACCGGAGGGGCGAGGTCATTTCAAGTGGGTGCCGCAGAGGGTCTGCGACAGGAGCTACTGAGGGAATTGCATGGAACCCCGCTCACGGGACATTTTGGACATTCCCAGACCACATGTGGCAGTGCCAGGAGCTCTATTATTGGCCGGGGTTCCAGAGGGATGTGACCCTGTTTTGCACCTGGTGTGACGCTTGCCTCCGGAGGAAGAGCCCCTTCCCCACTGGAAAGGGTATGTCTTGTGGCCTTTACCGCGGTCGAGGGGGGGGGGGGCAACGGATTATACTGGTGGGATGGACTACTTCAGTGGGTTGAAGCCAGGAGCTGGACACAATAGCTACGGCATTTGTAGAAACCTTCATATGTCAGCTGCGTCCCACAGTGACCTTGCATTTAGACCAGGGTACCAATTTCCGTTCCAGGGGTTGGTGGCTCTGTTAGGGACGGCCCAGACCTGGCCCTGTGCTTTTAGGCCCCAAAGCTACGGCATGGTAGAACACACGAATAGGACCATAGAGACCCTTCTGGCAACGGTCGTCAGTGAGGACCAAGGGGATTGGGACAGGGACCTGCCGTTCATGATGGGGCCTATTGGTCTTCTATGCACTCGTTCACTGAGGTGTCCCTCCACCTGATTATGTTGGGGAGGGAGACTAGCGCCCCTCTGGCTTTACTCTACCCATTCAACGATTTTTCCGGAGCTTCCGGGGAGAGGTACATCGCCCTACTGCAGGAGCGTATGGAGGAAGCCCCTCACTGGGCCTGTAAGAGTCTGGGGGCAGGGCGGAAGTCGTGAGGCAGCTGCGCAACTTTGACCAGCCTGGAGGTCGTCACTGGATCCACTTTCGGAAGGGGAGGAGGTTTTCTACTTCCACACTAGTCGGGAACAAGGGCGATCCCCAAAGCTCCAGTCTGACTGGCTGGGCCCTTGGGCTGCTCCACCTGTATTGGGGGCCCCATCTACAAGATTAGGGCGGGCATGCACAGGCGAGTAGTGCCGTTAAGAGGGCACCACGGGAAGTGGAGATGGTCCAACGGATACGCCACCTGGCAAGAAGAAGTGCGAATGCTGGGTCAGGAGCAGAAATGTCAACTGGCGACATGTCGAGGGAACCATTTTGCAGGGGGGGGGGGGGGGGGCTGGCCAGGATCGTGATTCCTAGAGCTGCTTGGAGAAGTTCGGAGAATTTGCGGCAGGCAGCAAGGCAGAAAGCCAAAAGGGCAGAAAGACACGCTTAGTGGTTGACGAGGGACACCTATAGTCCCTGGAGTGTCCAGCATTTGCCACAGGGGGTTGTCTTCAGACAGGCCAGGGTCCATCAGAGCCGTACATCCTACCGTGGCTGAGTCACAGCAAATGGGACATCCTCCCCCACGCCTGTGCTAGGGCTTCACTGCCAGTGCCCAGAGGAGCGGAAGAAAGGCGACTGGAAATGAACCTAACAGCGCACCCGCCGGTGGCTGAAGAAGCGTTAAGAATACTTTATCAATCAAAGAGGCTACAACACCCGCTTAAGGGTCATCCATGGTAAAATGCATGAGTGGCATGCCCTAATATAGGGGAGCATGTGACATCACCCATCGCAGAGTCTCGCCTCTCGAGAGAACCCCACAAGAACAGTGTTTCTCCGGAACGTAGGGAAAGAGACATCACCCGCTCTACAACCACTGCTACACTTTCCGATGATGGTCTGGAAACACTAAAGTAACTCCAACAAATCCTGGGCATAAGCATAAACTAACCCTGCAGGGCAATGTCCAACTTCAATCAACCGCTGGACTTCTGGGGGGCCCCCTCCAACATGGTGCAGTCAACCCTTGGTACAGAGTAGCAGCATCCTAGAACGTGAACCAATCAAACTTCAACAAGAAAGATGGAAGCTTGGAGGGTGGGGGGGGGGGGGGGGGGGGTGAAGGCAGCGAAAAGGAACAACTGCTACCCTCACTCACCCTGCTGCCAACATCCTATCCAACTTCCGGGGCGCACGAATCCGTCATACCCTTCGCGTCTGCCCTCTCACCGGTGTGAGCTCCCGTCATCCTCCCAAAGCAGGGAATGAACCACGGTCACCACGGGCCTGCCACGCTTCACGCGGCCTTCTGGAACACAAAGGCACAGGTCAGGTATGCCATAGAATCCTTCCTGCACATCCGAGATGATCAGATCTCGCCTCCCCTCCGGCTCCATCAACCTGCATGTCCCCAAATTGACTTCCCAATACAAGCAGCCCTGGCCCCAGGGATCCCATCACAGGTACCCCGGTAATTGGCTCTAAGCTTAAACATGAAGGTGCGGCTTACAGATGAACCCCTCAACTTCAGGCCCCCAGTACAGCGGGGGGGGGGGGGGCACACTGGGTAACTCAGTGCCAATTCTTGCCCACACCACCTTCTCTGGACCACCAGTACAGGTGGCCCCAACCCCAGGAATCCACGCTCTGAGATTCTGGGAATTGCTTCTATACTTAAGGTGGACAGTGTGGAAGGAGGCTCACCTTATCATACTCTGTCACCTTCTCGTAGACGACCTTCAAGAATGTGACTCTTCCCGACCCACACCCCCATCGCGAACTTGAAGGCTTTGAAGGGAATGGTGCAACCTGCCACGTCCACTGCAGGCTTGGTAACCTGTATGAGCCTCTTTTCTCCAGGGGCGTACCCAGGGGGGGGGGCACAGGGGGCACGTGCCCCCCCCGAAATTTTTCCAATGATGGTCTGTTCCGACTGGGAATTCTACACATACTGTTTTTTGAATTTTTGTTCTATCTATCATAGTTAAAAAGTTACAGCATTATACAAGAATGGGATATTTACACATAAATGAGATATTGAAATCTATCTAGGGGTGGGGTTGGGGGTACTTTTTTTTCTTTCTTTTTTCATTCAATTTTTTGGGGCCCTCCGGGCTGGGGGTGCACACTTGAAGGATGCATGTAAGGTAGTCCAAGGTGTGCCCCCCCACCCTCTAAAAAAATCCCCCTACATGCCCTTGTTACCATATGTACATCATTCAACAAAGCAAATATGTCCCCAAGAGAGAGAGAGAGAGTTCTTCAGGGAGCCCTAGACTCCCAAAGAGGCACTTTAAGGGCCCTTGCAATCTTCATAAATAGCCTTAGATCGGTTACCATCCTGGTCCCTGAAAAAAAAATCCAAGAGGCATTTTGTATAAAATATAGAAACCAGGTTCTTCTGCAGGCTTTGCCTCCTGGACCCCCAGATGGATTTTGCCACCAGACACCTGGCAATCTTCCCATGCAGTCAGGGTCTGTAAAACCCCTTCCTGAAAACAAAATCCTAGGCACAGTAAAATACAAGTGCTTCAAGGGGCTTCGCCCCCTTGACCCTGAGGATAGGCTTTCCTTTTGGACCCCTTGTAATGTTCAGAAATAGCCTCAGTTGTGTGCCCCCCCCCTTGGAATTAAATCCTGGATATAGCTTGTATAATCTTTTGACATACAAGTGCACCCAGGGGCTTCAGCCCCTCCCCACTTGGATCCCTAAAGAATCACTTTGCCCCTGACCCATTGTAATTTCTGAATTATGAAACCCAAGTGCTTCCAGGGGTTCTGACCCCTGGACCTCCCAGATGGGTTTTTGCAACTGGATCCCTGGCAATCATCACATGTAGTTTCAGGTGTGTAAAAACTGTTCCCCTAAATAGAGTCACTAACATGTGAATACTTCCAGGGGCTTTGCCCCTGGACCCCCGGGATTGGCTTTTCTTTTTGACCACTCAATATATTCCCAAATAATCTCAGGTGTGTGACTCCTCTCACTCAAAAATTCTGGGGCTTCATGAGTGCACCCCAAGGAGCGGTTATGCTACAGGACCCCTGGCAACCTAGAAATCCAACTGCTTTCAGGGACTTCACCCCCTAAACTCCCAGGAGGAGCTTTGTTGCTGGAGCCCCTGCCAAACACTTCAGGGGTTTTGGCCCCTGGATCCCAAAGGAGGCAATTTGCCCCTAGACTCACAATCCCCCCAGTTAGTCCCAGGTGTGTAACCCTTTCCTGAAACAAAATCATGGATATAGACTGTATAAATAATATCTGAAATTAAAGTGCTTCCAAAAGTTTTGCCCCCTGGACCTCCCAGAGGGGCTATGCTATTACTCTTGTGGCAACATTCCAGGTAGTCTCAGGTGTGTAATGATCCCCCTCCCTCAATCCAAATCCTCGATACAGCTTGTATAAAATCTAAAACCCAAGTGAATCTTGAGGCTTTGCCTCCTGGATCCCCAGCAGAGGCTTTGCTGCTGGACCCCCTTCTAATTTTAGGTGTATGGCTCCCCTCCCCATAACAATCCTAAGATGTATTTTTTTAATAAAAATCCAAATTCTTCCGGGAGCTTTGGTCCCTGGACTCCCCTTCCAACTGGGGCATTGCTTCTTGACCCCTGGATAGTGTCAAGCATATGACCCCCTCCCTCAACAAAATCCTAGATACAGCTTGTATAATCAACACATTCAAAGTGCTGCTGGGGGCTTTGCCCCCTGGAGCCCAAGCCAATCATCCAGGGTAGTCCAAGTTGTGCCCCCCTCCCTGGGTATGCCCCTGGTGAATGCTGCTTAAGGGGAATGTGGTTAAGATAGTAGAAATTGTGCCCCCCCCCCCCACCCCGCCCCGAATAAGCACATGCCTATATGCCCTTGTTTCAGTGTCATTGAACAAGGCAAGTATGCCACCTGAAAATAATCTAAATGTTAAGCTATTAGGGGTGATTTACCTGATGGACCCCTTCTAATCTTCCCAAGTAATCTTAGGTCTGTTACCACCTCATTCACTGAAAAGAATTGTGGATACAAATTGTATAATGTATAAAAGCCAAGTCCTTCTAAGGGATTTGTCCCAAGGACCTCCAGGGGGTACTTTGCCACTGGACCCCCACTGATATTCCTAGGTAGTCTCGGGTATGTAACCCCCTCCATGAACCAAAATCCTTGGAACAACTTGTATGATGTATAAAATCCAAGTGTTTCCGGGGTTTGCCCCTGGACTACCAGATGGAATTTGCGACTGACCCCTGACAATCTCCCCAGATAGTCTCAGGTGTATAAATCTCCCCAAGACATAACCCTAGGTATAGCTTTTATAAGTGTAAAATCCAAGTATAGCCAGGGGGTTCACCCCCTTGACCTCCAGAAAGACTTTAATGATGGACCCTTGGTACCTGGTCTCAGGTATGTATCTCCCCCTCCCTGAGACAAAAACCTGGGGACAGCTTGTGAAATCTATGAAATCAAAATGTTTCAGAGGCATTTGCCTGGACCCCATTAGGGGCTTTCCTGAACCTCTGGCAATATTGCCATGTGATCCTGGGGGTGTTGCCCCCTGGACCACCATGTGGGGCCATGCTGCTAGACCTCTGACAATATTCCCAGATGGCTGAAAATATGTAACCCCCTCCTTGAAACAAAATCTTGAGGAGCTTGTAGAATTTTTTTGATACAAGGTCTTCTATGGGATTTACCCCCTGGACTCCCAGGAGGGGGTTTGCTATATATCCAGATACTCTAAGAAGGGTAACCCCCATCCCTGAAATAAATGGCTGATTACAGATTGCATATAATCCAAGTTCTTTCAGGGGCTTTGCCCCCCTGGACCCCCAGAAAGGGCTTTTCTGCTAGACCCTGACAATATTCACAGATAACCTAAGATGTGTGCCCCTCTTCAAAGAAAATCCTGGGGATGGCTTTTATAATCTATAGAATCCAAATGTTTTCAGGGTCTTTGCCCCCTGGACAACAAGAGGGGGGTTTGCAGCCAGACTCCTGGAAACAATTCTAGATAGCCTAAGATGTGTAATCCCTGTCCCTTGAAAAAAAATCCTGGATACAGGTTGTATAATCCATGAAATTGAAGTTCCTCTGGCGGCTTTGCCCCCTGGACCCCCAGGAGGAGCTGGATCCCTGGTCACATTCCCCCTGAAACAGAATCCTGAATACAGTTTAATCTATAAAATCTAAGTGCGTCCGAGGCTTAATTTGCCCCAGTGACCCACAGGAGGGTCTTCTTAGCTGGACCCTTGTCAATCTTCAGAGGTGTGCCCCCCCCGAAACAAAATCCTGGGTACGCCCCTGTTCTCTGGTTGAGCTACTGCCGCCCCCTGGCCTCTCCCCCGGTATCCTTATAGATAACAGGGGACCACCACACATGGCTGTGCCAAAATAGTGGTAGTCTATTGTAATAAAGATTCCAAAGAGTCTTTATTACAATAGACTTCTATCTAAGCCATATCTGAAGTATCACTGAGGCGACATGCGTGTTAACCCTTTAAAGTGAGTGATCCACCAAAACAAACCTAACAGATGTTCTGCAGACAGGATTTTAACATCTATAGCCGACGATCCCCGCCGATGTTTGTTGGCTGGCAGGCCAATATCCGAGCTAATCCACCAAAGCCCCTTATTTTCAGCCAGCCGGCTACACACAATGGAGACATGCAGCACGACTTTCGGTGAGGCGATGAAGATGGGTTTACTACTGCCATCTAGTGGACCTTGGCCACACTAACATGCAAGCCGAGTTTCCCGTTTTTCAGATAGGTGGCGTGCTGAGCTGTTCTCTATAGACTACGCCACTCTGGATCTGCAAAAGCTGCATACAGTGTGCTGTGTGCCAGGAGCTGTCTCAACGGTTGGCGACAACTGCCGTGGCTGTTTTATTTGCTGATCCACCAAGGAGATAATTCCAGACAACAGGCATTTTGGACTGACAACTGTCGCCGACGACCACATGGCCATCCTTCGGCCTATAGTTGTGGCTTGGTGGTTCAGCCGCGTTAGGATGCATGATGACTGGAGGCATTACAGCACTAAGGTGCCTCGAGGCTTTGATCAGTGATATCAGTTCCCAGGTCATTTATGTTTCCTGATTTTTTTTTCTGCGCTGAAAATGTAGTTTATCAATTCTTTTGATATATTAAATCAAGCATACAGTAAGACATTATCGCCCTTGAAAACGTGTAGGGTAGGATATATACAGTTTCAAATCTTAAAAAGTGCTGCTATTCTAACTGACTGGATAACAGCCCTCCTATCGCAGTACAGAGTTGGAGCTCCACAATCAGTAGCATTCAATAACCTCGCTATAGGTCTAAGGGGTCCTCAGCCTTTGGTTCATTGCCGGAAGCACGGACCTGTAACAATAGATAGGAAGCAAGGCGGGTGGCCATATCTGCTGTATGAAGTGTGTGCCTCTGACTTTCCCAGGTAGAAGGTTTATTTGCACGCTGGAATCCTGCACATCTCCAGTCACCCCTTAAAGACAAATGCTGGTAGTTGGGTGATTTCTAAATTCTATTGATTTTTGCAAATAACTCAGAATAATATAAGTTTCATTTATCAGCAAATGGAAAATGAAAAAAGACAGGGCATGTCACAATGCTAACTACTATGGGAAGGCCATCTGAAAATGTAAGTGCTTAACTATTGGTATCTTTGGGAAACTGCAATATTCTGACTTTGTTGCTAAATGACACTGATGTTCTATTGCTATCTTCAAATAATTCTGGATTATGGTAGTTTGGAACATGTAAAAATGGGAAATGCTAAAAAAATACTATGTCACCATGCTAATTTCTATGGGAAGGCCATCTGAAGAAGGTTAGAGCTTATCTATTGGTGTCTAGGGCAAACTGCTACATTTTTATGAAACTAGATGGTAGCACCAGTATTAATTGAGTAGAAACTGGGGGTGCTGTGATACCTACCCGCATTTGCCGTTAATCGACATAAGCAGTCGATGTGCCAATGGAATGAATACGAATGGTTGGTTATGGTTTTCTCCATGGGTATCATAGTTTTTTGCCTGGGCATCATAGATTTTGGCATCATAGATTTTGGCCTGAGTAACGGTTTTCTCCATGGGCATCATGGTTTTTGGCCCTGGTGATGTTTTTCTCCATGGACATCATGGATTTTGGCCTGTGCACCGTGCAACCTTCACACATACCAACCTCACTATCCTCCGACCTACTAACATCCCAACCTGCCCACCCACCAACCTGTTCACATATCCACCTTCCGACCCACCAATCTGCCCACCTACTGGCCCACCTACCTACCTACCAGCATGCTTACCTATCAACTGACCTATCCACCGACCTGCCTACCCACCACCCTACTGTTAGTTCCCACCCAACTTATACCCACAGACAATATGCAAATCCAATATGCCTATCCAAGAACCTACTTAGCAACCTGCACCCCCCTCCCGCCATCAACCTACCCATCCTGCTGGCTGCTTGAGGGGAAGTATGCTTGAGGGGGCACTATAGTTGACGAACAGTAAGGAATTATAGTTGAGGGCAGTAGGGTGAAGGCCAGTATATGGTTCCTGATTCCTGTGTAGTATGTTGGAGGGGCAGTATGTTTAGGTGCAGTATGGCTAAGAAACAGCATGGGTAAGAAGCAGTATGGTTGAAGGACACTGTTTGAGGAACAGTACGATGAGCAATACGATTCAGGGGTAGTGAGGGGTAGTAAGGAAAGTATGGTTCTAGGGAAAGGGGCAGGAAGACTGAGGGACAGTATAGTATGGTTAAGTGGCAGTTTGGTATTGGAAAGTATGGTTGATGGGTAGAATAATGGAGGGTTAGGGTTAGTATGGTTGAGGAGCAGTAAGGTAATGGGCAGTATAGTTGAGGGGTAGTATGGCTGAGGGACAGTAAGGTAAGGGGCAACATGGTCGAGGAGCACTATGGTAAAGGGCAGTATGGTTGCTATACAGTACGTTTGAGGGGCAGTATGGTACATGGGGTAGTATGTTTAGGTGCAGTAAGGTTAAGGTGCAGCATTGTGAGTGCTAGTGTGGTTCAGGGCTAGTATGTTTAGGGGGCAGTATATCTGGAGGACAGTAAGATGAGAGGCAATACGATGCAGGGGCAGTATGGTTGAGAGGCATTATTGTTAATGGGTAGTAAAGGTAAGGGAAAGTATGATTGAGGGGCAGTATGATGAGGGGCAGTAAGGTTGACTGGCTGTATGGTTGAGGGGCAGTAAGGTAAGGGGCAGTATAGTTCAGGGGCAGTATGTGAGGAGCAGAATGATTGAGGGGTAGTATAATGGAGGGACAGTATAGTTTAGGGACAGTATGGTGAGGGGCAGTATGATGAGGGCAATTTCATTCAAGGGGAAATATAGTTGAGGGCTAGTATGGTGAGGGGCGATATGATTCAGGGACAGTACAGTGGAAGGGCAGTATGGTTGAGAGGCAGTATGTAAAAGTACAGTGTGGTTATGGGGCAGTAAGGTAAGGAGCAGCATAGTTATGAGGCAATATGGTTGAGGGGTAGTATGGTGAGGGGCAGTAGTTTTTAGGGGTAGTGTGGTTCAATCGCAGTATGATAAAGAGATAGGGTTAGGAATCAGGTGATGGCTAGGGTTTGGAATTGGGGTAGGGTTAGGGCTATAGATAGGAAAGGGTATAAGAGTAGGGATAGGGTTAAGGTTAGGGCTAGGGCCGTAAAATAGATGGACGGTATGGTTTATGGGTAAAATGATGGAGGGGTATGGTTAGGGATAGGGCTTGTATTAGGGTTAGTGATAGGAATAGGGTTAGGCTTTAAGGTTTACTAGTTATGATTATGGTTAGGGATAGGGGCAGCATGATGGATGAGCAGTATAATGGAGGGTTATGAATGGGATTATGGTTGAGTTAGGGGCAATATGATGAATGGGCAGTATGGTTCAGGGATAGTTTGACAGAGGGTAAGGGTTAGGGTTTAAGGGGATCATAGTCTCTCATGGAGGTATTGTCTGTCTTTTTGTAAGGATTCCTGTCGGAATCCTTCTTCCTATTAGATGTGTTCGCAGTCTGTGAGTCTTTAGATAAATTGTTCTAAATATCTAACCCTACATAAACAGGGGATTTACGAAATTTCTCCTTCTCTGGATAAGCCATACATACATTATGCTTATTAGAGGATCTGGTGAGTCTTGTTTCCTGTTTCTCGACTAAAGCATTGATATTGTCTAGGCTCCTAATGAAGCATGGGTTGTCTTTCGCTGAATAACAGGATGGCACTCATTGTTAATAAGTCTACATTACTAATGTACATTCAATCTTTGTAAGAATCTTTATATAATGCAATTTCCAAACTTCTGTAAATAGACCTATCCACAACCTGTTTGATCTTTATAGTGGTACCTTCAAGTAGGAAAGATCAACGATCAGCTATGGGTAGAATACAAACTCGAGTAATTTTAAGCGCAGTTTGCTTATCAAAAGGGATATCTCTTCGTTCATTTTCTTCATTATTTTATCAGCATGTTTCATGAAGTTAATCTGTTCATCAATTATAGCACCTAAATAATTCATATAGTCACACTTAGTGATTTCTTCATTCCTTATAACTAGTTTCCCTTTTTTCTTTTCTCTATTGTTGATGGTCAACCTATGTGCATTGTACCATTATCAAGGAGAGTAATAAACTTTTGCATTTGGCTCTCGGCTATACTGATATCTTTATCAGATGAGACAATAATCAAATCATCAGCGTACATTAGGTAAGTGACATTTTCTATACATTTTTTCGAGTCTCCTAGGTCATTAACATATATAAAAAACAACAAATGGCCCAGTATGGAACCCTGAGGAACACCAACATCTACTTTATTCTATTCTGATTTTCAAGTATGATTCAAACCATCTAACAAAGAAGGCCTTTTTATATCAATGTATAAAGGACCCTATCATCATTTAGTGCCTCTTGGAGATATTTGATTCATTTGAACACTGACCCCCCCCCCCCCCGTACTGCGCAACTTCCTAAATCTGAATTGATTTTCATCAAAATGAGTTTTCTTTTCTAAAAAAAAATCATAGAGTTGGTTTTGTACTACCCATTCCAGTACTTTGCCTGGTGCATTGGAGCGCTGTCCAGCGCTTAAGAGGACGGAGAGTGTGAACACAGCAAGAGTAGGGTTTGTACAAATTTAAAAAATGCAGACTAGCTGGAAGCACTGAGATATCATGGCTTAAGGTGACGCACATCGGTGCAGGGATGTGCGTCTAATTAGACAATTCAGGAATATGTGAAAGTATTCTGAACTGGAGATATACAATCGTCTACGGATTATGAGGTATGAACTGGGCTTCATCACAGTTATTAATGTTCTACTTAGTCATCTATATGAATGACTTGGACTCTTCTGCAAATGGAACAAAGTATATTATGGACATATTCTTATGTTATTAAGGAAGCGTTCATTAATTATGGCATTTATTGGAACACCAAATGGTAAAAACAGTCACCCTTCATGGGAATACTGAAAGAAAAGTTGCCCTCTTCCTTGGAATACTGAAAAATAGTCCCCCCCCCCCTTGGAATGCCAAAAGAAAGTTCCCCACATAGGAATAGGGTAAAAGCATAGGGGAAGCTAAAATAATGTGGACTTCTTTTTACAAGGCTTTCCTTCTTTACCTTAGGACAAAACCAATAACATCCAATCAATTGTCAAAGAATATGGTAGTGATCACACCTCTGATGGTATAAAGTAATATGTGTAATGATAACTGAAATTTGTTCTTTCGGAACACTGCCTAGATCTTGTCATTTGATGTGTTATTTGTGGTATGAACACACTCTCTTCATATATGATGAATAATAATCATCTTCTGAAGATATTTCATGTATGACAATCTCTTCTGGCTCATTGTCATCCCCAGGCTCAGAGTATTCACTGATTTCAAAGTCAGTGTTCAGGATTTCTTGTGATACATGTGCTATAATGTTTTCGATTTTATCTTTTTTGCCAGTTATAGGTAGCTTATGGTGTTCCAAGTATGTATAGACAGTACTGCTACTGACAATTTATCAAGCTTGCCTTCACCATTTACCTTCTCCTAGTCATAGTCATCATATCCTTTAAATATAATCTCTAAGTAATGCTACTACCATATGAGACCTTTATCTCATTTTCTTGTGGAGCTACAGCAGACATAGGCAGATTATGACAAAACTACTCTTGTGGAGTAATCTTCCAATATCTATGAACCTGTGTTCCACTGATGTTTAAAATGACATCGTAAGTCCAGGTTTTAAACATCAGGGATATACAGGTGAGGAATCAGAAAATTATGAACACAGGTTTACAGATTTCTCATTACTATATACCTCAAAGACATGAAAGTATTTACCATATTTCAGCTGTAGGAGACATTGCAAATCTAATTTGGGCACAAACTGGTCATAGCCTCATGTGAGTTTTGCCAATAAGTTTCAAATTCCAGCATGAAGCCTTTCCTACTGCCACTTTTGGAATTCACACTTCCATGTTCAAAGCAAGGCTGGTGTGTGATGTCATATAACTCTCTTACCCTATACTAGGGTTTTTATGAGGTTCTACATACAGGCAGAGGCAAAAGTTTGAAATGTGATAGCATCAAACATGATGCCAACTGGTTGAAGTTTGCTGGACTAAATAATTTGCTATGATGACAGTTTGAGTAGATGCACCTAGTCTCTATAGTGGGGCAGATAAAAGCACATTTGTGCACATGGTGATACAAGCACCAAATTTGGTACAGTAATTCTCTTTGGTATACTAAGTAATTCTATCTGACAAGCCACTTGAAATTCCAAGATGGCTTCTCTTTGGTATACAAAGTAATTCTATCTGATGAGCCACTTGAAATCCCAAGATTGCTGCCGTTTTTCAAAATGGCTGCCAAAGTAACCTGCTAAGAATCAAGATCCTCACATAAAAGCAACCACTTGGCTGATATGAGTGATCTTTGTGTCAATTTGTATGTTTTCAGGGACGCTGGATCAATTTTACCTCAAGAGCCTATGACAAATATTTATCTATGTTTTATCATTTTTATCTCAGTCTGTCATCAGCAAAATGATATTTGGAGAATTATTAATGTCACAATTTGATTTAAATTCTAACAAAATAATGATGGCTGATATTGCCAAACAAATGTGATTTTATGATTACTCAGAACAGAAATAAGTCTTCAAAATATAACTTGGATAGAAACAATACATTATTTCCAAATAACACAAAACAAATACTCAAATCATCATGCATGGAAACCTTCAGTGGAATGTCAATGGCACTGACATGATATAGTACATATCTATGACATGTATTTATGATTTAATTGGTTAAATTCTGTTGCATCTCTAGATTTTGAACATAGCTCAAATATTCCAATTTATAAGTCTTTGTCTATAGAGATATTTAAGACTATGTCTCAAGTAATCCAACATCCAGCTTCTCACAATAAGAATGCATTGTTCACAAACACAGATACACAAGGTAGTAAATGGGAGTCCTGAGCAAAAGCTGAAGTCAATAGAAAGCCAATCAGTATTATTCACATTGTTGTTTAAAAAAAATATAGGGGATTAAACTTGAGAGTGCTTCAAAATACAGATAAAAATCTCCTTCTCCAAATAAGCGAATAAGTGTGAATATGACAAGTTCCACATACCATTTCCAGAACTGGAACTGTGGACTTCCAAGTCTCTGCTTATCATACCAGCCCTCGAAGATCAAGGTAGATCTGCTAGATTCTTCAAGGCTGTAAGATTTATGGGCACCTTTCAGCAGCTGGGACTTGATGTCTGCACCAGGTTCAATCATACACACAAATTGCAGTAGTGATGCAGGGACAGCTACAGACAACCATCATGGAAAGTATTATTCAACTCACTTATGCTGAAGCATGCCACATCGTATCATTCCAGCAGCATTTGCTAGATGGAGTGTTTCTCCCTATCTGTTTGCTTGTGTATGGACTAGCCCTACATTTGTCTCAAATGCCAGCAGGACATCACACTTTTGGTGATGTGCTTGGTTCTTATGCATGTTGTAAAGCAGCTGGTCCATCAGTCAGGTAACCTTTATATCTGATGATTCCACACCTTGCTGCTCAAGTCTCTTCTTGTATATTGAGTAGAAATCCACAAGTCTGAAGATTTGAGCAATGGCAATAACAGTTTTCATCTCACTGATATATATTGATAGTTTAGAGAAGGCCATTGGATATGCTCCTGACCTTTCATTAGTCCATGTGTCTTGTGACGCTATTTTGCTTCAAGGTGAGCTTGTTTTCCATTATACAGTGCAAGCCTACAACTCCTGGTGCAACAATATCTCCAGCAGACATTTTAGCACATAGGTTCTTATCACGCAGATTCTTTGCACTTTCATTTATTCTCTCATTTAGTTTCATTGTCATTGCTTCATTTCAGTGACCCTCTTTCTTCTTCCTCATATAAGAAGTATCCTGCCATGTTTTAGATCTATAACTTTACTTGGTATTTTGCTGCTCTCATCTCTAGAATGAGGGATTAATATTTTAATAAATTCGGCTCTTTGTAGTTCCTCACTTTTTGAACAGAAGCCTGCAATTTTAGGGGAATTGCAGTTTGTTCTTCCTTTTCCATCTGCACAACAATCCCTCTGTTAAAGCCTTCTAGGAACATGCAGGACTCTGTTTACTACCCTTAGGAGTTGTGCTGACTACTGTTTCAAAACAGAAGTGCTACTTCTACCACCAAATCCTACACCCCAGTAATAAGAAGGCATGTATGGTAATACAGGTCACCAAGCATTAAAATGACAAAATGAAAATGACAAAATCTTTATGAATAATAATTCTAGGCTCTTTAAACCAAGGGAAATGAACCCAGCATCCCTGGAAACATGCAAATTGACACCAAGATCACTCAAATCAAGCAAGTGGTTGTTTTTCTGTGAGGATCTTCATCCTCAGCAGGTCACTTTGGCAGCCATCTTGAAATACAGCCACCATCTCGGATTTTCAAATAGCTCATTAGATAGAATTACTTAGTATACCAAAGATAATCTCTGTACCACATTTAGTGCTTGTTTCACGATTTGCATGATTTTCCTGTTATCTGCTCCACTACTATAGTTATAAGATTCTGCTAAGGTTCTAACCCGAAATCAGGGATGCAACCCTTGCCAAACCAAGGCCATTGTTGGCAGCTAGTTGACATGCTGGAAGCCCCCATCTCTTCTGTGCCCATATAATTAATCATAAAGCTTGACTACCTAGAACCTAATTCTCACTGAAGTCACTTATGGAATCTTAGCTGTTCACATTCAAATATACACCTGTAGCAACTTGATTTTCTTGATTTGTGCCCTCAGTTGGTAGCCATCAAGCTCACTTACAGGACCATCACTGTTTCTGTTAGAAGTGTCACTGACATGCAAATAAGGATATTTTGGGGATTTTTAAAGTTTGGCATGGTGTGTTGGATCTTTGGTATGAGTGAATCCACCAATGGTGTGGCACTACAGAAAGAACACAAAGTCCCATTTTTTTAAATGCAGAACCCCTTTGTGTACTCAATGTAGAGCTCTCAATGTAGAGTTCTCTTTGCTCATTGGGCTCTTCCATAAATGTGGTAATCTTACTGAAATAATCAGCAACTAGGGCATTTTCTAGCAATTGATGTTGCATTAAATGCTTCTAATTCATTGATGTTGAAGAAAAAACTAATTATCTTGTGAGACTGCATTGATTCTGGGAGAATATGTACTAGTCTTTGTCCATTATTGTCTCCCTCCATATCTGTCAGTCAGGCTGAGGGAGGGTGCACACTTATCTCCCAGTAGAGAAGCGAGACTGTAACCATAGACACAGAACTCCAGGAAGTGATAAAGTGAAAAACAGTTGGCCACCCCCTTGGAATAGCCCAAAAAGGAGAAAAAAGAATCCCCCCCCCCCCCCATCCTTGGAATATATAAACAAAAACTGGTCCCCTTGAATTACCCCAACAAAAAGTTGCCCCCCCCCCCTAAAAACTGTGCCCCCCCCCCCCCCACACACACACACACAAGCGACCTTAATTATTGAACTTAGTCTTACCAATACCATGTATATGCATTACCAGGATTTGGACCAACTCCTATTGGAATCCCATTGTTTGCTTTCCTATGAGGCTGTTGGCTTAATCAAAAGTCTGGTTTCGATCTATTCACTCGTCTGTTGTATGACTCGGTTCTGCCACTGGTGTCATTCCGTAGTCACCAGAATGTTTATTACCTTGGGCCCAGGCCTTTAGCCTTCGGGTGGGAGCTGTCAATGATGCGGCGGGAAGATAGCCTGAAAGGCCAACTAGGTCGTGGGATGCAGTATTGACCTAAATTCGAAGCGAGGCTCATACGGGCACTCTTGCTATGTTCAACATGGCGGCCATCATGCTCGGTAAGTGACTGTCTCGTTTATACAGTAAATTTTACAAGTCAGCTCCCTTCTCAGAAATCATTCCTTGGTATTCTAAGATTAATAAATGTTGACCGGAATATACGAACGATGAGTACCGGAGAAATGAACCCAAAGTAAATATATATGTTTGAAAAACTGTCAAAATAGCGAAACGCAGTGTGCATGGCCGACACGGGTCGTCCGACCGCCATTTCCAGTTTGAATGACAAGACAATTTTCGTCTACTAAGTCGTAGATTATCTTATATATGTTACGACCAGTGTTCGGAATGTTGGAATAGAAGACATGTTTGATTTGTAAAGCTCATGCCCGTTAGTCATGACAGTGTTGGTCCTAATTCACAGAGAGTGGCTTCAAAAGTTGTAAACGTCAATTATTATGCTTGCAAGTTATAATGTAAAGACTGACAACTGACAGTGTGCTTGCTACTAATGCCAAGTGAACCATATTAGAAAGGGCTAGACTGTTTTAATGATTGTGATTTGAAGATAACCACTACATATGGATAGATAGTTGTGTTGTACTTCTCGGAGAATCGAAGTTTGTTGTCTTGTCATATTCAAGTAGGGTGCTGACACGGACACATCTAAACTGAACACGAGCTAGTCTTGTGTAAAGAATTTGGTCAGCACGAAGCGTCTAGATCTAGATATATAAGATGACAACACAATGTATTTAGTAAGTGAGTATTGAAATAAGCAACATTTTCATCATGTGGGTTCAAATTTTTGTCTTGCCCTTTACCGTCGTTGACTATTTTATTAATAAATCAAGTACACGCATATTGTACGCATATATATTGCATGAGCATGTCATCAATACCATTGGCATATGTATTGTATAAAACTAAAATGTTTCTTTCATCAAACAATATGGAAAACAAAATTGATTTACCTTTACGTGCGTAACAACCATCTATCCAGTAGGGGCATTATTCATTGAGGTTTCATTTATTTATAAAAAAGAATATAAAATATGCCATGCTTATAAGTTCTAGAATTGTAAACAGTTCTAATTGTACATGAACTTCGATATCCACAAGTTTTTAATTGATTATGCTGGTTTCAAGTTTGGTTTATATTCATATGTATCTTTGAAATTGAAATAGGCAAAAGTTATTTTCGATCATTCTACATACACTTTGACTTTGTACAAATGAATACACCTTAGGGCTTTACAATTGACTTCTTTTAGTAAGCCAAGTCACATCAGCAATATCATGATTATGAAACACATAAATCACTATTTCGGTCGGTAGAGTGAGAGGATTACTCAAATTTAAAGGTTTCTATTTAAGATTTACGTCTTTTTTAGAAGTCATTTTGGAAATGATATCGATATAGTTAGTCACTTTCATGTTGCGAAATTAAACAAAAAATTATCAACAAAGGTCGAGGTAGCCCGAGAGTGCATATATATATACACACGACTTGTCATGCAATGCAAATGACAAAATATGAACAATTCTGTTTGTGTAGGTATGTTAATTGTTTTTGCAATGAGGTATATCAGTTTCTTCTTTGGTATCTTGTGGCTAGCCAATTCACTCGCACCATAGAGTGGAGCTAGAGTACTTAGGTCATTCCTGTGGGAACCCCCTTACTACGCCCCACTTCTTCAGGCCAGCTTTCTTACAAGGAATTCACACTTAAATATAATAGATTATTATTTTATGTTGTGTTTCATTGACAGTTAGTGGAATTACAGATAATACAAAAGGGAAAGCAATAAATCAACATTATGGATCCCTTGGGGATGGGGTCTCTATGGCATCATAACTTTTATTTTACTAATTGTATTTCATAATTACATTAAGGAAATTTCATACTTTTCAACGACATCCAGAATAAATCTAATCAGATACTCAGATCACCATTGGTTCAGGGCTTTGGAAAAATATAAATATGTTGTACGTTCCCCCTTAATTTGTAATTACCAGCTTCAACTCATACCATAGATGGGGGTTTGGCCGTGGGACCGTCCCAGTAGAGACACTTTCCTATTTTAAATAGTTCTACACATTTAATTTGGAACGTGGTCATATCTTTGAATTGTGCATGCAAGGCAGCTCATACAGATTCGCAGATAGGGTATAAAGAACAAATTAGTTATTCTAATACCTGCCGTTTGAAACGCACCAACAATTAAATCCGCAACAAGATCCGGATGGAGATTGACGCTTAGCGTCTTGAGTCGCTGTCAGTAGGTTGCTTCTGATGAGCTGCACCGTCTGATGTGGTGACGTTAGATATCACGCCCACTGGTGATAAAAAAAGACTCAGATGCAGATATGTTCCTACGACTCGACTGGTAAGTAGTTGTTAATTAGTTGCTTTGAGAACAACCGGAGAGTTTCTTAAGCTTTCGGTGAGGTAGGTTGCAGGTAATGGTGAATTAAAAGAGCACAGTCGAGACAATACAGAGGCAGGCAAAACAAATTCTTTGTCAATACTTTTACCAAGGGTGAGTACCTTGTGTAATTATGTGCTCATACAGACATGGCATTCCCCCGGATTTCAGGATATCTTTTTTTACATTCCGAGGCTCATTGTGGAGAACAATGTAAATCCGAGGAGAACATTTTGTGAGGGGTGGGTGCTCAAAATGAAAAAAAGTAAGATCGTGAGGGATACTTGTGCCATATGGACACTTAGCCCAGACCAAGAAGTTCAATTAAAGTTGCCTAAAATACAGGAGCTTCTAGGGGCTTCGCTTCCCTAGTCCCCCCCCCCCCCCCAACCCCGCTGCCGATTTTTGTTTTTCCGAATTTTTGCAATTGTGGGTACCATGCCTGGAACATAGGATGGGGAAACAAATCCCCATGGTATCATTTGTCAATTTTGGACAAAAATAGGCAGTCATTGTAGTCAATGTTCTTTGGGCCGCTTGTCATGGATAAAGAGAATACTACAATAGGAGAGTAGTGTCTCTTTGCTATTTCCATTCCTTTGACCTGTGAGTTTAAATGTAGAAGTAAACGAGTTATTACATCTTTTTTAAAAGTGTGCAAGTTAGATGTCGTAATATTAAAGCGCAGTTCGTGATATCTCATACAAAAGTTTGAAATTACTTGTTGAAAACTTCTAGAACAAATGCAAGAAGTCTAGATGTCCTATATTGGATCGCATGCAAAGAGGTGTGATATATAATGTAAGGGCCAGACAAAGACCGGTGTGCTTGTTCAATTCTTGGCACGTGTTAGCAATATCAATTGTTAGAATGTACATTCGAAAAATCTTAACACTATTGGTAAACATTCGACTTGGATACCACATTGGACTGGACGATGTTAAAATTAATGTCGAAGACCCATAGAGCAATAAAGCAAACTATCCGAGCGGCCTCATTTGACCGATATGATGATGCCTTCTTGCCGATGCGCCACTAGACTTTCTGGCAACACACTCAACATACACCAAGGGTGGGGGTTATCCGTAAATTTCAGTCATTATTAACCATGCGAATGCATAGATAACCTGATGATTAGCAATCTTCGGAATAACAAGGGAGTTACATGCTTGCACATCTACAGCACACAGATTTGTTTACACACATATTATCTGAAGGCTCATTGAGAGTGGCACAACCACTTTGGCAGTGTTAGGACGATCGATGAGGAGCACTTGAGAGGTCACAGTGACGGAATCGACAAAATAAGGCCGGAAATTGTCTATGATTCGGTATTGAATTTTTACCATTGCAAGAAATGACTGGTGCGTAGGATGCAGTGAACAACTGATTCATCAGATAATACAGGTCTTGGCAATGGGATGAGATGAGCAATCTTCCTAAACTCTCCGCATTCACTGTTAGCTTTCAGCTGTCAGCACGCACCTCATCTGGATTCACGAGGGTCTAAATGTTCCTCCCTAAAAGTAGACTTCTTACAGCCGAAGATTGTGTTCTCGAACCAACTGCCATTTTAGGTCGCTGTTTGTACGAGTGGCTGTTCAGCTGTTCAGTTCATTGCCTCATAGATAATTTTGATTGCGATTTCTAGCCATAATCATAATTATGGTGCCTGTACGAGTACCCACTTACCTACAATACCGTTGTTAAATTAAATTAAAACTGAACTAGAAAACCGACTTCTTTAAAAAACCAACAATACAGCCAGGAAATATGAAAGTTTAAGTGATGGCAGAATTTCATTCTTCCGTGAAAATTCACTTTTTTTATTTCCAGTAATTAATTAAGTCTCATTTACGCTAATAAAACAGTAGTAATAACCTCCCTAAGACTCAGCCTCAAACTATTGCTGACACCAACATCCTTTCCATGTGCTCTTTGGCTCCGCTCTTTGTATCGGCCTAAACTATTTATCTACGCTGTCACTGGCTCTCTATTACAAAGTGACTTAAAGTCACAGCGACACACAATGAATTGCTCGACTGTTCACAATTGGAAACCAGGGGTACTCTTATAGTATCATCAAATTAGTGATAGTGCAGAGCAGGCTGTTTTTTTAGTTTTCCCTGGAAATCCTTGTTTTCATTTCCAGATTATAAAATTATTTTATATGCATAAAACAAAAGTTGGTATAAAGTGAACCTCATTCACTCCAATGAAACAGTGGTTTGAACATCCCCACTCACCCTCAGCTCTATTCTATGGCCAACATTGATATGTTTACATGTTTGGTAAGTCTCTCTCTAAGGCAGTAAATTCCACATACAAAAAAGTTCTTCCTTTTCCCCTCACCACAACTGACATGCCTGGATAGGCATAGCTGTTGTTGCGTATGCTGCGTTTGCTATTCTAGTTATGATATAAAAATCTCAAACATGACGAGTAGAATATTTATCCAAATGCCTATTCATTTTATTAAGAGATTTTTAATCACGAGGCGAAAGACATCTGCCAC